>CM053793.1:564870499-565470499 GCA_028749045.1 Cupressus sempervirens | reverse complement strand
TGAAAAGTTGATGAAGTGTTGAACTGTGATTTCCGAGCTATTTAAAAAGAGATTACAGGATTGAATTGAGGTCAAGAACAGAGCATCAAGGATCTGATTAGCATTGAGGAGTGCATTTTACAGGTCAATTTTCGCTTGTTATATTTCTAATAGTTTCAACAAGTCTAAATCCCTTAATCGGGTAGTCTTTAGCAAGACTTTACTGTAAATCCCTTAACAGGGTGAACATTTGCATAAGTGGGATTTTAAATCCTCTAAAAAGATAGTGGTGCAGGAGCACCTAACCCTCCATTCACCATGGCATCTTCATTTTTAACTCTTTATGAGTTCTACTCAAAGGCATTTAAGCCTAAAGAGACATTTGTAATAAGGTAGTCATAGTGATTCAATAATTTGAGCCTGATTGTAAGACCTAGTCCCCATTTGGTACTTTATAAACCTTGGGTTTTGACTATGGTCAAGAGGCATTTCTTAGATCTAGCGTAGGATAGGAATATCTTTAGGTTTCTAAACATATTCTAGGACCTTATGACACAAGGCAAAGGTCCTAAAAGGGTCAGATTGCACAATTTGTTAAAATTGCAAAAAGTTGCTTGACAACTTTTGCGAAAAGTTGTCAACTCCCAACGGTCACAACCTTTGAATTTCGGTTGGGAGGGTTTGGGAAGCACTTCATATAGCCCTACCAAGCAGGTGGAAGTCAGACAATGTACTTTTGCCTTTCAAATCAAATAAAGATCCCATTTTTCCTTGTAAAACACAGCAATTTCTGAGTGTACGGACAGATACGGATTGACACGTGAATAACCTATTGTTCTGAAATCGTGGACATCATAGTTGATCAATGCAATTGATTTGAGGATCTAAAGTGCTCTACAACTCAAGTTATTGTTAGATCATTCTCAAATGCACCAAAACCCTCCTTTTGGTGGCCAGTTTCAATAATGAAGCCATAACTTGCATTCCCACCATGGGATTTCCAAACCACTTGGTAAAATGCAAGTTAGGAAGTTGTATTTTAACATACCTGAAGGATTAAAGATGGAAGTCAAGGCTCCTATATTTGCTAGCAAGCCCTAGCCCAAACATTTTTGTGTTTGGTGCAAAACAACAGATATTGAGTGTTGTAGGCACTTGTGGGGTGGATGAAGCCAACCTAATGGTGGATATTGAAGCCTGATAGTTCCCTACATGTTTTCTCATTGGTAGTTTTGCCTGGTCAAACAGCTAACTAGCATTTCCTTCACAAACCCTAGTAAGTAGGCTTAAACAAGGGATTTGTTGCATTTTTGGTTAGGGCATCATCTGACCAGTCTGGAGTCTACAAGTTTGGAATCTTGTACTTCTTCCAAAAGGGTATCCATATATGTAGTTTGTTTTCAAGGTCCTTTGGAGGATTTTCAAACCAAGTCCAATTTACCTCATTGATAGGGCTAATAGTGGCTCCTTGGCCTAATAGGCAATATGATTGTTTGAGACCTTTGGGAACAAAACGGGCTTACCAAACTCACCAGTTTGAGATGGTTGATCATTAAGGAACCTTTCCACTTCCCCCTAAACTCATAGGTTCCATATCTAAGCAAAAACCTAGTTTTAGTAGATTTTGTGCTTTGAAGCGTAGTTGTGCAACTTTGATGCCCAGGCTATATTTTGAAGTAGAATTTTTTCAAAGGTGTTGAGCCCTCCCTTGACTCTATTTTGGAGTACTTGGAAGTATCCTACGGCTACACCACACCAATTTTTCTGTTTAAGGGAGAGCTTTGCATCAGGCAGTCTGTAATATAACTTGTGATATTCTAACAAGGAATCGATCACTCATGACAAGGTGAGACACCTAAAAATTGGCAAATTGTAAGCTCCCAACAAAGCACTCTTTTCAACTGCTGTGAGAAAATTGTGAGTGTCATCCTCACCATGGTTTTCCCCTCTGACCAAGGGTTTCTACGAGAAAAAAATCTCTGTTATGTGTGTGCATGCGTTGTCATTTTGTTCATTGCATTTCTACATTACATTTCAGTTGCATGCTCTATAGTTTGGAAAGTCTCTTTTCTTGCTACTTAAAGATATCAGTAGAAGTAATTAAAGTTTTTTAAGGTACTAATTTAACCCCAACCCCCCTCTCAGTACCTATAATTTCCAAGTTCCAACAGAAAGAAGTAGAACCAGCACCCTTCACTGAGTAGCTCTCATCATCACCAATAAACTTGTAAATGTGAATCTTCTTCTTTCAAATTAAATAGATGTACTTTAAACCCTGTGATTTGATGAAGTGCACCACTGTCAATCAGTCAAGTATCACTATTTGTGGGAATGTTGCTTGAAAGTGCAGAGATGAATAATAACCCTTCAGAATTATTGTTGGACTGTCTTTGCGGAGAAGAATTCTCAACCTTTACAGCAGCACCAACAGCATGAAGCAAAGGTCTTGTGGTGCAATCTCTTGCGAAATGTCCAAACTTATCACACCATAGTATTGAACTCAATAGAGTTCTCTCTTCTTTCTCTTGAAGTCAAGGGCTAATCAGAAACTCTTGTCTCTGAATCTCTTAAAGTTCCCTCCCTTCAGATTTTCTTTGGAAGTATGAGTTGCAAGAACATGATCATCTTCATGATGATTTCTATGACCATTACCACTTGTTTCTAATCTACATTCTTCTTGAATACAATCTGCCCTTAGTCTGTCAAATTTTGGAAGCTCATCTCTTCCACTAACACCTGAATGAAGCATTCCCAAGAATGGGGAAGTCAATTCATAGCAAGCATAACCAAATCTTTATATGAGAAAGTTTCACCAATTGCACAAAGCTGATCCATTAGTTCTGTAATTTTCATAAAGTATGAAACTACAGATTTACCTCTTGCCATCTTTTACATGTAACAATTGACACCTCAATGCAAAAACTATAATGGTATCATTGAACTCATATAAATCCTTGAGAGTCTTGAACATTTTACCAGTTGTTTCCAATTTTGAGATGACAGGAATTAGATGATCTTGTTTCAATCAATCATAATTTTTTTGGCCAAGATCTTGTTCTTCTTTCACTGAATTTTTCCACCATCATCAGATGGCTCAACAAAATAAGAATTGATGTAATCCAAGAGATCATTTTCTTTAAAAAAATTAAAACCACCAACACTCTGGACTCCCACGAAGCAAAATTTGAAGATCCATCCACCCTATTTCCAACATATAAACCATTCACCATTTTCACACACAAATAATGATTTTATAAAAGGGAATAAAAAATAATAACACCGCATTAAATTGATGTTATATCTTGTGCAATTTGTATGTTTCTGAAAGCATTCCATCAAGCAAGAGAAAAAGCACTCATAACGAGAAGTAGTTTGTCACTGTTATGATCTTTTTGTATCTGAGCCTAAAGCAAGTTTGTATGAGAAAATCTAGATTTGAATACATTCATTTCGAAGGCAGTATTGTTTTCCCTTCATATCTATTCAGGGACATTACAGTGGTATCAGAGTTGGTGATCTTGCTAGCATGTCGGGTTAATGAGCAGTGACGAAAGTATTGCCGCTTGGATAGAATGGGAGATGTGCATACAAATAAAATGGCCCTCCTGAGAGAGTTCAAAGGAGGATGGTAGAAGATGAGCGAGACCCTAGCAAGAAGACATCAGCAGATTAAGAAAACACTCAAACATCTGGCAGAAGAAGTGGAGCTAATGGAAGTTCCCACAAATATCAGTCCAATCCAAGGCTGATGATGTCAACCTTCCCTCCAAGGATCAAGCAACTGGAAATTGATATGCCCTCTTTGGCTAAAAGCAATTCAAGCAAGATTGGTTTGATGGAGGATGGCAGATGGACATATCTCTCAAGGACTGCATAGACCTGAGGACGAGATATCCACCATCCAAAGGTAATAAAGACTATAACAACAATGTCAGACAAAAGATAGGCAATGAAGATGATGTGCTACATGACACCACAAGCCCTATTGAGGATGAGGACATGCTCATAGGTTCATGTCAGCCACACAAAGATATGGACGAGAAAGAATCAACAATTGTTCCTTCACGTGGGGAACAGCTAAATCTACAAGAAAGCCACAAGGACAAAGAAGATGCCTGCACCAAGTTTCCCAAGCCAACATTGGTCAGTCAGCTTCACCAAGATGCAGACTGTACCAATGATCCTTTGAATCAGCAAGTTCTACAGTTGGTTGGTCAAAAATCAGTTTATAGTGATGATGTTTGGTCTTGTAGTGTGATTTATTTCAATTGTTTCATTCACATGTTTGCTTTGGAAAAATACTTGATGGGGTCATATAAGGCATTTTGCATTAGAGAGCTGACTGTAAAGACTAGATACAGTCCTACAATATGACCGTGTTTGTTTTGTCATGGTTGCCTCGCCATGGTTTTGGTTGGGGGCAAAGAATATAATAAGGATGCAGACCTGGATAAGTAAGGAAATGGCCAGCACTTGTTGAGGGTGTGATAAGAAAGGGCAAAAGCAAACATAGTTCTGATTTTCTGAAAGCTATCAGCAGTTTATTATCATCACATAAGCAATGCATCAATGACAGCCAAGAGTGGGTTAGCAAACACGTGATTGAAATTGGAGATGTTGATTACCTACAATTTGATTTCACAACCACAATTGAAGAGGAGCGTGAGATAAAAGATCCAATCCATAGTGATGCTGATGACAACTTTTTTGTACACGCGTTTGATGGGAAACAAAAGTGTGGAGGAAGAAGCTAGAGGCCAATCCGAAAATTTCTTTAAGAATTCACACCACTTGGAAGTTGCATCTCTCCCTCTCGTTGATGATACCCATCAAATGATGTCAAATTGTCTGTGGAGAGCACAAGAGGGAGAGCTATCACTTGCAGATTTGAAGTCTCTTAGAGAAGCTATGAAGGTGATGATTTCAGATTTCTTACAGCTTCTTACTGATAAAGAACATCTCCTCCAACTCAATGAGATGTATTCTGATGCTTTCAGGAAAAAAGAAGATGAAGTACACAAGCTGACCTATGAGAAGGTTGTTGCATTTCTTGCTCACATTGATGATACACATCAAATGATGTCAAATTGTTTGTCAAGAGCGTAAGGGGGAAAGCTATCACTTGAAGATTTGAAGTCTCTTAGAGAAGCTATCGAGATGATAAATCAGATTTCTTACACCTTCTTACTGATAAAGATCGTCTCTTCCAAATAAATGAAATGTATTCTAAAGCTTTGAGGAAAAAAGTACATGATGTACACAAGCTCACCTATGAGAAGGTTGCCATGAATTCAATGAAAAACACTCTGTTGGTGAGATCGATGCAGAGTTGAACTTGACACCTGAGGAAGGAGCACATAATGCAAGAGTGGGTGTGAGAATGAAGGATTCAAATTGTAGGCATGGAGAGGATACGATTTTCAGTTGGGAGCTTCGTATGGAGATGTTAGTGATGATTCAAAATGACAGACACCTCTTTGCACCTTGACACCTTATCATGAGCGTAACATTTCCTTGTTTAGGCTGGATGCTGCCCTACAATCAAAAAGATCTGATTTACTGATTAATTAAAGGCAATTCTTTGATAAATCTTGAAGCTTTTGTTGACAACACTACCTTGGTTGGATTTAATTTTTCCATGAACATAGGAAGCTCTGATTTCCTGATTGGGCTTGATACTTTAATTGTCGACAGCAAGATCATGATGGGATTTGACACTAATCTAACCTCAGAATATTCTGATTTTCTGATTATGGAAAGCAGCATTTCAGTTGGGTTCCATAATGTTCGATAGAGTACACTGTTTTGGATCACAACAACCTATGGCACACCTATGAACATGACAGAAAAATGGATGAGGACTCGAATCAAGCTTGAGACATATGGTATTCGCTTGAAGACATTTCGCAGCGCAACACTTGTCAAAAAACTTTTAAAAAAAGAAGGAAGGAAGAATTGAGATCCTTGAGGACACTATGGGCATGCATGATTATTTTTCTGACTTGTTCCTTGGGAACAACCATTCCTCACCTCTGCATAATCATGAGATAGCGGCCACTTCACACAAGGATGTGGCATTCACATTTTGTGTGAAGAATGTAATGAAAATTCTGATTTTGCACATCAGCTCTTGGAGGATGGATGAAGAGCTAATTGTATGGCTACTCAAGCAAGGAAGCGCTTGCATTCAGATTTATCATTTATAAGGGCATGGAGAAAGCTACCCTTATTTGCATCATGAGACACATGAATTTCCCCTTTTTGAGAACCCTTTAGAGGGCCAAGTCAGGGAAAAAAGAGGATAGTGGAACATACAAGTTGGTGGATTAGCCACTAGTGTTGTAGCTGTTGAGGGAGGCATGACTGTTTTGGATTCGATTGGCCCCTTGATCTTTCACATTGATTTTGTGGAGTTGTCTCTCCTAGAGACTCTTATGTTGGGGCTCATGTTTTTTGGGGCAGCCTATGAGAGGGTATACTTGGACAGTGATATTGTTGATTTATCCTTGTATGTGGACACTCTTGCAGAAGCCACTGAAATACATTGTTGGAGTATGGAATCTTCCTCTTTGTGGGGCATGAGGCATGCATGATTGACATTTCTATGGAATCTTCCCTTGAAATACATCGTTGGAGTATGGAATCTTCCTCTTTGTGGGGCATGAGGCATGCATGATTGACATTTCTATGGGTGAGTGGCATATTCCTATGGGAAGTAAGTTGCAGCCAAGTCTTGAGGATCCTAATTACCTCTTTGGGGCTGCAACTAATTGTTATGAGAATGTGTTGATTTAGGATATACTAATCGGCATAATTGATGCTTGGCTTCAGTGGGATCATGAGGAGCTGCCATGGCAACTCCAGGAAGGATGATGCTATATCAATGTAGAGCAGCAAAAGCTTGTTGGAGATTTGCACTGTTAGATCTTAATAAGCCTGGTAGAGACAGAATTCTGTAGCGGAAAATGGACACGTTGAAAGCTTACCTTAGCATCACATAATGAGTCTATACGATGTTACTAGTAAACTGTCTTGTTCTAATAGTACCTCAAGGTTGTTGCGATGAAATATCTCCAAAACAGGATACTTTTCACAATTCAGATTTTCACCCTAATTTTCTAGTTTCAGATTTGATATTTGCGTAGAAATTTAAAGGTGTCCACAAGAGTAATTACAAGCAAGATAACTGCAATTAAATTTATTTCCTAATACCAAATGCAACTGCAGACCTAAAATGATTACTGCAACTTAAATATTCATCGACAATTTCTCAAACATTACATTACTGAGTTTTTATTGCAGAGATTAAAAAGTGCAGATTCAGAACATAACATTAACAAATCTTCTCTGACCTTGTATTTGCCGATCAGTTGATTACAGACATAAAATGCAGGAAATCTGATAATGGTTTGCAGCAACAGCAATCTCCTATTCTTTCAATTGCCTCAATACACAGCACTCCAACCTCAGGCTAGAAGGAAACCCCTTTGCACGGAGCGCCTGCAATTATTGTGATTGAAGTATTGGGTGAATGATATTTGCAGAGTATGACATCTGCACTCTATAACCTGACCGCAATGCCTGGTATGCCTGATGCAACACCTTTTTCCGGAAGGACAGAAAAGTATAATAGTGTGTGTTCGTCAACCTCCAAACTCGTTTCGCATAGACCAAACACTATCTGTGATTTTCTAGGGTACCAACTGTTCACATTCAACGCATTACACCGCAAATGTCAACTCCCAAACACAGCAACTGACCACATAAACCATCACGGCAAATGAAATATTGAACCAAGGGAAAATGGCTTCACGGTAATCTTCGAAAAGTACCAGCATAAATTTTTACTTTCTTTTTTTTTAAAGTCCTTCTACCAAATATAATATTCCTAAAGTTTTATAGTATTTTTAAGTTCATTTAGAGTCCATTTGGTTTGTGGAATTTAAAAAATTCGGATTTCTACAAACTTTGGTTCAGCCAAATCAAGGTTTTGTATATCTTCATTTTGATTTTTGGAATTTTACTGAAAGCGACACATTTTTATGTGTAAGCTTGGAGTTGAAGGCAAATTTCAAAAAGTAGTCCAATCTATTGTTTTTACACTCCTTAAAAAACAAAACTAGGTTTTGATTTCAATTCCTACTATTTTAAGAAGTTGGAAAACCTAATTTTGAGGCAAAATTGGAAGTCTTGTATGCTAATTCCATTTTGCAAATTTTGAAACAAACGCACAAATTTTCAAATCCAAGTTTTAGAAAAGCCAAATTCTGTCATCTTCCAGGAACCAAACGGGCCCTTACATAACAAAAAGGTCTTTTTTCTTATTGGTCCAGGACTATTTTTCTGGGCATAAATTTTATTTTTCAAATTGAAAAATGTAGAAACAATGCAAGAGATAAGAATGCAATTAATGTTCTTGTTAGATTTTGTTTGATATTTTTTCACAAACATTGGCAAAAAAAAGAGTTGCACAATGACCTGACACTTGAGAGAAAAACATTAAGAATGAGTTTTGTTAGGGTTTGTACAGTTTGCATCTAAGCCCTTTCTGCATTACTGCCTTTCATTTCGCATTTAGTGTAAAATTTTATTTTAACCTATAATGGCCTTGGCCCTCTCCGACCCAACAGTTAATGCTGGTGTTGGAGTTGCTATTACATGCGATAAGGGCCCCGTCGAGCAAACGCCAGTGCAAATTTGTGCCGAAGGTATTTCACAAGGTAGTTCCTCTCCTGACTTGGTTCTGAATATTTCCACTTTTGAATCTGCTTGCCAATGGCTAGAAACTAAAACCCTTATTGGGTATTTTGTGGGTCGCACTCCATCACGCTGCGTGAATGGGTATCCAAAGCCTGGTCTCCCCAGGGGATTCGTCTTGAAGGGATTCAAAACTTCACCAAGGGTTTTTTCTTGTTTCGTTTTGGTAACCCCTCTTGGGCTGAGAGTATTTTCAGCCATGGGCCATGGATAGTATGCTTGTCTCTGCTCATTTTCTAGAGATGGTCTTGAGACTTTTGCGTCTCGGATGATCGCAAACTTAGGTTTCTAGTTTGGGTAGAGTTCCTTGGGTTACCCATCCCTTATTGGTAGTTTCTCATTGAAATTGCCCAAACTATTGGCAAAGTCATTTGTGTGGAACTAGACAAATTTTTTAATGCTTGTCCTCAACAGAGGGTTTGTATTGAGGTTGACCTTTCTAGGGACCTTAAGGAGATTGTCAAAATTTAGATTGGTGCTACTGTCATGCCCAAAAAATTAGGGCAAAAACACACCAACAATTTTATTTTATTTTTTTAAAAAGGATTAATAACACCACTAAGTTTGATATGCTTAATTGTGTGTGTTAAAGTATAGGTTCAAGGAGGAATAGATACAGGATCTCCTAATGATGTCTTGACATCCCCATCTAAGTTAATAATCGCGAGTGGGAATAAATCGTTAAATTTAACTTTCGTTATTAAATCGATCGATTGAATTAAACATTCCAATTTTAATAAATCAAAAGTTTAACACATTATCACATTTATTCCCTTTTTAAGTATGAATGAACAATACATTTAAATGCCAATAGTGGCATGTTGTGATGGTTAAGTTGTTGTGTTGTTATCCTTGCCATCAAGGTTCAAATCTCATGGGGATGAGGTACCCCATTTGTGGCCTCACTGGTTCATAGCTCCAGGTCAAAGTGTTTACCCCTCTTCGAAACAATACATTTAAATTATATGGAAATTAATGAAATAATAAACAAAATAGATCTAATTATTTTGAAGTATTACAATCATAGAACTAATTCTAATTATTCGAACATTTGATATAAAATGAACCCACGAAAAAATAGTATCTAACATTCAATTACTCGGCTTGATTTCAAACTGACCTTATAATGCCATCATTACCCTAAAGTTAAATAATAAGTCAATTAAAACAACTAACTACTATTTTGACATTAACTAAATTATACCCACTTCAAGTTTAAATATTAAGATGGAACTATATCCCGTAATATTAACAATGTTAATTTAGAACGTTTAAAAGATAACTAAGCTAACAAAATCAAAATACTTACTATACTAATTTTAAATTAAAACATTTGAAATCAAGTATGATTAATACCCTTAAACTAAATACTACATATCAATTACTTAACAATTTAGAAAAGAAAATCTAACTACCTTTAATTAACAAAATTTAAAAATGACATATACTAACTACATTACCTTTTTATCATTCACCGATCTCTCATTATCTACTAACTTAATGTATTAAATTTTATAGATTAATTAAAACACTTAAATATATGCATATACATAAAAAAAAGTTTAAAATCAAACTAGCTAAACAATTCATATACCAAGTTATACTAACTAATTAAAATAGTAAACAAAAAAAAATATCTAACATTAATTATAATGACTTAAAATTACTAAATTAAACTAATACTAAATTACATTCAAATACATTTTTACTTAACTTTCTCAACAATTTAAAAAAACTAAATTTACATTATCTAGCTTTTACTAACATCAATTAGAACTCTAACATTTGTTACATACTAACATAAAAGAAACTTAATTTAAAATCATGCTAAACTACTAAGCTAAGTTAAGCTAACAAATACTACCATCGCTAAAAATAATAATAAATTACTAACAACACTAACAACTACCAAGCAAATCTACTCACACTAACATTAACCTTTAAACTAAGACTAACACTATTAATATTTCAAACTAACTTCTACTACCACAACTTAAATAATAATAAAAGAAATAAATACATAAACTAAAATTGAATTTTAAAAAAAACGTAATCTTTAACTAACAAGCTGAACCTATTACTTAAATTAAAACTACTACCTACTTCCCTCTTCCCCAAGACTAGACCCCTACTCCTACCCACGTGGGCTCGAGCCCCCAAATGGTCCCCTCTCACACTTAGCATGGGCTGCTCACGCAGCAAAACAAGGAGGTGAGATAAAAGTCAATGCAGATTTTAATATCATAACCATAGTGCAGATTTTGTTTCATTTTTTTTTGTTTGTTTTATGCAACTTGCTGTCCACCTTTACCATTGGACCAAGGAAAAGATCATGTCAGGCTGAAATTCGTATGGGACATGATGAAAGTGCAGATTTTAACCTTCCTGCAGCAATTAATACCTTGTCCTTCCTTCCAAATTTGATTGTTTTTATTAAAATGCTTCCTTGCTTTACATGAGATAGTGACTTGATGTCACCAGACTTATGCGAACTCTCATTTCTATGAATATAATAAAGTGTTTGTTATGTTATATACTATGTTATTAGGGATGTAGGTTTATAATCAATATTGAGGCACTTGATCCTAGGGAATATTGTTGGATTATTTTAATGTCTGTATTATAGGAATAGATTATTTTTCCTTCTCCATACATTTTCCAGAGAGGAAAATGACATCTTCAGCAAGTTTGTATCTGGTGTCTACATATATCCTATTTCATCTATTCATAGTCTTACTTCTATAGTTCAAAGTATTTTTACTATGTTGTTGTAATGATAATTTAAGAGTCATTTATTACGTCATATATATATAGTGTAGATTGATGAATTTATTGATTCATTTAGACTACATCTCAATACAAAAGTTCATAAAGAAGCACAATGGAAGTCATGTAAAAATAAAAATGATTACTCTTATCCTAAATAATCTTGTAAACCATCTACTTAAGATCTAACATTTCATTCACATGCAAGGATCAGGATCCAACTTAACGATGTATGTACACTTATTATTCAAGAGAGTTACAAAGATAACTTCCTTCCATGAATTTAATTCTACTCATATGACTATTTTATTTTCATGATAATTAAACTCAATCTTGTAATTTGCATAGAAGCCATGGAGCTAAAACTCTAAGAACACAATACATGTTCCCTCCAATAATCCTTACAATGCATAAAAGGTGGTAAGACCTTCATAATACAACATCACAAGAAGGATGCTATTCACATATTTGATCATCACCATTTACCCTATCTATCAACACACATATGCAAGATCTAAATAACGTAAGACACATTGCAAGAGAGTTTCTCAATCTTTTCTCCTCTATTAATAAACCTAGTTCAAGGCTCCATTGGGAAAGAACCAGTAAGAAAACCCAATGTCTTTGCCAATACATCAAAATTCAAGCACATTTTACATAAATTCAAATACATTTTACATAATATTACAATTCAAATGAAATCTCTTCTAAAATCATCACAAGTGCTTTCTTCCAATATCTTCAATTCTTCAAGGAACACCAGGAGAAGACAAAAGTCGACCTCGGGTAAAACATCACAACATCAATAGCAATTCAAGCATACACCCTAACCCAGTTTTGCACAATAGGTCCAAACATAGAACCTGACTAGGGGGGAGGTGGATTTTCTCAATGGGAGATGTCAATCACCATGCCATAACATAGCCCTTTCGAGGCTAAAAATTCAAGAACTTTCGTTCTTCTACAAGGCCCTTTCGAGGCTAATACCACAAGGATTTTCATTCCTTTCCATATTCAAGAATTCACAATATCAAACAAGGCATGTGATGACAAGTAGGGGCCCATACACCCTACCCTCTTTCCCTCCTCTCACCATGAGAGAAGATTCTACACCATTGAGGTCCAACTTATGCCCTACCCCCGTACATGGCCACTTTTTCCCTATCCAAGGGTGAGTAATGCCAACACAATCCCCATGAAATCCCCTCAAAACACAAAACATCAAGGCAAGCATAAGAATGCATCAAGAACAAACAAAAATCCCTCCCAATCCATCCCAACACACAAGCAAGCAAAAACAAGAACAACACAATACTTTATGCAAGATTCAAGCATGAACAACATGAAGAACAAAACCAAATGAGTGAAGAAATCCTACCTCCACAAGAGTTATGGTAGAATGGTAAGTTGAGAAGAGCTTTTCCCTTTTCTTCCTTCAATCTTCAACTTTCTCTAAAACTAGAGATTAGGTGACAACCCCAAAACTCCTCCAAAATCCTCTAAGTATGATCCTTAACTCAACTCGACTTCAAGCAAACTCAAGATGGAGTTTTGAGTACAACTCAAGTAGATGACAATCCATTTTCGCAATCCATCAAAAATAGGGCTTTTGAGAGACCCTAAAAGTCAAACTAAGAGGCTAAGGGGGTGGAAAGTACTCCCCACCCATACCCTTACCCCGAGGGCACTTAAATTTGATGTTTTTAACCCTTAAAGACATAATAGGAACAATTAAAGCTAGGAGAATAATAAAATCAAATACCAACCTTTTAAAGATAGACAATGCAAGGATAGCTCATTTAAACAAGGGGTTCAATTTTGTCTTTCCTTTAGGTTTCCCAGTTACATGTCCTTCACACTCATTGGACACATCAGTAGGTTCAAAAAATCACATGCATTATGAAATTTACGTATCAGAAAAATCATATAAATTAAAACATCCATTTTTCTAATGATCAATTATTTATCTAATTCTACTCATATTTCCGACCATTTGAATTATATAATCAAAGTGTTAGTTTGCATTCATTTACTTTATCACCAATACATGTTCGTAAAGCATTAAATAACGAAATCAAATATCTAAAAGTAAAGCATCACACATCATAAATAACATAACTTATTCATTAACTCAGAGTAAAATACCAAAATAATCATCGTTAGGCATGCATATGCCTAATCATCATAACAACACCAATTAAAGAATACTAAACTATCCGAAGCATAAAACTTGATCATCGAGATATCAAATCAACATCCTCATCATCAGGTGAAAACACTTCATACCATCGTTAGAAAAAAATTCAATATTTTAAACAATCGAGTTGATGTAGTAGTTCTTTATTCACTAAGTGTCTAAACATGAATGAAATGAAAAATCTTAGTTTCTTTTAGGACAATCACAGTATAAGCATTTATTTACATCCATTTCAATCTCCTATGATAGTTTTAACAGAGAATTCATAGTAGATAGTTTCATACGAGGAGGGTCCCTACAGCTACCACCTTTTCTCAAAAGGTTCTTTACTTGAATCTCCTAAATCCTTGTTTTTGTTGTCAATCTGCAAGTCACAAGATCAAGGATTGTCCTCTTCTTGAGCACAATCGCTCTCCAGTGCAGGAACCCAAGCCGGCTCTGGCTGTTAAAAAAGATGAGTGGACAACAGTTGTCAAGAAAGGCAAGGGTGTTGCTAAGCCAAACCCTGCTTCTCAAGATCCTAGCCGACCTAGTTCAAGTGCGGCTCCTCTTTTGCCTTCGGCACCAGAGGCTCCTTTGGGTGTGTCACCACCACCCATTTTAAACCTTGTATCACAAGGGATAGCTAAGCCAAAGGTACAAGCTACCTAGGTTCAGGCACCTCAAGCAGCTTCTATGATTTCTTCTTCGTCTTCTTGTTGCTCATGCAGCCCTGAAGGCAATAAGCGAAGAACCATCACTTTGGGTGACTCTTCGTTTGAACCCTCTGCTTTCTTGCATTAACAATTTCTCCTAGCTTGAGGACGAGGAGAATATGCAAGCTAGTTTATGATGAATTTTCTCTTGTAGAATGTGCGGGGGCTAACAGACCTCCCTAGAAAGTATTATGTTTGTGATACCAAGCGTAGGCTTGGCAATATTGATGTTTTGTGTTTGCAAGAAGTTAAAGTCTTTGGGTTCCTTCTCAACTCAGCTTGTCGTGTGATATGGCCAAATGGTGTTAGTTTTACTTCCCAGCATGAAGCTGGTCAAGGTGGTGTAGTCACTCTCCTCTCTCCTTGGCTTTCTCCTTTTGTTATTTCTCATGGTTCTTACCCCATGCAGTGAGTAGTTTGGATTTTTTTGTCTTTTCAAAATCATTCTTTTGGCATTGTCAATATCTATGCTTCTAATGATCTGATTGAGCACTCACACTTGTGGAGGTGGCTAGTTGATTCTTTGCCACCTGCCACTTGGTTATTTTGCAAGAATTTTAATATGGTTGAGCTGGCTATTGATAAAGTGGGCCTTCTACCTTTTCGATGGTTAGCTGGTGAGCGAGAAGCCTGGTTCTACATGCGGAACAAGTTGGGTCTTTTTGATCCCAATGTTCATCATCGTTGGACTGATGGCATCTGGTACACATGGTCCAACTTTCAAGAGGGAGCTAACAAGGTCCTTAAAAGGTTGGATCGTGCTATGATTTATGTTCAGTCCTTTTTTTCTTTTTCTCACATGAGTCTGCTACTTGTCACTCCACTCCCTAACGTGACTCTTTCAAACCATTTTCCCATCCACTTCTCTATTACCTGGCATTCTACCCCTCGTAATTGTAAAACTCAATTTTACCTTAATACTTATGTGATGTCCCATCCACCCACCGCCACCCATATTTTACAAACTTGGAACCTTGAACTTGGGCCCCACTCATCCTTTGGGTGGATCTAGTGGTGGAATGACGCCATCATCGGTACTGCGAGGTTTCTTTGCATTTGTGGGAGGCAATTGGCTATGTATCACAAGAGATCCTATGAGGCCACTATCAAAGATCTTCGTACCGCCATTGAAGCTCTTGCCATGAATCTGTTTGATACAGATCTCCAAGTTTGGCTTGCCAACCTTCACCATCAAAAACAAGTTGCAGACAATTATGTTGCAGGGGAGCTCAACTCAAAGCCCGCCTTCACTGGCATAGTGCAAGGCAGGAGTATCCCCAAAGGAGATGTCCTAGCCCCCAGCTATACAACCATGCAACGAAAACACAATAACAAGAAGCAAAATACAAGATTTGATATCAAATCACAATAATATATTCATAAAATATAATTGATTACATGCAATGTGTCGGGCTATAAGGCCTTCTTGGTTACGGCCAAATACAAAGCAAGTAATAGTTCTGCAAGATCCCTCAAGATCCAATCCCAAACCCTAGCTAGTCCAGATCCACACTTTGGTAGAAACCTCCAAGGAAGATCTCAACTTGTGCTTGCAAGCCCACCAAGCAATCTCCTTGTTTTCTAAGACGTAGCTGCTAGCCCTTCTCAAAATTCGCTCTTCCAAGCTCCTCCTCTTCTCCATAATGGATGATTAATGACTAAAGACTTCCCCCCAACCCCTACGTATACCAACTTAAGCCACAAGTAGGCCTATAACACAAATTAAATACAAATACATAAATTAAATGCCACAAGTCGGCCAACAATAACAATTAAATTCCCAAAATCGATGCCTTAGTAAAATCATGATATCTCCTAGCTCTGAATGAATTAGAACTCAAGCTTCAAACCATAGGTAGAAATCTAGGTCCTCTTCAAGCCCTAAAATTTTCATTCTCTAACTCATTGCAAAAAATTAGTTATACATCTTGAAATAGACACAAAATTTCCATACCATGTCGAGCAACCAAAGACCATGCCGAGCTCCAAAGACTATGCCAAGCTCCATAGACCATGTCGAGCTCCATAGACCATGCTAAGCTCATAGACCATGTCGAGCTCCATAGACCATGCTGAGCTCTTTGTGTATGTCGAGCACCAATATTCACCAAGCTCCATAACCATTAACCAAAATCCCTCTCAAACATGCAGGATTGCAAGCGAACCCAAGATGCTCCTACATCAGACACCCTAGGTTTGAAAAGATGTTATGGTAATTGGAAGAACATCTTCTAGGATTCAACACATAAATTCCAAATTGGGTATTCACATACATATCCTCTAAGTCTTCAACTTGCACACTACTTCCCTTTCTTTTCTTCTTCTTTACATCCACCACGGGTGTTCCATAGGTCTGCTTTCCATGTTGATCTCCAACCCTCTTAGAATCTGCCAGCTCAACTTGGCTACCAATACTCAGGTTCCTCCTACCAAGCTCTTCATTCTGCAAAGGAATCAAGGAAAACTTCCTACCACCTTTCTCAATAGTAAACACATTCCTAACACAATCATGCACAACCCTACAATCATACTACCAAGGTCTACCAAGCAACATATGACAACTATTCATATCCACAATATCACACAACACTTGATCCTTATATTGACCAATCTAGAAATCAACAAGGCATTGCTCCCTTACATCCAAAGCATGCTCACCTTGCAACCAACCAATCCTATAAGGATAAGGATGTCTCATTCTCTTTAAACCAAGTTTCTAAACCATCTCTTCAACAACAAGGTTATCAGTACTACCACCATCCACAATCACTTTACAGACTTTACCACCACACTTACAATGAGTTTTGAATAGACTAGTCCTGTGACAGGAATCCAATTTCCTCTCACTGACCAATACTTGTTGAGCCAACAAACTCTCTCCTTGCTTAGGCTAACTCTCCTTGACTTCAACCTCATTCACAATAGCAGTTGTCCTACCAATTGGACATTCAAAAGATCTATGTTCCTCTTGACCACACTTGAAACAATTACCTCTGAACCCACCTCCACCTATCCTTCTCCTTTGTTCAACAAGTTTTGGTTCACCTTCTTCTTTTGGTTTAGCTTGTGCTTAACTATCTTGCTTCTCCTTTCCTTAGGAACTACCTTGATTCTTCCTTTTTAGTTTCTCCTCTACTCTCAAAGCATATTGATAAGCATCCTCAACTAAAGAAATATTTAGCATACCAACCTCATCTTGAATATTGAATCTCAAACCATTAATGTACCAAGCTACCTTCTCTTTTGACAATTCTTTATGACTAGACCGAATAGTCAACTTGTAGAACTCCTCTGTATAATCCTTCACAGACATATCTTTCTGCTTCAGATTCTGCAATCTTTTAAACAACTCAAGTTCATAATCAGCAGGAATGAACTTAGCCTTCAACTTAGTCACCATTAACCTCCATTTAGTGATCTTCATTTCACCTTCCTCTTCTCTGTCTCTTTGTAGTTCCATCCACTAAAGAGCAGCATGTCCCTTTAACTTTTTTTGTGCCAACCTCACTCTGAGTGGATCCTCAATATCCTCAAGCTCAAAGTAGTCTTCCAATTCACCAATCCAATCAATCAAGTCTTCAGGATTCAAAGTACCTGAGAAATTAGAAACCTCCATCTTATGCTTCAACTTCAACTGAGATCCAGGTATAGCAAACTGACCAACACTAGTTCCAATAGGTCTCTCCACATGATCAATTCTATCCTCACCACTAGATCTAGCAACTTCAAAGTCCTTTGTAACTTCCTCATAACTGCCTTCAATACCCACATGTCTAGGTAAACCACCTAAAGCACTCACAATTTTAACAGTCATGTCACTCTTCATCAATGCTATCTGAGATCTAAACTCTGCCCTAACCTCCTCTATTTCAAATCTGAAATCTTCTTTAATCTTCTCTAAGAGCCTTTCTTCCACAGCATCATCAATCTCCTTAGGGTCTGATCTTTTTGGAGGCATCTTCCAAATTATTAGAAAACCCTAAGCAACAAATCCACGACCAAAATCTACCTCTTCAACCCAAGTCCTAGTGCAAATTGCCTCAACTTCAGTAATTTGTCCACACACTCAGGAACAACCTTTTCTCTAATACCACCTGATGTAGTGCAAGGCAAAAGAATCCCCAAAGGAGATATCCTAGCCCCCAGCTATACAACAATGCAGCAGAAAAATAACAAGAAGCAACAATGCAAGGACAAGGAGAAATAATGCAAGATCTGATACCAAATCATAATAATATATTCATAAAATATAACTAATTACATGCAATGTGCTAGGCTATAAGGCCTTCTCGGTTATGGCCAAATACAAAGCAAGTAATAGTTCTGCAAGATCCCTCAAGATCCAATCACAAAACCCTGGCTACTAGTCCTTCTCAAAATTTGCTCTTCTAAGCTCCTCTACTTCTCCTTGCTGAATGATCATCCCAAAGACTTCCCCACAACCCCTACTTATAACAATCTAAGCCACAGGTCGGCCCAGAACACAAATTTAATACAAACACATAAATTAAATGCCAAAGTCGGCCTCCTACAACAATTAAATTTCCAAAATCGATGTCTTAGTAAAATTGCGATATCTCCTAGCTCAGAATGAATTAGAACTCGTGCTTCGAACCATAGATAGAAATATAGGCTCTCTTCAATTCTTGAAATTTTCATCATCTAACTCATTATATAAAATTAGTTACACGAATTGAAACAGGCACAAAATTTCCAGACCATGCCAAGCAACCAATATTCACCAAGCTCCATAACCATTAACCAAAATCCCTCTCAAACATGCAGGATTGCAAGCAAACCCAAGATGCTCCTGCATCATTACACATCACAAACTCAGCATAAACATTAAGTATATCAAAATGATAGGACAAGAGGCAAGTCTAAAACATTTCCCAATATGGAAATGGAAATCCCACAAAGACCTCCTTATATGATAGAAAGTTCAATAAACTAACTAAAATTAAACATATCTAAAGAGTCAAAACAAAGATACAAAAGCCAACCTAAATCAAAGGAAGGTCAAAAAAGGAAAAAATAAAAAGCATATGGCCAATAAAAAACTTAGCAAAATAGATTTTAAACCCATCTCAACTAACCCTTTAATACCTATAGATTTACTCACCTATATTAAAAATAATAGCCTATTATATCAGACCAGTAACTAAAGAAACCAAAAGACCCTACTATATATTGTAAACTAAAATTGACTCACCATCAGCTCCCTTATTTTTTAGCCAATCCACTTTTTTATTTCCTTCTCGGAATATATGGCAAATTTCCATCTCTTCTAAACAATCAAGGTGCACTAGGACTTCTTTTAGTTTAGAGTTTAGGATCCAATTAGGTGTATCTCACTTCCTTAATGCATTTAGAATAATTTGAGAATCACCTTGAATGATTACCTTAGATACTCCTAGATTAATACAAAGCTGAAGACCTCTGTCTAATAGTTCTAATTCTACCAAGTTATTAGAGGTAGGTGGAAGGGATGACGCTAATTTTCCTACCCACTTGCCAGAATCATCATAAATTATGTGACCAATACTAGCCAACCACCCAAATTATGTTTAAACCACCCACACAAAGGAGGAACCCATTTGCAACTAGCTCGCGCCTCCATATTTTTCTTCAAATAAACGAGGGGTGGATTGATGAGGTTGGACCAATTCTTTTTCAAAAGCCCATCCCAATAGGAAAATGAACCTTCTTCTTTAATAGATTTCCTAAGATGAGAATTGAACACCTCCACAATGGAAGCTTCTAATTTTAACAAAAATCTTTCCATGGATATTTCTCTATCCTGAAAAACATGATGATTTTTTTCCTTCCACAACTCCCACACAATGATCGAGGGACAAATGTTTCAAAGCTTAGAATAAATCCCATGGTCCAAGATTGTAGGCTATGATAAGAGGAGAGCTTGAAAGGAGTTTGGTAAAGGTGTAGACCACATAAGCCAAGATCTGAGCCACTCCCAACAAGATAGTGCAAAAGGACAATTATAAAATAGGTGATCCACATCTTTGTTTCTTTGTTTTCATAAAACACACCAAGAAGGGCCTATAATACCAAATCTAGCAAGTCTGCTAGTGGTTAGGACTCTATTTTGAAGGGTAAGCCATAAAAAGAACCTAGCTTTTGGAAGACAAGAAATATCCCAGTAGAGTCTGAGTGACATCTCAACAAGTTTCCAACTCTAAGAGTGGACTAAGGCCTTATAGCCTTGTTTCACACTATATTTACCATCCTTAGAACTAGCCCAAATGAGATTGTCTATTCTTTCGAATTGTTTGATACATATTTCAGAAACAATCTTCTCATATGCCTTTACTGAGTCAAAATCTAGACCTAACCCATCAACCTGACACCACCTCCATTGTTGGAACCCATCAGAGTAAAAATTAATTGTATAATCCTTGACCTTATCACCCCATAATGATGTCAGCATAGTTTTTAGACTATCATGACAAGGGGAGGAAAGGATCAGAGGATGCCCATCCCAGGAGTCTTCCCAAAAAAAGTTTTTATCCCCCAACCCCACATCCCAGGTCAAAAATTTACATATCAATTTTTGACAATTAGACATAAATTTCCAGCATTCCAACCCTTTTGGCAAACTTTTCATTATGAAAAGCAACAAAGGATCAAATGGATTAAGATATTTATTATAAAAGATCTTGGCCCATTTGTGGTTACTTTCTGTATATAGTCACCATATAAGTTTAGCACCTAAGGCTTCATTTTGCCACTAAAGCTTCTTATTCCCTAAGCCCCCATATTCTTTAGGTTTACATAATTTTTCTATTTAATAAGGGCTAACTTATTATCATCATTCCTATCTTTCCACAGGAAGTTTCTAAGTTTGGATTCAAAATTTGAAGACATCCAATTGGAAAGGGGAAGGCAAACCATAGGAAATATTGGAATGGCTGAAACGATTGAACTAATCTTTGCAGTTTTTTTGGCCTTAGTAAGGCACTTATCTTTCTTGCTACCTATTTGCTTATCCACCTTCTCAAGCATATCCATCCACACTTTACTAGATTTTGAGCCCTTTTCCAGGGAAATACCTAAATACTTACACGGAAAAAGCCCCTTATTTAACCCATAATCCTACATATCCAATCTTCCAAATCTAGATTAGTATTCAAAAAGAATATTTCATATTTTTTTTATTAACTTTCTATCCCGAGGCATCCATATAGGACTGAATACCCAAAGCCCCAAGGACAACTTTTGCCGAGTTGAATTGTGTCATTTGCATACTGTTGGTGAGTAATGTTTGGAAAATTTCTAGTTATAGTTATACTAGAAATATTCTGATTAAGATATGCATCTAAAACTACTCTACCAAAAGCTTCTACCATGATAATGAAGAGAAAAGGAGATAATGGGTCTCCTTGTCTAATAGCTCTAGAAATTTCAAAAAAAACCCTTAGGCGTACCATTGATAAGAATAGAAATCTTTGGCGTAGAAATGAATTTAAAGATTAGGTTGATCCATTGATGAGAGAAACTGAAAGCCTCGAGGAACTTGTAGAGGAAACACCAATCAACCATATCATAAGCCTTTTGAATGTCTAATTTCATGAACATACAAGCTACTTTGTCTTTAGATGCCAAATGGATAGTTTCTTGGATAGTGAGAATACTATCCAAAATAGATCTTCCAGGGACAAAACCTGTCTGTTCTTTAGAGATCAATTTGGCAAAAGACCCTTGAGTCTATTTGCCAAAAGTTTAGAAAAGATTTTATATATCGTATTATATAAGGTGATTGGATAGAAGTCTCCAGGATGTTTCAACCCATTCTTCTTAGGAATTAGAGTAAAAAAGGAGTAATTAATTTCAGCCAACAAGGATCCTCCATTCCTAGAAGCTTCAATTGCTTTCCATAGATTTTCCCCAAAAATATCCCAACACTTTTGAAAGAAAAATGCCTGAAAACCATTGGGTCCAAGAGATTTGTCAGGATTGATATTAAAAACTACAGATCATACTTCATGCAAAGTAATAGGTTTATTAAGATTTTTATTATTTGTAGACATAATCAATTTAGGGATAAATTTGAGCATCTTGGATTGAGCCTCCCTATTTGAACCTTCGTAGTTATTTAATAGTTCCTGAAAATGAGAAACTAATGTATTTGCTATTTTTTGAGGATTTTCTGTGCGAATACCTAGTTGATTAGTGATACTAGTGATTTTATTTTGAGATCTATTGTAGATGGTTGAATTGAGAAAATAATTTGTGTTCCGGTCACCCTCATCCAACCATTTTTCTTGAGATTTCTGTCTCTAGAATATTTCTTCTTTGGAAAGGATATCTTCCTGTTTCATGAGAAGCTCTTTTTGAAATGAATAAATCTCATAGTTCATGCTCTACTTTATAATATCTTGATTCCAAATTTTTAACTTTTCTTCAATTTCCATCTTTTCTCTGAAGATGTTGTTAAAATGCTCTCTATTCCACCTTAGGATATTTTCTTTTAATAATTTTAGTTTAGAAATAAATATAAACATCTTAGAACCTTCAAAGCTAGCTTGTGTCAACCATGTCCTAATGTGCTCAATAAACTTCAGATCCTAAAACCACATCTTTTCACATTTAAATGGATTTCTGATTGGTTTAGAGGGTTCAAAAAAAGTCCATACAAATAGGGAAATGATCCGATCTTGCATAAGGTAGGATGAAGGATTGAAAGTTTTTCTTACAATCATAAAAATTTCATAAAATAAAAAACCTATCAAGGTTCTCTGCGATATAAGCTTGATCCTTTCTTCTATTTTTCCATGTGAAAGGACCATTATTTAAAGGGATGTCTATCATACTATGTTTATCTATCCAAGCTTTAAATTCTAAAGATGCAGAAGCGAGGTGTTGCACACCTCCTACCTTTTCATCCAAGCTTAAAATGGTGTTAAAGTCACCACCTATTACAATTTGACTATCATTGTAATTAAGAAAAGCTAAACTTAATTCATCCCAAAGAACTTTCTTCCGTATAGGGCTGTTTGGAACATAAATATTGATTAAAATAAATTTCAAATTTGATTTTGAACTCTGCACACTGGCACACATCCAATTACTACTATGTTCTAAATAATGCAAATCTACTTTCTTAGGATTCCAAATTATACCTAAACCACCAGATGCACCTATAGCTTCTAGAAAGACCGATTCTCATACTCCTAACAACCTATTAAATTTTGAACCTTCTAACAAGTTTAATTTTGTTTCCTAGAGCAAAATTACATCTGAATTAATTAATTTTAGATATTGTTTAATTAACCTTTTTTTGCTAGAGCATTTAGGCCCCTAGCATTCCATGTGGTAATCCTCATGATGCCTTGGGAAGGCACTTCCCCTTCGCAATATTAAGTAAATAATCAATTTTTATCTATTTTTTGCACAAACTATCAACCTCTCTTAACTCCTTCAAAGATTTCTTTCCTTTTTTCCCTTTTGATTTGCCATATATTGGAGAGTTCAATCCTTCCTAATTCATATATATTTCGAGATCCTATTGGTAATTAATTTGACTGTGTGCTGAAGGAGTCTTAAAATCCTATGTTTCATCAAACTCCTCCTTTTCCAATTCACCGAATACCTTATTCTCAAATCTCTCCTTATCCATATCCACAAGATTAAGCTCTGTCACATTACCAATGCCTAAGATGTCCATTTTCTGATCAACTTTTGATCTGCTCCCATGCCTCTCCGACTACCTCAATAAATTATCCTCCATTTCAATCTTTAAAAGATCCCTTCTGAGATCTTCTACAGTATAGTCTTTACCTCCTAGTTTGATAATTCTTTGAATCAAATTCTCCTTCTAGGAGGTTGTACTTTTATTTATGTTTTCTAAGTTAAAAACCTAAATAAGATCCTCAGAAAGCTACTCTAAATACTTGTCATCTGCAATTAGAGTTTCCTCCTCTAGAGGGAGATCTAGTTCTTTGTTTAAAAAATTCTAGACATCTTTAACAACAAAGCCTTCTAAATCTTTACCCTTATCCTACGTATCTGATTGATTAATCTTTAGAGTAAAAGGTGAAGTAATATGATCATTTGGAGTCTGCTAGAGTTTGGAAGAAAATCTAAATCCATTAGTACTAGGAGTAGATACCTCAACCTCAACATCTATATCTAGAGCCTACTGCTGAGAAACCTGTCTTTCCACTTTAGATGAGTTATCCACCTCCCCAACCTCTGTTGATGCAAAAAGTATAGAAATTTCTACCTCAACTAAATCAAAATTCTCTAAGATTTCTGATGCCTTGACTTGAAACTTTCCTGATTCTTCTGCACTTATAACTACCTCTTTTATCTTGCTTAGTTCTTCCCTATTTTTATCCTTATCTCCTTCTTGAGCCATATTTGAAGGAGAGACTGTTATAACTCCCTTAGCATTACTTGCTGTCTAATTCTGATTCACATGTGCCCATTCCTCTTTGTCTGTCACCTCCTCTTCTTTCTCATACCCAGTCCATTGTTTCAAAGATTTGGATTGTCTCTTATTTTTCTTAGCTTTATGTTTTTTCGACCTCTCTTTCTTTTGGCATAATTCCAAGGAATCTTTATAAACAATTGTGGATTTAACCCTATCACAAAGTGCTTGAAGTCTTTTATCCTCTTCTTGTTTTCATGCTTCTGAGATTAAAAAATCCATCCAGGCCCTGCCTTTGTCTTTAGGCTGAGAATAGGATCCGAAATTTGCAAATTTAATGCCCATCTTATTTCTCAGTTTGAAGACCATTGGAAACATGGTTCAAAAATATGAAGTAAGAGGAATATTTTGGATTCCCATGCCATTGTGATTCTCTATTTTGATGATTTCTGAGATTTCACCTTTGTATTTATGAAAATTTAGCTCATAGAATGCCATGTTTATTCTTACATTTTAATGGATTGTAGACTCTAGATTTAATTTGGTGTTGATTAATAATTTTACATTATTATCAGACTGAAACGAAGCATCAATTCCTACAAACTCTCCTAAAGCTGACCCGATCAGTTTAAGAATTTTGATTTGATTTAATTCAGATGGTAAGGATCTAATATTAAACTAGATGGGGCACTTAATATCTACATCTGCTAATTTAAAATTTGGAGACCATTCAATAAATTTGACATAGTGGCGTTAAACAAACATTTTGAGACATTGATAAATTCATTTCTAACTAACTTATCAAGACAATTCAAATAGAGAACATTATCACCAAAGAGAGAGATACTTACCTAGCCCTGACAACTTTCTTCAAGCCAATTGGATAGAAAAAACATTTCTTCTTTGGCTCTAGTCCAAATTGCAAAAATTATGAGGTTCTTGCATTCCTGCCATGCATCTTCACATTCTTCAGTTTGAATCAGAATGGTGTTAGCTAGATCTACATTGTGGGGAGGATTCTTTGGGAGTTTTACCATACTTTTGCCACTTTTTTTTAACAAATCTTTGGTATAGGAGAATGTAAGGTTTAGGGTGTGAATTATTGGATATGTTCAGAACTAAAAGATCAGCCCGACATGAAGGTTGAAATGAAGCCCTATCTACTTTAGATGAGGTAGGTAATGCAATGCGATTAAAGGAGGAAGCATATTTAGTCATATTGAAAACCCTAATCTGATGGTTTAAACTTTCTGTAGTGAAAAATGCATGAGAAGGAAACATACCCAAAGACTCTCCACTTTGAAGTTTGTTATTAGTGTTACTAATCCCACACTCTAGTGGCATTCGAGAAAATCCATCATTTTACAGGGGACATTTCCCAAATTTCAACTCCCTATGATTATGTGACTTGGCAAGATTGGAGAAACTATTTCGGGTTTCTAGGGAAAAATGAGAGTTAAAGGGAATGCAATCTTTTGCATGTTTTTAGAGATGTTGTTTCCTAGGGATTCTGTAAAAATTATGATCCCTACTTGCCCATTTGGACTTCTTCACCCGTCTGCTTGTATTTGCCAAATTGAATTTGCTTGCTGCTGTAAAAATTTTCACATGTCTTCTTTTATTTGCCATTTTTTTTTTTATTACAATAATAATAGTTTCTCTCTCTAGTTAATTACAAGATGTTTTAATAATATATTTATTAATTCATTTAATAATATTATTTAGGGTTTATTATTAAAGTAAAACTCCAAAATAATAATTATTAAATAAAATAAATGGAAATATGCCTAAATTGGACTATAACTTTATCTTTAATTTAATTAATTTCTCAATTAATTAAATATAATTAAATATCAAATTTTCTTTATTATATTTCCATTAAATTATATCATTAAATAATCTTTTAATTTGATTTAAGTATAACAAAAAATCACAACAAACCCACAAAACCAAATATGAAAATTCATCATAAGCACAAAATACCCAAACAAACTCTAGGGTAAAAATCATGAGTTCACGTCACTTGATGAATTCAGAAAGGTGAAACTAACTCAAATACTTGTCCTATTTTCTAGGAAAATTGGCTTAGGTTAGGATTTGGACTCAAGAGTTACCTCCCCACTTATGCCATTAAAATACGACGATAGGGTACGCTTATCTTGGCAATTTAGGGAAGTCAATACTCGGTACCTGCAATCTACATAAAATCTAGACATGTACAAACACAATATTCTAAACTAAAAATGCAATGGCAGGAAGTGGTGCATCGTGTAGATCTTGACTAGCATGTGACTATGACTCCCTTCCTTAACCACATCAAAAATATCACATATAAAAGAAAACATACATGCACACCATACACATGCAAGTATGGGGTAAGTATCCATAGAACCACATAAAAATCATTCATCTAACTAACATCATTCAATAACTAGAAATCACTACATGAACATATATATCATCATTGAAATAGTCATGAAATAACTAGAATAGCTAAAACTAAAGTAACTCAACATATATATTAACTGAATATGAAATACAATACATTGATTCTAGTAATCAAGCACTGCTAATCATAAAACATAATCATAGAATAGGCTTAATAGAATATGGTCAAAATGAATTAGATAAGTCAAGTAGGGGTAGACATTACATATGTAGTCATGTCTTGTAATATCTATTGTGCAAGCTTGATATGCGAATTGGAGAAAAGCATAGTAGAGATTGGTGGAGTTGAGGCATGATGAGCTTACAAGGAATTGTATGTGGCAAGATAAGTTGTTGGTTGGGCACTTGTTGATTTAAACTTGTATTATTTAGTGAGGATAGTACTAAAGTTGTTTGGACTGGGTCCAACTGAATACCCTTCAACTCTTGATATGGTTGGCACAACTCCTAATAGGGTTAGAATCTACAAAAATTCAATGTCTTGTAACAAGGACTCATATGTATTGAATATATTTCATTGACTCCTAACAAGGTCCATCCTTCCACAAGGAACTTTTATATTAGTACATCATCTTGTGGGCATCATTCCCACCAGGGTTTTCCATCTAATCAAGGGTTTCCCAAGTTAACAACACTGGTGTTATTGCATATGATTATCTTTCTATAGTTTTTGCATCTACTTGTTACATGTTTCAAAAAAAATAAAGATATTGAGAGTTTTTTTAATTGCATAATGAATTCATCCCCTTGGCCCTCCTCTAAGTTATCTTAGTGGACTTTACTCTCTAATAGATATATAAAAAGTGTCATAAATTCTTCCAATTAATGGTTTCCTTAAACTTAACCTTGATGTTTCTTCTCAAGGTAACATAGAGATATCGGGAATCAGTGCCTACATTAAGGATTATGAAGGAAAATTGATTGCTTTATTGACCCAATTTATTCCTCTAGGAACTAATAATATTTCAAAGCACAAGCTTTTCTCAATGGTTTGACTCTTACTAAAAGGATGAATTTAAATATAATATATTTTAAAGGTGAATCAATGGTGATCATAAAAAATTGTATCAATAAATCCTTAGAAAATTAGAAAATCAATTTCATTGTAAGAAGAGCTTGGACTCTAATGGACTCATTTGTAGAATGTTCTTTACCTCTGACATTCAAGTAACCTAGTTGCATATGTGCTTGCCAACATGGATTGTGAAAACATAGTTTTGGGTGACTCAATTCAAAATATTAATATCGAAGCTTTTCCAAATCTATTATCAATTATTGCACAAGATAAGTTGAATTTGAACATTTAAGCTAAAGACACTATAGGTGGAGATGAAGCTAATTGATAGGGAAAATCTATAAAGTTAATTAATTCACAAACTTTTCCATTTATATCTCTTAATTCTCTCATGTTCTTTTTTTTGTAAATGCATTTACTCTTATAGTAATTCAAGTAGATATTGGTTCCAAGTGGGTGGATTTAAAATATGGGGTTCTTTGCAAAGTATCTTATTGAAGTGAGATAAGTTAATGACACTATGTGTGGCAATGTGACTAACTAATGAGGCAAATATACAAAGTTGATTAATTCTTTAATGTTTCCAGTTGCATCTTGTATGGTTTAAGGGTAATTGATCTAAGGAAGCTGGTAATGCAAAGAAATGTCCTACCTTTTTCAAAGGTAATAAAAAATAGTAGTACGAGAGGTTCTTTCCTCCAACTCAAATGGATGGTACTTAAATTAAAAATTTCCATAATCAGTAGCACAACAAACACATTCAACGTGGACATCATGTACATAATGCACATCCAAATATTAGTAGAGAATTTTTTTAGAAGTCTAGTGCACCCTCTTCCAAAAGAGGTTTTGTTTGAGTTAATAGTTCTCACATAGATAGTTTAGGCACATTATATCAAATTATCCTCAACATGATTCATAGTTCTCAGGATAGATGCCTACAACTTTTGAGCTTATAATAGGAGATGCTAGAAGATCTCACAAATCATTTTCAACAATGGATCATCAGTAGGAAGACCACCAAAGCATAGTAAGATAGACATAAGTTAAGACATCTAAGGAAAATATTTTTCCTTTATACCAATTCATAAAAAAATTATTGAGTCATATTTGAGGCTTTTACAATTTACAATAATAATATAGGACATATTAAGATATTACAATACATGTTACATTATAATTTTACATCTTTTTAAGATTACAAGCACTTTGTTGGCTCACAGTCTTCATAACTTTCCACTCGATAAAAATTTGATTATGCCCTCTTAACCAAGGAATGTTCAACATGTCTTCAACCTCTGTCTCATCTTTCTTAAGACAATTCCATTCCTGTTAGAAGATAAAATCAAAAAAAAAAACCCACTTTCCAGAAGCATTGTCTGAAAGTTGCCTTCACTAAAATCTTCATAACTCTATCTACTCTTCATATTTTTATATGTGATCTCAACTGTAGCATCTATGCATACTATAGACAATATCCTCAATTTCATATAAGATGATCTTTAATTCTCAAGCTATGTGAAGCCAATCTCTCCCTATTATTCTGCCATTCTTCATAGAATAAAAATAATGTCAATATTAATGAAAAACTCTATCATGAATATGACACACAACCCTTGAATCGTGTCTCCATAAATACTACGATACTCCACCATAGGAATATCATCATCATTCATGCTAACACTATCAAAAACTTGTTTCCTTATATGTTTGACCACCATGACCCAAAGCCATATTTTCACATACAAATGTCAGCTTAATGACTACCTCCTTGAGAGTCCTGGGTTCAAAAACCTTAACTCCTCAATGATGTGACCATTAAGTCCTCTAATGAAATTTTATACCATCAAGGAAAAATCATTACCAAAACATGTATACTATTAGAGTTTGAATAAATGATTCTTTTGCTCTTGAATAGTCATAGATAACGAGTGTAGATTGTGGAACTCATCTATCTATTTCCAGCTCTAGTGATTAGAAAAGAATCATTCACAAAGGTTTTTAGTAGATAGTTCCCAAGTGATAGTATCCATCACATTTTGATCTACCATTGAGGGAAAAGGGTGGTTATATTTCTTCAAAGTCTTATTCAATTTTTAAAAATATGCACATAGTAAAATCTCCACATTATTCTTCTAGAATGGGACAAGGTTATCCAACCAAGTAGTATACTAGATTGGGAGGAATTATCCTTATAGATAATTTTTTTTGAACCTTCTAGTAGACCAAGGACTTGATCAGAGGATTAACTGGTCTCTTCTTTTGTTGAAAAGTCTTAGCATCTAGTTTTAAGAAGATGGTGTGTGTTATGATCAATGTGTTATAGGTCCTTATGTCATAATATTCCCATAAATAAACATCAATGTATTCTTCTAGAATTATGAGAATATATGTTTTTTCTTTAAGGGAACAAGAGGTATCAATATACACATATTTTCCCTTGGTTTTCCATATGAAACTAACTATCTTGTACTTCCCCTTTTTGAAGATTGGGTAAGTTTTTCCTTGACCCAAGGGTCCAAATAAAATATGGATTCAAGTATATCCATCCCTCATAGATGGTTTTGTTAGGAAGATTTAGGATACCATCCTATTCTTCACCATGTCATGTTTCATCATGTTCATTCTTTTTTGTGATATGATCCCTTCAAATGTGCTCTTGGATGGGCTACATTGGTCAAGAATGTCTTACTCTTGTTTCTTCACATGAGAAAAGAGATATCCCATAGCAGAATTAGTCTAAGATTTTCACTCTAGCTTGGAGTGCCCTTCATAGTGCACCTAACACCATTGATTAGAAAAGAGAGTGGTCAGGGATGTGGTATAACCCTAAATTTCAATGTTATGTTTTGACCTCATAATGAGGACTGGTATCCTCTAGTTGATGATGAGGTCCTCATTGAGGAACATCTTACCATGAATGAAATCTATGGTCAAAATATCGTTATCCTAATATAGGTTAGGCTCAACCTAAGTGTATGTCACTTCACTCACTTAACCATGGTCAATAAGAGCTTATTTTATCTAGAGTTCATTACTAGCTCATATCTAGTTGTCTTCCCCTTTCTAGGGTAGCCAAAAGTGGGATAAGTCAGTCAAAATGTACTTGTGAAGGATCTTAGACCTATTCTAACTTAACAATATCCGATACATTTTGGGGATATCAACCATGTGGGTGTCAATGACGCTAAACATGCAAGACTCTATGATGAGATGGATTTAATTTTTTTTAGCTTGCCCAAATTTTTCATGAGGGAGTTGTCAAGTTGGATTATTGCACCCTTGGATGGGTAGGGACCAATCCAAGCTTCTTGTAGATGGATAAAGGCATAACATTGACAAAAGCTCCACAATCCACCAAGAAATTGTACATATTTTTACCGTAATTCTTAAGGTTGAGGAGCAAGGGAGTGTCATTTCTATTTGTCTAATAGACCATCATGTTGATGTTCTCAAACATGACAACCTTGGATTGATTAGGGTGGGATTATAGATCCTCCAAATGTTTCAAGTGAGCCTCTCTTAGCTTAGGAGTGTTAATCAATACTCCATGAGAGATATTTTCATAGGGTGTTCTTCATCAATAGAGTGATATTGATCTAGCCCTTTGAGATCCCAAGGCTCATTATCAAAAAATCACAAGAAGATTTAAAAATTGGTCCCTTTGGAGGGAGAGAATTGTTGTTGGCATTTGGGTCCAATGGTATGTTTGTGATCTTTGGTAGGGTCGACATAATGAAGGTTCCTTTATTAGATTTGATCCTCATGTTATAAGGAGATTGTGACTTCGTAATGACATTAAATTTAAAATTGGATAAAGAGTTATCAAAGATATCATTAAGATCAAGCTCTTCTTCACCTTCTTCATCTTCTCTGAAAAAGATGGTATCAGGTTAATTTGTGAGGTTCAACTGAGGTAGAAGAAAGTGATAGATTAATTTATGTTTGAGTATTTGATTGAGAGATCTTGATGAACCTTCTCCAATGTGGCATAATTCACCTCCAAATGTGTTCCAATGTCATTTAGCCCATACCAATTGGTCAAGGGGTGAAATTTGGCAAGATGAGTCAAGTGACAAGGACATGTGTTCCCTTGAGTATCATAGTGGTTAGGGATGACAACCCCATTGTTTGCAGTGTTATTCAAGTTTCAACCCTGTTATTATAAGGCCAAGAATTGTTGTGGTTAATGTTGTTTATATCCAGTGGTAATTCTAGGGCCCAAATTTCTAAAAACCTTGTTTTCTTGAGAAGATGTTTCCCTACTAAGAAGAGTTAGGTTTTTAAGATCTCGAAGGATCTAGCTTTACCTAATGTACATCCGAGGTGATTTGAGATATCATCCTTTTTAAGGCATCAACCTTGGTGGTCCACTAGGTAGTTTTATTATTTTGTGGGGGTGAGGGATGCATTATTGTAATGAAAACATGAGTTATAGGCGACTTTCTACGAGGTCAATCTGACCAAAAGAAAGGAACTCCACCATATGATGGTCCAACCTAAAGACCATTTAAAATAAGGGAGTTCCTCACACTGAGGGTGTTAGTTTTTAGTTTATCTAAGTCCATGGAGTAAACTCAAGAGTTAGAAGAGGTTTTATGGGTGTAGGTTACACATACTATGGTGCATGGAGCACCTTGGCCAATTTTGATAGGGCTTTGATTAAGTTTCTAGGATATTTCGAAGGTGAGGCAGTAAATTTTGGCCAGGATGTCCTTATCATTATAATGATTTTTGCTTAAGATGAGTGTTGAGGTGAAGGGGTCTAAGGCATTGATGTATGTTTGAATATCAACCTCGAAAGGCAGGATAGAGGTATGTGAGAACTATTTTAGATCTCTTTGAAATATGTGATTGAAGGTGGTTATGGATTCCCATAGGTCCTTTATCATAGAGATGAACTTGATATGGGACCATAAAGAGTCTATGTGAAGTCAAAATGTCAAGATAAAGACATCCTCTATACCCTACCAACCCAAACATAGTTAGCAAGTAGGTTTAGGTATTACTTTATCTCATTTTCCCCTAAGGATAATGGGAGAAACTAATACACCACCTCCTAGTGTTATATATGATTATTGCAATGATATCCTTGTAATATTGTAGGTGTTATACCACATTCTCCAAGCCTAAGTGTTCATGCTTCAATTATATCTTATTTAGATAAAGAGGAAGATCATGTACTCCCCCTAGAATTATCCCACCAAGAAGAAAATTTTATTTAGTTAATAGGCCATAGTGGGTGTTGCATAAGTGATAATAGAGGTAATCTTGATAGTAGGATGAGACACATGGGTACTGTAAGGGGTGGTATACCCAGGCTTAGAATTCAACATCTTTCTCTTTGAATTCTTCCTTCCTCTATTGGAAGGTATGAGCTCTACAAACTCATCAGGGTTCTAGGTTGATCAAAGGATTTTCTCAAAGTTCAAACATGAGAATAATCCTAAATGATGGTAATATTTCCTTCTAAGATTACTTGGGGAACCTTTAGGGGTGTGACTTCAAATAATTCTATTTTAGGTAAAAGAGGTCTTCCTTTTAAAGCCAATTTCTATTGATACAAATTTGTTACATCCTACACCATAGAGTGAAAAGTTATTATTAGGCATCAATGTGTCAGTCAAATCAACCTGAAGAATTTCACCAAACAATGAGTTCTTTTAAATTTTAACCACCTGGTAATCATTTCATGAATATGCAAGGATAGTTGAGTTGGATAAGTGTCTGTTTATACTTAAGGCGTCTTACAATTTTAATTCTCCTTATGCTAGGGATAGAACCTTAAGATATTTACACATGAAACCACCTAACTTTATCAATAAAACTTCAAAAGGATGGAACAGGGTGAGAAAATATACGTTTATTGTCTCTTTTCATGCATTTCTATGAAAAATACTCAAGGAAAACCAACCTACTTAACACATGCATAATTATCAACTATTAATATTTGAAAGAAATAAATATAATCCATTCACATTAATATCCATTCACATTAATAAATATAATGCATAATTGAGGACCTAAAAATGGACTTGAGAAAATTTAAAAATTACCACGTTAGCCATGTCTACCGTGAAGCTAACGTGGTTGCTGATTGGTTCGCTAACGCAGCGGTCACATTCAATTCAGTGATGACGTGGAAAACAATAATCATTTTCCGACGGCGGCTATTGAGCTCATCCGAAAGGAGCAAAGTCAAGGTACCAACTCAAAATCTTTTTAAGATGATGACACATGCTAAATCATGTTTTAAAAAGGGAATCAAAAGGAGTTATGCGGAACCCCCACTGTTTCATAATAACGTGTACGGATTACACGAGCAGAAGAAAGCCAGAGTTAAACCCAAAAACACACGCATTAAAGCTCTCGTCCTTAGCGATTTGTCCATCTTTGAGCTCTACAATTCTATTCAGGGTTTAGGGTTAGAGTGGCATAAAATCACAATGGTGGGAGAAAGGATTAGAAGAGAGCCATGGGGAGAAACAGAGAGCTGGAAAGAAAAAGGGAAGGTTTGGAAAAAACTCCAGAAGGGTAGCATAACCAACTTCATGGAGAGGCTCCATGGTTTCGATGCGGGGGTTACCAAGATAATGGTTGAAACCTGGCACAGTGGAAAGGTCATAATTGATGGTGTCTCCCACCAAATCACAAAGGGTCTCATTGTGGAGATGACATGCTTCTCCTAGGAAGGCATTAACTTCTTCAGGGATAAGAAGATGTTCGCCAATGCTATCAATGCTTTTGTCAAGAATGACAAGGAGAAAAGAAAACTGGTAAAGATTGACACCTTCTACAACATAGAGTCCATCAAGAAGTTCTGGGGGCTTGTTCTGAGGATCATCATAGAGTATGTCACTTTGGAGCCCAGGTTTGATAGAGTCAGAACCCATCAGTTTGTTTTGCTTAATCATTTTAGACATAAAGTGAAAATCTCCTTTCCTTTCTATATTTTTACTTCAATGACTAAGAATATAGAGAGTTACAAAAAATGTCCTGTCAAGAATCTCGCCCTTCATGAAGGTCTTTTGCTCCTCATTTTTGAGTTTCTGAAAACCCGAACTAGAGTCAAGCCCATTGGGGCTTCGGGTGGCTCCTCAGAGGACACTGCTAGCTCAGAATCAGGGGAAGTGCGCGTTGTGAAATCTGTCAAGTTTGAAACCCCAAAAGCCAAACCCTCTCCCCGCTTCCCTAGCAGGAAGAGCCCCAGGTTCCCTCCCCCTAACCCCCCTACCCCTCATCCTAAGGAGTCTAGTGAGGAGTTGGATACAGAGTCAGAGGAAGCGCATTCGGTGGTAGAGAAGGAAAGTGAGTTGGAAGACGATAAGGAAAAAGATAATGACAAGAAGAAGACGACCCCCTTGACAACCCAAGATAACCCCAAGAAAAGAAGATTGGACCAATCCCCAACCCATGATCATCTTAGCGATAACGCTGATTTTCCCCCTAGCCCCACAGTGCCCACCTCCCCCCTGGAGATCCCCATTTCGCCCCCAGAAGAGATGATAGAAATTATGGTTGAAAAGGGAGGGGAGGCCATCAGGAAAAATAAGAGAAGAGCCTGGCGAAATTTCAATATGGATAGTGTTAGTATGGGCATTGTTAGAGAACCTGCTAAAATCCAGGTGTTGGGGAACCTCGACAGTAGCACCCACTATGACGAGCTCCTTGACCTGACTCTTTTGGTTCTCTCTGACAATGCCTGTGAAATGGGTTTCAACTTCCTTAACAATGCAAAGAACAGCCTGATTGACAATTTCTGCTCCATTAAGTGGCTTTTTCAAGAAATTGAGACTCTAAAGGACAGGTCCAACCAAACCAATAATAGGGGGGAAGTCAAGGATCATGAGGCCAGAGGCAGTAAAGACCAGGTGGGCAGCCAAGAAAAAGACAGAAGCAAGGACCCCAGTGACTAAACAGATTGTGGATACCCTCCATACCTTGAACGAAAACATTGTTAATCTGGGGGACTATCTGACCAATTTCGGTCTTGTGGGGAACGTGGAGCAGAGTACAAAGAACGAAACTAGCCAGGAGGATCCTCAGAAAGAGATTGGAATCCAGGAAAGCCAGGGGGACCAGATGCATTTCCCCCCTGCGACCCAAGAGGAGGAGGCCATCCAGAAGGAAAGCGACGTTGCAGAAATCCTGCAGGCAATGGAGATGAAGGGACACTAGTCTATCCGCCAGGCTCTGTTCCTGGCCTTTGTTTCCCTGGATTCAAGCCTTTTTGTTTTTGGCCTTTTGAGGCTATTTTTGTTTTTTCTGACTTTTATGCTTTAAGTTGTTTAATGTTGTAAAACTTTGGGTTTCAGGATCCTTGTAAAACCTGTTTTCCTAATAAAAAACACTTCACTCTTACAACTTGAGAAAAGGAAGGATATGCAAACAAATGAACCAATCTCACTGAGTCTAGAAACAATTTAAAAACAAATGAAACATAAGTTGAACTTTAATTCTATATTTGATTCAAAATGGTGACATCACTAGTTCAAGCATACATCTCCAAGGGAGAATCAACTTCCATACAACTAACTACTAACAAAAGAGAAGAGAGCTATAATGTTGTAACATAAGCTTATGGAGACCAAAATTGTCAAAATATTGGACCCTTTAAATGTCAATTGAAACTCTTTTATATATACATAAATCTACCTATTTATATTTGGATTCATGCCCCTACACTATACATATTTTACATCTTTTCGTACCTAGAGAGTCTAATTCAGGAGCATCCTAGGGATCTTAGACATCCTGCATGTTGGAGGGATTTGGTGGAGTTGTGTGGGACTTTTTGGGTCTTGGCTAATTATTATTGATGTATTTAATAAATATTGTAAGCCTTTTAAAGCATTTGGTATTTAATTTCTGTTAGAGGCTAACTTGTGGCTCAACATGTATTTAATGTAAGGGTTATTTAATTTGTAGCTTACTAGGTCAACTTGTGGCTTAGTTGGGTAGAAGTAGGGGGCATTTTGGAGTGCTTAGGAATTATTCATCCATCTTGGAGAAGAGGATGTGGTAGATGAGCGAACTTTGAGAAGAGCTAGTAATTGTAGCTTGGGAAACAAGGAGATTGCTTGTTGGGCTTGCTAGGGTTTGGGTTGGATCTTGAGGGATCTAGCAGAATTGTTATTGTAATTGTTATTTTATTTGACTATAACCAAGAAGACCTTACAACCTGACACATTGCATGTAACAATTATTTTATGAATAAAGAGTTGCATTTGGTATTAGATTGCGTATCTTGTGTTGTGTTTCCATTGTGTGGTTATTTGCTAGTAGCTAGGACATCTCCATTAGGGATTCTCCTTCCTTGTATTGCATCAATATATTTTAAATATTGAAATAGATAAAACTTCAAAATAGAGGTCAATGTATCCTTTTAAAGGATATTGTTTCAGCTATAATATTTTTGACCATGAGGCATATCAATATAATATGAGTAATAATCATATGGTATTAAGAAAATAGTAAGATGCTTCAAATACTTTCATTATGGGCACTATGAAAATTGGTTTAAACTAAATATGAAACCAAAACAAATATGGAAACCAATTAGTGAAAAATTTCTAATTGTTGAAACAACTTTGTTTTTCCACAAACCTACAACTTGGGTTTTGGACAACGGTTGTTCACAACGCATGACTAGATGCAAAAGTAAGTTAAAAAATCTTGAAGAATTTGAAGGAGGTTTTGTTCGATTTGGTGATAATTTAGTTTCTTATATCATAGGTCATAGATCAATCATTCTAGACAAAGATACACCTATTAGAAGGTTTAAAACACAATCTTCTAGGTGTTAGGTTTGTGATAGTGGATATTCAATTTTCTTCAATGATAAAGGTTGTTCAATAAAAAATGAAAGAAATAAAGTCATTGCTAGTGGCTTACAAATAGGTTGAAACCTTTATAATTTGATTGATTCAACAGTTCAATAATCATCACTAATCAACACTTTTTTTATAAGTCAAGTTGAAGATAGTTGGTTATGACATAAAAGATTGAGACATTTGAACTTTGACAATCTTGCTAGGATCAACAAAAAAAAAAGGTTAGAGGTTTACCTCTAATTAGTAAACCAATGAATATTTGTGAAGATTTTAGAAGAGGAAAAAAAATAAGGACATCTTTCAAAAAAAAATAATACTTATCCACTAGACCACTAAAACTTGTTCATACTGATTTATGTGGTCCAACTAAAACTGTATCTTTGAATAGTGAAAAATACTTTATGCTATTTGTAGATGATAATTCAAGGATGGTTTGGGTAACTTTTTTGAAACATAAGTATGAAGCTTTGAACGTTTCAATTTTTTATAGAAAAAATGGTAGAAAGGGAAATTGATATGAAGTTAAAGTGTTTAAGATTAGATAGAGGTGGATAATTCACCTCTCAAGAATTTATAAAGTATTGTGAAAAATGTGGTATAAAAAGGAAATATTCAACTACCCGTACACCATAAAAAAATGATGTTTTGGAAAGAAAGAACAAAGTTGTTAAAGAAATGGGGAGAACTATGTTGAATGAAGCCAAAATACCTAACAAACACTAGAAACTATATATATTCTAAATAGGGCTTAGATTAAAATAAGGACTGCTCGCACTGCATGATAAAACAACAAATGTAAAGAACTTTAAAATATTTGGTTGTAAATGTTTCATTAAAAAGGACAATGATTCTTTAGAAAACTTTAATACAAGATCTAATGAAGGAATATTCCTTGGGCATTCTACACATAATAAAACTTTCATGTTCTATAATAAAAGACTGAATAAGATTGTAGAAGCTATAAATGTAGTATTTCCTGAAAGTTCATTATTACGCAACAATAATAATAATGATCTTGAAAACATTTCTTTTCAAAGAACATAAATGATATCTAATGATAAAAAATCAAACATGATGTTGATTTAGATAATCCTAATACAAATGAACAAGAAAGTTGCTCAACTCCTAAAATAACAAATACTTGTTTGAAAATGACTAAAACTCCATCTAGAATTATTGCTAAAACACATCCCAAGTCTCAAGTTATTGGAGACGTCTAGAAGGAGTGATCCTAACTAGAAGAAAAGTTAAAACAAATAAGCATGCTCGTATCATTGAATTCTTTTGTTTGATATTAGATTTTGAATCGAAAAATATGATTGAAGCATTGATAGATTCTTGCTAGTTGAATGCTCTGCAAGATAAAATAAATCAAATTGAGAAAAATAAAACATGGGAACTTGTTCCTAGACTTGATGACAAGAATGTCATAGGTGGAAAATGTGTGTTTCGAAATAAAATGAATGAAGAAGGAAAAGTAGTAAGGAACAAAGCTAGATTTGTATGTAAGGGTTATTCTCAATAGGAAGGTATAATTTTGGGGAAAATTTTGCACTAGTTGCAAGAGTGGAATTCATTAGAATCTTTCTTGCATATGCTAGTTATAAAAATTTCACTATTTATCAAATGGATGTTAAACCAATGTTCTTAAATGGCTACCTTGATGAGGAAGATATGGAACAACCATAAGGTTTTGAATCTTTTGATAAACTAGATTATGTGTATGGTCTTAAAAATGAACTACATGGTTCAAAATAGGCTCCTAGAGCTTGGTATTCTAGGCTGGACAAATATCTAACAACAAATAGTTTCTCTCATGGTAAGACAAACAACACTTTATATATTAACATTGTTAATGATGATACCTTAGCAGTGAAAATTTATATGGATGATATTATTTTTGGATCCACCAATGATGAATTGGAAAAATATTTTTCTAACATCATGGAATATGAATTTAAGTCGTCACTTTTGGGCAAAAACTTACATTCTTTTTTGGATCCACTAATGATGAATTGGAAAAATATTTTTCTAACATCATGGAATTTGAATTTGAGATGTCACTTTTGGGTGAACTTACATTCTTCCTTGGTTTGCAAGTATCGCAACTTGAACATGGTCTATTCTTGTCTCAAACCAAATATGATAAAGAAATGTTGAAAAAAATTAACATGAATGAATCTGTACACCTATGGAAATAAGTTGCGAACTGGTTAAAGATAATGATTCTCCTTTAGTTAATCAAACTGCATACAAATCCATGATTGGTAGTCTCTTGTATCTTACAACCTCTAGACCTGACATAATGCATATAGTTTTTACGATTTCTCAGTTTCAATATGCTCCAAAACAATCCCATGTTAATGTTGTTAATCAAATATTTAAATATATTCAAGGTACTCTTGATTTTGGTTTATGGTATCCACATAGTGATGATTTCACTCTACTTGGCTCTACAAATGCTGATTGAGGTGGTTCTGAAGATAAAAAGAGCACTAGCATTGCTAAATTCTTTCTTGGTGACCAGTTGGTTGCCTGGCATAGTAAGAAACAAAAATGTGTCACATTATCTCCTTATGAGTCTGAATTTGTTCCTGCTACAACATGTTGCACTTAGTTAATTTGGATGGATTATCAACTATCTGACTTAGGCATTCATGTTTTAAAACCTATCACCATTTTGTGTGATAATATGAGTGCTATTTAGTTAAGCAAAAATCTCATTTTATACTCTAGAACTAAACATGTTGCTATGAAACTTCACTATATTTGTGATAAGGTCATTGATAATGAGTTTCGGTTGGTATATGTTCCTACTCAATGCTAAGTTGCAGATATTGTTACAAAACCTTTGTCTCAAGATAGTTTTGAGCAATTTCAAGCTTGGTTGGGAGTTATCTCTCAATCTCTTTTGCACTAATTCTCTCAATTTGGGGGAGTCTGATATAGGTTTTTGCTCCTATTTAGACATATCAAATGTCTAAAAGCAGTAGTATTTGACATTGATTTTCTCTGTATAATCATTTTTAGTCCTTGATGCAAAATGAGAGAGTAATTGTTCTTCTATATTCAAATCAGCATGGCAGTATAGGTAAACATATTTGAATGTTCTTCATGCAACATTGTTTGTTTTGCCTTACATATATCATAATTTTTTATGCATATGAGTGGTATCATATAGGCAAATATGCATATGTCTTCCAAATCATACAGTTGTCTGTGTATGTAACATTTGATATATCAGACATTGAAAAGAAGTAAAGGCAGTTGTAGCTAATATTGTAATAGAGATTTGTTGCTCAATAAAGAAGGTAGGTTTAATGGAGGGGTTTTTCTCCTATGATGAAACCGTAAGACTTTTGCGAGTTTTCTACTTGACCCAAAATTCTATCTCTTATTCTATGAGTTGTTTATATTATCTTGCCATCTTCAATTTATTAAATTAAATTAGTTTATATGTTTATATTGATTCAAATGTCTCTGAAAATGTGATGCATATTTTAGAACTTAAAAGTTCTATTCTGATTCACCCCCTCTCAGAATAGCCACCACTTACCAACAGTCAGCATCATGAATTATGATGCTAGATTGATTTTTGAATGCTAAACTTCCTTATTAACAAACTTCGATCACCATTGCCGGCTATTTGGGATGCATGGAAATAGACGTTACACAAGATAGTCGTCCAAGATTCTTCACATTTGATATCATGCACTGGTAGTTGCATTATGTCAAACATTTGGTCTGCATTGCCTGAATGTCTTGCCGCGCCCTGCAAAATTTGAAGGCGTCAACTGTCGCTCCATTCAAGCATCTCCAAGGAGTTAGACCGATCTCTTTTCTTTAGTTATTGATCGAGACATGCCACTACTCTATTATGTCCATCCTCAAACAATGAGATTGTGGAAAGAATCTCAGGGGTTTCTTAGCTCTGAAAAATGACGGCATATATCCAAAGATACACCATTTGAACATTTTGGTATCAATCTTAATCAACAAAATTGCCTTTTCTGCCAGTGTCTGTCTTTATTTTCTGCAATCCGTTATTCTCATCTTCCGGATAATCCATGATTTTGAGCAAACTCTCGGCTTCATTCATCATCTAAGACATCTTTAGTTTAGATTCAAATAGATCATGTGGCGGCTCATTTTTTTATTTGTAACCCGAGACTCATCTCTGTGATTTCTATGTGGCAGATGAAGAGTAGCTGAGTACTTCACATATATCGTGTTCCCTCTTTTCACATGACAACGAGTAGCTCGGGTTGCAACTATTGACATTTTGTCAAATGGGTTCGTAGATACACTGAATCCATTACGCCATAATCTTCATGGGCATTCTCCCGAACCATTCTTTCTCCGTGCTTTTCCAGGATGTGCAAGCCACTTGAATTAGCTTTCACAAATTGTAGTTCAATTGACACATAGTTGTTCTCTGTGACTTGATAAAAGAAAGCATTTGAACCCAACCAAATATTTCATTTTTACTTCCCATTAATCTTAGACATTCCCATTTATTTCGGTTTCATTCACTATCTTTTAAGTACTTAATTGCATTCATAAGGAAATCTGAAATGTTCTACAATACAAAGTCAGGTCAGTGAAGAAGACCAAAAAAAACCATATTAATGTCCACCAACACTAATCATGTTAGTTGAAATAGAAGGTAAAAACACTAATCCAACACAATAATGATTTTCAAAGCTAATCCATTTAATTACAATTTTTTTTTTTTTTTTTTCTCAAATTCTTACTTTATAAAGTAGAAAGGAAAATAAGAGCAACAAAGTCATGATGTTCTGGATTTATAACTCTTCTCATAGTCACTGCAACATTATGATCATTTGCTATAGAACCTTAAGTGCTCGAACCAATGTTCAAATATGAACTTGGACTTGAGGTAGTCAGCAACATGCAACAAAGTTTTTTCACATTAAAAAATAAATGATGTTGCTTTGTAATAGACGAAAAAAACAAAATATTATATTATACTTACTTCAATTACCATATCCACATCTCTATAATTTTTGTAGCCAATAACTCCTTGTACTATTGAAAATGTCTTCTAAAACTTCTCCTTGCTCATTTTACCTTTCTTTACATGGCTCGTAAGTTTGCTTCAAACAATCCAACTAAAGTAAGAATAAAGTTAGAGAACAAATATGCAAATGATGGATGATGCAATGAAAACCATGAAATCCTAGAGCATGTGAGTTGATAGTCTTGTATATGAGGATAATGGATTGAGCTAGTCAAAGGGACTATCATCAAATGCATAATGATCCATACACCCAAAACACATTGTTGAGTATAAAGTTTTAAAACCCACGAGACCATAATTATGGGAATTAAAGCTTAAGAAAACTCACGATGATGAATATATAACAATATGTCAAGTGAGATATATACACCATGTAGACTTTTGGAGGTAGATTCTGGCACTTGAACTTCTTAAACTAGAAGAGGAGACATCACAATGAATTAGAGATGGATGACATGTTGTCCAACCCAACTAAGGTGGATAAGTTGACTAGATTTCTATTTGACAGATTTTCTCACAAGGCAGATGACACAATTACCAAGAACTTGCATGAGGAGTTTGAGAAACTAGCTTATAGCTAGGCAGAGGTCTTAAATTCTATTCTACCACAGGAGGTAGTGGGTTTAGATGATGATTATGAGGATGTTGTTGTGCATGATGGTGAGATACTTGATGGAGATGAGCAGACATTGAGCATTCATGACTTTCCTGAGAAAGAGTACCAGGCACAATTAGATGCTTCATCACATGAGGTTGAGGCTGGTAGTACTTCACATGATTTTTCCAACCAGTCGAAAGTGAACAAAGACAGTATTGTGACTTCATTATCTCATCATGACAAGTATGTGGAGTTAGTTGGTATTGGTTATATTACTCAGGTGAGGAGTTTGCTTGAGTTACCAGCTGATTTTAGTTTACGGATATGGACTCGAGATTGTTATATTGGCGTTTGGGATTCAGTTGACTGGAGATCTTTAACACTTTTTGGTAGCAGTGTTTGTTTGGGTGATATCATAGATTTGATTAGCAGATTGCACGGTGTTGTCTTTTCTTGTGCTAGTAGCTTGTCTGATGTTGGTATTAGTTTTTATACACTGGTGTTGGGCTTTGTTCATATATTCAGTCGACCATACTTGCTGGAATGTGTTGATGATCTTTCATATGTGGCAGTGTGTACAAATGAGTCCCAGGATCATATTGGCATTGATGATATCCAAGAGGATACAATGGGCAGTTTTGAAGACTTAGTTTCCTTGGCAGTTTCTTTTGGTACAAAGGAGTTGGACAGTAGTGCTATAGTTTTTGATACTCCGTATGTTGATATGAGCTTTGGATTTGATTCACAGAATATGGATGGTAATACTCTAGAGACTAGTAACTTTGAGGATATTCCTTTAGACAGTGCATTAGAGGAGGTTTGTAGGAGATAGTCTAGACAGTGCCATCATGTATCTAATCAGTTGAGAGTTAGTGAGTGAGACATTTCTATCGCTTGCCAGCATTTCAACGCTGCTCGTCAGTTGTTAGCAGTTTATGGATGGGGTTCTCCTACTAGTGATGAGCAAGGAGGTAGTTATCTTTCCTTGACAGAGTTCCACTCTTTATAGGAGGCTATCTAGATTTTGAGACAAAATTATATGCAGTTGGTAGCCGACAGAGATTATCTTATGGAGTGGGGGAGTACAGCATACGATGCATTATTGGCCAAGGAAGATGAGGTGAGTGAGCTTACTCAATAAATTGAGGTGACTTCTGAGATTCTTGAGAGTACATGGTTGGCTTTCGAGGAGTCACAGTTTCATTTGGCTAAGGTGACCATGGATTTAGAGAGACTACAGTCTTTACCTGATTCTATATAGTCACAAGCTGTGGTGTTTGGTGATCCGAGGATGTCCATGGCCGAGATTGTCAGAGACAGTGGAGATGGGGATGCATCCATCCTTGATACTAACATTGGCATATCAGGTTCGTTCCCACTAGAGTCAGGTTTAGTTGAGTTGGGTGCTGTAGCAGATTGTTGTATGCTTGAATGGTGGTGGCCTCTAGTACTGATGGCATGGAGACTAGAGATGTATCAAAGATCATGTGTGATGTTGGTGAGCCGGTAGTTGGCATGGTTCCTGCTAGTAATACTACTCCCTTGGTGATATCTTCAGAGGTAGTAGTCAGTACCAACATGGTTAATGATCAATTGCAATTAGTTTCATCTGGATTGCAGTCTGAGCCACTGACTGAGATTGGCGCATTCTATCAACATTACATTGTGAGATATGCTCATCAATTCACCTTTGATGACCATGCTGATGAGATGATGATACATAGATGTATTTTGGTTCCTAATGCTTATCATTAGTTATGGGATAGTTTGACGCCTCGGGATGAGAGTTGTGATGGGCACGACATGGTGATAGGTTTTGCAGTTGACAGCTATATAATACATGACTTAGAGCAAAAGTTTTGGAGTGATGCTTCACCGGGTGTTGTTATTGATTCTACTCCTTTGGCTATGACATCTCTTGATTTAGCTGGTGATCAGTTACAGTGGGTTGTATCACTTGTTCATGGTGAGCTGTTGACTGAGTTTGGTTTTTTTTTATCAACATTATATTGCAGGGTATGTACATCAGTTAGCATTTGATCCTTTTGTTAAGGAGTTGATGGCAAAAAAATTTGGTTTGGGTTCCATTTCTTGCTATTTATTTTGTAATGTCTTTTCGCCATCAATAGTACATGGGAGTTATGGTCATGAGACAGTGGTCAATGATCTGCAAAGTTGTGTTGACTACAGGAGTTGTACAGTGTGTGGATTCTCCATACACAGTACAGTTTCATTCAGGAGCATTCACCATTGTTGCAGAGTTGGATTGTACATTTCGTATAGGCCAGTGGGATGCGTTGATGGTATTTACTATGTTGGCAGTTTGATTTATCCACTTTACTTGGGTTCTGATGTTCTAAGAGTTTGTGTCTCATGGGTTTTTGACTATGGTAGTGTTGATTTTGGAGTTTGGTTGAGCCATAATTGTCAGTTTGGTTATGGATTCCTCTTGGTTATATTGTAGAGGGTATTGCAGGAGCCTGTGTTAATTGATAGTAGTATAGTTCATGACTACATTTGGGATCTAGGTGGATTGATTGGTTTATTGTTCATCCATTGCTTGAGGACAAGAAATATCTGGGAGGGGAGGACTTTTCATGTCCCTTTTTCAAATAATTAAAAATAATAATCTTTCCTAAGGCAGGCAGGCCCAAAAAGGTGAAGTTTCGGAAAAAGGGGATAATCTTTGGAAGCTAATGGACTAATAAATAAAAATTATTATTAAAATATGTTTTATTAACCCCTCTTGGACGTGAGTTAGGGTTATGCCCTCTTTCAAAGGGTTTGGAGGCATTTTGGGCTCATTCCAAAATTTGATTTTTGCTCATTTCTTTGTTATTCTTCAGAGGCTGCCAAACCTGTGGAGAAGGAGACTCAAGAATGGGAGTTTGCAGGTTTCCAGGGAGACCCAAGAATGGGAGTTTGTAGGTTTCCAGGAAGGCTAAGGATGGGATTTTGCAGCCATTCCATGTGCATGCTCATGCAGAGTTTGCCTTTGTGCTAAACAATGCATATTTGTGGGTTTTCAGGTGTATATTTTGTAAGAGTTTGGTGTTTCCAGTTAAGTATTTCATATCATTTTGGGTTGCTGCTGTATATCAGACTTTTAAATATTAAAATAGAGTTGAATATATGTATTTGGATATGATTATACTTCTTTGATAGATTATTAAGTTTTTGTGGTGATTCTGGGCTATTTTGTGCTATTTTCGGGAGCTCGATGAGCATTGTTTTTGTCCTCCGTTTGGGAGCTATTGTGTGCATGTTATACGGATCTAGAAATAAAATTTTATAGGCTGTTATGCTGCTCAAATTTCTGTAAAAATTTCCAATTTCAGATTTATTAATAATAGGTGAAGCTGTGAAGCTTTTGGCACTATTTCTGGCATACCCGATTTGGGGTTTCTTGAGAAATTTGGTGGATCTTTGTGATATTGGTTGTTTGATTTTAAAGATCTGATTAGAGGCTGAAATATCATATAAAATCAGAAAAGGGACATTTCACAACCACATGATGGTGGAAGCGCATTTGCACCCCCTCGCCCCACCACCCTTCCACCCCTGTATAATGACTCTAAATTCCCCATTAACATCTAATTACATATTTCATTCATTCATTCATCCATTTACGAACTATAACATTCAATCATTATACTCACATAACATTCATTAACATGACATAAAATTCATAACATTCATTAATAATTCATGAACACATCAATCATTATAATCACATAGGATTCAATAACACAAATAAAATTCATTAATAAACAACATTCATCAATAATTTATCAACACATTCATTAAGACAACGTTCTTGCATCATCAAAAAAGGTTCATAACAATCATTTCTTTTTTGGCTTTTTCTTTGATTTTTGAAGGTAAATGCTAATTTATGAACATCAATATCTTTGGCATTCTCCTCATGTTGTGGTTGTGATCTTATGATATGAGGCCTCATCTTTTTTTGAGCATGAGACTGTTGTGCCAAAGGGGGTCCACTGTGATAACAAATAAATGAGTTAAATTCACAACATTTTTTTATTAATGTTAAAAATATTTCATTAATAAATAAAAAAATGTAACAAGGATTTTTCTTTACATGACAATACCACATTATCTACAATCACATTTTGTTCAGCCCCAACCTCAACATGCTCAAACTAACATCACGGTCCACTTCGTCACCATGATGTTCTGCATGGTCGAAAATATTCACAAAATGGTTATACCAATTGCAATTTAAGATGTTAAATTCTATAAACAATTACATAATTAATTTTCAATAGAAGATGAATACCTCCATCATTGTGATGCACATCAAGGCCTTTGTCATGTGTAGGATTTGTGCCAGGATTAGAAGACCGTAGTGAAATTTCATGCATTGTTATCATTGTTTGAAATTAACATCAAATAGATTATTTCTCAAGTACCCAATTTGAGTTATTATTCATTAGGCCTATTTACTTGTTTGTGATCCAATGCACCAAAATCTTCTCTTTGGTCACTAGAATCTATGCAGTGGCATGCAACCACAACTTTATAACCTTGTTTGAAGCCAATTTGTTTGTCCTCTTCCATGGGCACTAGACTAAATTCAAAGCCCTACATTTTTTTCTTAATATCATCAATATTGAATGTATTTCTTCATTAATTTTCTTTTTTTGTAATTTTATATGAAAAAATTGATACAAAATTTCATTTATTGCTACTTACAAGTCGTGCGTGAAGTTTCATATATCCACCAGAGCCAAGATAGTGTTGGCCAACCTTATCTTTTCTTCTTATATAGCTTTTGATGTGCCCTATAGTCTACACATGAAAACTTTGATATATGTTAGATTATATAAATATAAAGATAACTCAATAGTGCATAACTACATTAATACTTTCACATACCTATTTAATCCCTCTTTTGGTTGAATTCCATCAGCGTTTAGCCTTTTCTCTTTTGTATCTTCAATTATTTCATTCCACTCCATCTGTGGAGCCATAGGAGGATGCTCATAATTTGGGTTGTCCTTTAGAGGCCTTCTATATTGGTCCCTTACAGTCTTGAGATGTTTACAAGCTTTCTGAAGAATTTTGGCTCTTTCAAAAATATTTTGACCAAAGAGATCCTCTAGAGAATTTATGAGCTGTTCTTTTATTTTAGGAGCTTGGTCATTCCACCTTTTACAAAAAAGCAAAATTGTTAGATTAAAAAATTAGCTCAAGCTATGTACCTTGAATATATTACAATAAATAGATGAAAGGAAAAATATTCTACCAGTTATATGAAGCTACATACCTTTTATGTAACATGGCCCTGAATAGCTTCAATGTTATATCATAAAGACATTCATAAAAACTATCATTTCCTGCAAAAACATCATGGGATCATTAGTCCAAAATGAGTTATCAATAAACCTTGTAAACTATAATTACACTCAAAATAATAACAATTTTAAAGTACTTGGAAGCTTAGGCGCTTTTAAGGGAATCACATCTTTATTGGCCAACAACAATGATGTCTCCAATGATCTAGTACTTTTAATTTCTTTATAACTTATAAAAATTATATTTTTAACAATATAGTCTACAATATTTAGTATATAATAGACTTAAAAGTAACTCTACACAAACCATATTTTTTTTTATTCACTTAGCATTTAAATTCCTTGTAATAAAAATAGAAAGCATAATACATTTAAAATACCTTTAAAAATGGCCAAAAACCAAAAACCTTTAAAAATGGCTAAAAACCTGATAAGATCAGTAGAGAATTATGTAGAATGGTGATCTCATAATTTTGAAATTGACCATTATATTTTAATTTGTTGTGATTCTCTATAATAAGAAAGAATTAACACATATAGTTTAATAAAGGTATAGTATTTGCTATATACTAATTATAATTATAAAAATGTTTTAACATAATTATTAACAAAAGAACAACAAATTCAAATGGAAGTAGCTTTGAGTTTTTGAATCAAAATTATTTAAAATTTTAGATCTGAATAATTAGATGGACAAATGAAACTGCAATTAGCTTGTATCTTGTTTATTTTCATTTTATTCAATTTTTTGAATTGTTAAATGATGAAATAAAAAATGTTAGATAAAATTACCAAAATAAAACATTTAGCTAATTTCTTGGTAAGAAAAAAACCAAGGCATAATACTCAACAACCTCCAAAATTACAGTAGTTAGAATGACTTACTAGCCTAGATTGATTTCCAAAATTTTCAAAAGAATAAGTGAAATTACATGCTAATACTCAAAAAGGGATAAAAAATTTAAAAAAGTGAAAAGAAAGAATGTTTGAGCTATAAATATATCATGCATAATTCATATAATTCATGAAGGTCCCAAAAGATGATCCATTTGAGAGAAGCTTATATCTTTAGGAATTGTTAGACGATCTAACATATTCATATCAATATTGAAAGAATTAGATGATCCATCATTATAGTCCATTTCTATCTCAAGAAAATCAGCCGAAAATGGCAGATCTTCATCCATCTTTGCAATTGCAAAATTTAGATTTCCCTCCAAGATGCCCATCTCTACACTGCTTGTTGGATTTGCCTTGAGTATCTCCATTTGAGGAAAGCTTATAATATCTTTTGGGATTGTTAGATGATCCAACATTTTCATATTAGATGAATACTATTATTGAAGGAATCAAATGATCCATCAGTGTGGCTCATTTCCATTTCAAGAAGATGAACTAAAAATCATAGTTCTTCATCCATGTCTGTAGTTATGTTGCTTGGAAAATAGCATTCCCCAACACCTACATACAATAGCAACACGGTTAATAATTTATATTGGTAAAAGAAATACAAAAGATGGGAACATTCTATTGAAGGAGCATGTACTAAAATATCCACTATCAGTACAACAATAAGTAACACTTCCAATAATCCAAAAACATAAAAATTATGCATCAAACAAACCACTATACATGATAGTTCAAGGTACAACTGGTACAGGAAAATCATTCTTGATTAATAGAATCATAAATGAACTAAATACTAATGAAAACCAATAGAAGAACATGTTACTAATAGTAGCTCCTACAAGTGTTGTAACATTCAAAATACATGTATTAACAATTCATACAGCTCTAAAGATACCTATAAAATAAATGAAACCACTATAGGGAGAGGCATCGACCATATTTCAAGAGGACTTAAAGGAGATAAAATACATGCTTATCAATGTATTAAGTTTCAATGTCCCAAAATTGCTTCTAAAAAAAGATATTAGATTGCGATAAGCATTTCCTCAAAATGAACAACTCTGCTTTGGTGGCATTTTTGCAATCTTAGTTGGTGACCTTACTCAATTACCACTTGTGATGGACAAACATCTATACACATCACACTCTAATGCCAGAACATTATGACATCAATTCAAAATAGTTATCACATTGGAGGAAGTTTTTCAACAACAAGATGGTGATCAACAACAAGCACAGTTTTGGGAACTCCTAAAGAACATACGAAATGCAAAAGCGACAAAGGAAGATTAGGAGCTCTTAATAACACACATAAATCAACACATTCTACCTAATAAAAATGAAGTATTTGATATGTCAATACATCTATTTGCTACAAATTATCTTGTCAAACTACAAAACACAAAAATGTTGAAACAGTTATATGTTCCAATTGCAATGAGTATAGAAACAAGCACTACAAATAGCATACAGTTTGTAACTGTAGTTGAACAAGTTCTAGAAAAGGAAATTCTCATATGCAAAGGGAAACACATCATGTTGACAACAAACACATGTGGACAAAAGCAAGCCTTGTAAATGGAGCACTTGGTGAAATAATTGATATTATTTATAGCCTAGATTCAAAACCACCAAAGATTCCACTATATGTTACAACAAGGGTTGATAATTACAATGGTCTACTTGGAACATAGACGATTCAAAATTCAAACCAATAGTTCCTTTGACATTTGGATCATAAGGGTAAATACCAATAACAATGACTTCGACTTTAACTATCTCAGGGGCTTACATTACAAAAAGCACAATTGACATTGGTAAAATAAAAAGTCAAGGTTTGAAATTCAAAACAATTTTTGGACTCAAGTCATTAAAGGGCCTACACATTCATCCACATTTCTCATTTGAAAGATATTAAAAAATACAAAATAATTCATTCACAACTAAAAGGACAAAAGAAAAAACATGCTTAGAAGAACTTGCCCTTTCAACAATCAAGGTATGGAAGCCTACTATTTATTTAATATATTATGCATCTATGTATTTCATCAAACTATTGTACATGTAGTGAATACTTATTTTTAGGAATTTAATGATGCCAACAAATAGTTTTAGAACAAGCTTCAACTACAAACAATTCATTGAAAAACTCTAAGGAGGGACATGCTGATATGAACATTCATGGTACCAAACAATTAAAAAGAAAGTTGCCCCTCAATTGAAAATTAAATTTATATCTCTTGTACATGATATTATATGATTTTTCAAGAAAAAAAATTCAACATAGTGTTATAGGTTGATGGTGTGCACTTTTTACAAATTGTCCAAATCAATTGCATGGTAACAAGAAAAATGATTGCCCTTCTATCACATTGAAGAAATTGTACAATATATACTACTATTGGCGTACACATTGTACCTTCTGGTTCAAGTGCTAGTTATTAATATAGTCTACAATAATTAGCATATAATAGACTTAAAAGTAACTCTACATAAACCATAATTTTTTTTATTCAATTAGCATTTCAATTCCTTGTAATAAAAATAAAAATCATAATACATTTTAAAAACCTTTAAAATGGAAAAAACCCGATAACTGACAAATTAGTAGAGAATTATGTAAAAAGGTAATCTCATGATTTGGAAATTGATTATTATATTTTAATTGGTTGTGATTCTCCATAAAAAAAAAGAATTAACACATATATTTTAATAACGGTAAAGAATTTTCTATACACTAATTATAATTATACAATATTTGTTTCTCTTCAAGAAGAGAATTGAGCTGTTCTACAACAACACATATACACATTATTTCTATGAATTCCATTTCAAATTGTTAATTTGAACAACTCTTCATTTTATTAATCATTCTTTTTTAAGTAAATACTTAATACAAAAAAAATATTTTATGGTGAGTAAAAATATCTTGACATAGTTATTAACAAAAGAATAGGAAATTCAAATAGAAATAGCTTTGAGATTTTGAATCAAAATTATTTAAAATTTTAGATTTCAAGAATTAGATCCAGACAAATGAAATTGCAACCAGTTTACATCTTGTTTATTTTCATTTTATTCAATTTTTTGAATTCTTAAATGTAGAGATAAAAAATGTTACATTAAATTTTTATAATATAACATTTAATTACTTTTCTTACTAAGAAAAAAAGCTGGGAAGCATAATACCCAACAACCTCCAAAATGACAGTTTTTAGAATGATTTACTAGTCTAGATTGATTCCCAGATTTTTCAAAAGAAAAAATGAAATTATACTAGACACTCAAAAAAGATAGAAAAATTACAACACCAACCCTAGTGAAAATAAAGAATGTTAGAGCTATACATATAGCATGCCAAAAATAATTACATTTGAAGACCTGAATGTCTTGTTTTTAATAAAAAATATGAATATATAATTCATGCTAGTCCCAAAAAATGTTTCATTTGAGGGAAGCTTATATCTTTTGGAATTGTTAGATGATCTAACATATTCATATAATATTCAAAGAATCAAATGATCCATCATTATAGTCCATTTCTATTTCATATAATATTCAAAGAATCAGATGATCCATCATTATAGTCCATTTCTATTTTAGGAAGATCAACCAAAAATGGTAGATCTTAATCCATGTTTGCAATTGCAAAACTTAGATTTCCCTCCAAGATGCCCATCTTTGCACTGCTTTCTGGACTTGCCTCGGATATCTCAATTTGAGGAAATCTTATATCCAAAGGGATTGTTAGATGATCCAACATATTCATATTCATGTTCATACTAATATTGAAGGAATCAAATGATCCATCATTGTGGCTCATTTCCATTAGAAAAAGATCAATGAAAAATTGTAGTTCTCCATCCATGTCTATAATTACGCTTGTTGGATTTTCCTCTGAGATGAATCATGTCTTATAGATAAGTGGAAGTAAAATAAATCACATCTGTATGTAATGTCAATTAGAAACAATTATATTTTTGATACCGTTGAACTGTATATAAATCAATTAAAGTTAATGATTAGAATACATTAACAAATAGTATTTTTCATAAATTGTAATAATTTAGCTGATAGGCTATCTGCGGGATTCCTGAAAATTAAATTTTTGATAGAAAATTTGCAAGAGTTTGGTCGAAAACTTGAAAATCCTTCTGATTAATTATTTATTGGCCATTAAAAAAATCTCTCTCCACTTTTAACTCTTGTTTTGATATTTATTAGTTGTTATCTCCACTTTTGGAAAAAAGGGGGTAAAAACTTTATTGAAGATCAGAAAGCAACATTACAAAGGATGCTAGGGACTGAGGTCCCAAGGAAAAAAAAAATCACCAAACCATACAAGCATAAAATAGCCAACACCATCAACTGTCACCATTCTCAGCCCTATCCTCATGAAGAATATTCATTAAATCAAGATGAAGCATCTGAGGAACCAACTCCTAGTCCTCAATTCTCCATCCTTCAGCATGCTTAGAAGCCCATTTCACAAAACAATTTTTTGCCCTATTCCACTCCCTTGGAATATGGGAAAAAGTCACCATTTCCATTAGAGAACAAACCTACAAAATTTGTTGGACAACCCTAGCCAACTACTAGCTAACATCAACCATGTTCTATTCAATAAGCAAATTGATCAAAACCTCAGAATCAGATCCACAAATTATCCTTCTCCACCCCAAAGCATGAGTTCTCTCAAGAGCAGCAAGAATAACCAGCCCTTCCTCTAGGTTAATGGTCTGTATCCCTTCATAGATCAAAAAGAGAAAGATCACTGAGCCGAGAGAATCTCTACCAATCCCGTCAATACTAGCCGAACCTGGATTGCCCCTTGAAGATCTATTCGTATTAATCTTCAAAATGCTATAAGGGGGAAGTTTCCATTTGCCATCCCTATCAATTTTTTGCTTCTCACAATGCCTTCTCCTAGCCCTAGTCAAGGCCATAGAAGACCCTACCCAATCTTTCCACCAAATCTGTATCCCTTTTCTCCAAAAGGAATTCCACTTCACACATAGCTTCCATAGTTTCTTGAACCATACCCAATAATTTTTGCCAAATTTGTTGCACTAGTTTTAGTCCTCCACAAAAAATCCTTCGATTGCGCTCCAGCCAAATCTGCCACAATAAGAAGATAGGCCCCAAAAACCACACCTCGTGCAAAAAAGGTGCCATAGAAGGGGGCTGACCCATCCCCAGCCAAAACTCAACCAAGGAGGAAGCATGAACACAAGGAGTTGTCCAAAAGTCCCATCAACAATGCCAAAGCTGTAGGGAAAAAGAGCAACGAAAAAACAAGTGAGTAGAATGCTCCTCATTAGCCCCACACATAACAAAGATAGAAAGGCCAAGGAAACCTCTCTTCTGAATGTCATCCCAAGTCAAACACTTATTCCAGGCCAACAACCAAACAAAACAATTACATTTTGGCCAAGAAAGCTTGTTCCAGACCATTTTTTGCCACTGAATTTCAGGCCCCACCAACCTTTGAGACAATAACCTACTATAGCCAAAGGCTATAGTATAGGTCCCCTTAGGACTAGCAGACTAGGAAAGCACATCATCATCCCAAAGAGAGCTACATCTTCTACCTGAGAGGACACTTTGCAACACATCGCATTCCTCCTGCAAACCAACAATCGACCACTCATTTGGGGACTTCCATTTAGCCATCTCCATCTAACCATAGGGGAAAAAGGACTTAAATTCACTCACCCATGACCACCTTGCCTCTAGAAATCTCTCACAAAGAACCAACAAGTTGGAAAACTGAGAAGTGATGGGAGGAAAACCATCCTAAGAATTAGACTAGAATTGGACTTCTATTCCCATCTTACAAATCCAAAATAATCCATCCTTCATAAGCATAGCACCTTTCTTAAGGGTGCCCCATATCATAGATCCCTTTCCCATAAAGGGTACCTAGAAATATGAAGTTGAGGAATCCCCAGGAGATACTTCTGAGAAAGAACCTTGACCCAACTCTTCTCTTGCTCATTACACCACTGCCAATATAGTTTAGCAACCAAAGCCTCCCCAGTTAAAGTTGACTGCCTCAAGCCTAATCCACCATATTGTTTTAGACTACACACAACTTCCCATCTAACCAAAATCCATTTGGAGGACTCCAATCAACCAACACATAAAAAATTGTTGCACCATAGAATCAAGGTCCTTCAGAAAGCCCACACATCTATAAATGGGCAGAGCCTACACTATTGACTTAATCAATTGGACATAACCAGGAAAGGATAAGCATCAATGAGTCTAGTGATTAAGTTTCACCTAAAATTTATCTAGAATAATCTACCAAGACTCCCTGGGTGGTTTACTCACTGAGATGGGAATGCCAAGATAAGTCAAAGGGAGATTCCTGATATGAAATCTCAAAGTGTGAGAAATCCTTTGTTGAATTGGGCCTAGAGTATTAAAGAAGAAGATGGAATATTTTCCATCATTAATTTACTAACTTGAGGCAACTAGTTACACATCCAAGACTCTTCATAAATTAGAGGCCTCCCTCATTGTAGCCATCCCCATCAAAGCAATATCATCCATGAATTACAAGTGAGATTGTGGAGGCAAGGTGCCACCTCGCCTCCATCCTTGAATGTAACTAGACTCCACATTCCATTTAATCCATCTCCCCAAGCCTTCAGCCAAAAGAATGAACAAATAAGGGGAGAGAGGATCTCCTTTAAAAAGCCCCCAAGAAGCCCCAAATAACTCATAATGACTCCCGCTAATAAGCACCAAGAAAGAAATTGAAGTAACACAACTCCAAACCCATTGAATCCATTCTTTCACAAAGCCAAAAACACTAAGAACCCACCAAAGGAAGGACCACTTAACCCTGTCATAAGCCTTCACCATGTCTAGTTTGATAAACATTGTTTTTTCTTCTGAGCTAGACATAGAATGGATGACCTTAATAGCAATGACAATCCCATCCATAATTTTCCTACTTGCTATAAAGCCACTTTGCTCTTCAGAGATCAGATCTACAAGCCCCTTCTTCAATTTGTCAGCAATAAGTTTAGAAATAATTTTATATATTACATTGCATAAAGAGATGGAACAAAATTGGCTTAACCTATCAGCCCCCTTATTCTTGGGGATAAGAGCAAGAAAAGTAGCATTTTAGAGCCCTTAACATTTTCTTATTGTCTTGAGATTCATGAACCACAACCAAGAGATCAAGCTTGATGATATTCCAAAATTCTTGAAAAAAATCAATTGGGAAGCCATCAGGACTCGACACCTTCCTTTTCTTCATATTAAAAACAATCCCTTCAAGCTCTTCAAGCAAGATATCTCTCATGAGCTACTGATTCATATCTCCAGACACAAGAGAGGGGATACAAGAAAGAATTTGCGCTTCCTCAAGAGACCCCCCTTGCAAGTCCTCTTGAAAGAGAGATTCAAAGTACTGCACTGCCTCCCTAGACATTTCTAGGAAGGAGGAAAGATGGTCTCCCCTGTCATTCATCAAACTAGAGATAGAATTGCCATGGTGCTTGGCCTTAACAGAATTGAAGAAAAAAGCAGTATTTTTGTCCCCCTCCTAGAGACACTCTATTCGAGCCTTCTGTTTCCAATACATTTCCTCTCTCAGTTCCCATTCCTCTAAAATTTTTTGATGAGTTTTTTTAAATGATTTTTTTTTTTCATATTCGATAAATTGAATTTAATTGTAAAATATTGAAATTATTGACCATGTTTCTTAAGCAATATTAAAATTTCCTAAATATTGTAAATTTTATATCTATATTTTAATCTTCAACATTTTTATTTTTTTATTTTCATTTAAAAAAAATTATATTTACATTATTTAATGTTCATTCTACATTTTTCTCTTAAATCTCATCTCGTATTGAAGCACTCGTTGCATGTACAAAAGCATGTGATTGCTAGTTTATATATGTCAATAAAAATAATTTCATTTAGTAAAAATTAAGAATATTAAAGATTTTAAATTTTCTTAAAATTAATATAACTTTTAAATTAAAGATATAAGATTTTAAATTAAATTATTTATTAAAATTAAAAGATATTTGATTTTTTCATTATATAAATTATTTAAAGAAATATCTTTTTAAATATTTAAATTATTTTATATAACTAAAATTTTCTTCAAATTTGTTTTATATATATATATATATATATATATATATATATATATATATATATATATATATATATATATATATATATATAAAATTTATAAGAATGAAATATTGATTATTTTGGAAGATCAAGAGTCACAATTTAGAATTCTACAAAGATGTCTATAGTGAGTACTAATTGCTTCAATCAAGCATCTGATATCGCTAACAAAAAATTTAGAAACTAAATATTAAAAAATTATATGTAATGAATGTCCTTACCACCCAACAAAAATACATTTTATAATACCTAAATATCTAAAGTGCAAATACAAGTGATAGGTTTAAATACACTACTCTTGTAAACATGACTTTGATTATTTAACTATATATCTTAGATACCTTCCCCCCAAAATAGAAATTATCTAAAAAAAATTAATCATTAAAACATAATTCTAGGTGTTAATTTGAAAACTATCTCACAGACAAATGAAAGTTAAGAAAACTAAAAATAATTAAAAGTAGCTGAAACAAATAAAATAGACAAATAAATAAAAGTAAACGGCTGCTTTAAGCGTCAACCGTAGTAAAGTTGTCTCTGTTTTCCACCTTGAGTACCACTTCCACCGTTCCACCGTTTGAGCGTGAAAAGGGAATTGTGCGATGCGATCAGATATATCCCTATAATTCGTTCAAAGATGATTCTACGATTAGTAGTGCGAGGTTTTTTGAATTGAATATGGAAGAATTTGAAGAAAATGTGACTGAGTGGCTCGAGAGAAACCAACTTGCAGAGTTGATGAATTTGAATCCAACTATTGCAATCCAATTATTGTTGCCTAAACTTGAAAACGCTACTTTATTTTTGAGAAAAGCACTCTTTATTCCCCACCTCTCTCTCAGATCTATGACTTTCCTTTACTTCGAAGAGATAACCAACAATGGTGAGGAACTCTAATGAAGAGGAGCACGACATTGACCTATTTTCTTAGACCTATTTAAACTGTAAGCATTGTTCAATTTTCCTTCAGTAAAGTACATTTATGAAAAGAAAAGGGGAAAATGTTATACATGCCTTAACTTTGGGAAGAAGTTTGTCTGATTCCATGTGAGTCTATTGATTGTTGAGTGGAATTCTAGAGCAGTAGACAGGCCGCACCATAAGATTTAATGGAATTCACTATGGTATTGGAGTTGAACTGATTGTTGTTGAATATTGGATGTGATTGCTCTTTTTTTAAATCAATTTATTTTCTTACTCTATTTTTAGGTTTGTTCTTATTTTACTCTCTGATCATGGCTAACTGGTTTATATTCATTTCATCGTCCACATTTAACGAGCCGTATAAATAACAATATAATTATTTTTAATTGAGTTTACATGCAGATGTGATTTATTTTACTTCCACTTATCTATGAGACATTTCTTACTTTGCGGAGAAGCTATCTGAGTGATAAGTATATATATGTGGGAATTATGGATACCGTTTTTGCATAGTCTGTTTTTTGATATCATAGCTGTTGTTCTCTACAGAGTAGAAAATCAAGAAGCATGGGTAGAAAGAAGGTGGAGGTGCGTTTGAGGGAAGTGAAAGCCCAAAGACGGCAGACATTTGTGAAGCGGCAGAAGGGAGTGATGAAGATGGGCCAAGCGCTTGCAATACTCTGTGGCTGCTCAATCTACATCAGAGTTCACTCCCAAGAGTTCAACGAAAACACTGCGGAGGTTTTCAGTGGCGAACACCAACACCAACACCAACATAATGCAAATCATGAAACTGCAATGGTGGTTGTTCCTCAATATGTTTCAAATTATGAAACTGCAATGATTGTTGTTCCTGAATATGCAAGAAAAGAATCGATGGAGATGACGAAGAGGAGGGGCAGAAGGAAGTTGGAGGAGCGATTGAGGGAGCACAAATTGCAGCGGCGTATGACATTTGTGAAGAGGAAGAAAGGGCTTGTAAACAAAGGCCGACAGCTTGCAATACTTTGCGGATGCTCTGTTTACATCAGAATCCGCTGCATAGAGTTTGAGGAGGACATTGTTGAGGAATTCAATGGCAGCTCATCACATCGTTGTAAAGATCCTCTTCACACTCATGAATGCCAAGGTTCATGTTTTTATGCTCATCCTGATCAAATGGGTGCAAATCTTGTAAGCAATTTCAATAAATGGGATCAGCAAGATGGAAATTTGCATGGATCGTCAAGTGAAATGGGCGCAATTCCAATGTATCAACATCCTCCAACAGGATCATATCTCGGTTCTGTTGCTCTTCCTCAAGATTTGTATTCTGCTGCAATTCAAATGCAGATAGATGGAAGCAATGGAGTGATGCAATCAGAAAAAGATCCGAGGGAAATCCTCTCTACTAATTTCAACAGTGAGATGGGCATGATCGATCCAGTACTTGAAGATCAAATAAATATGGAAGATCATCAATGGGAAATCTCCTCTGCAGTGGATACTAATTTCAACAATCTGATGGGCATGATCGATCCAGTTGAAGATCAAATGCAGATGTTGCAATATGGCTCTCAAGATCAAAGGGAAATTCCCTATGGTAATCTCAAGAATCATGAGATGGGCCTAGTTCAAGATCAGATGCAAATGCAAGATCAAATGATGCATGCAAATCCGAGCAGCAGGGAAGAGATCATCATCTTGAAGGGAAATCCAAGCAGCGTAACTACAGACGTGGAAATCGATGGAGAACTATCATATTTCGCTGATCGTCTTGAAATGGAAATGAGCCACAATGATGAATCTTCTGATTCCTTCAATATCAGTATGAATATGAATATGAATATGTTGGATCATCTAGCAATTCCAGAAGATACAAGCTTTCCTCAAATGGAAATCCCGGAGGCAAATCTAAGTTGTGCAATTGCAGACACGGATGAAGACTTGCCATTTCTGGTTGATCTTCTTGAAATAGAAATGGACCAGAATGATGAATCATCTGATTCCTTCACCATCACTACGGATATGTTGGATCATTTAACAATTCCAGAAGATATAAGCTTCCCTCAAATGGAACATCTTTTGGGGTCAGCTTCATGTTGTTATTGAAAAACAAGACAATCAAGTCTTGAATTGTAAGCTTTTGACACATGTTTTTATTATTGAAAAACAAGACATTCAAACATTCTTTCTTCTCACTGGTTTTGTGATTTTTCTATTCTTTGTTTGAGTGTTTCATTTAATTTCATTTGATCTTTTGGAGATTTCATCATCTTCCTTGACAAAAAATCTAGGATTGTATTTTATTAATTAAATGTTATATTTAATAATTTTACTTAATATTTTTCATTTCTTTATTTGTGAGTAAAAAAAAAAAAAATATAATGAGAATATACTAGATACAAATTGGTTGCAATTTCTTTTCTTCATATAATTAGATTAAAAAAATTATATAATTATTAATCTAATATAATTCACAACCTATCTTCCCATGCCATTGTCATATTAGAGTGCTTGGGTTATTCTAAAAATTATTAATCTAATATAATTCACAACCCATGTTCCCATGCTATTGTCATATTAGAGTGCTTGGGTTATTCTAAAAGTTATTAATCTAATATAACTCACAACCTATGTTCCCATGCTATTGTCATAGTGACCAATAATTATTCTAAAAAATCTTTTAGCGAAAAATTTAATGATTATAATATATTAACAAAGTATTTTTTATAGTATTTTTATCATTTTAAATATATTTATGTCCATAAAAATAAATTCATTTTGTAAAACAAAAAAAAAAATGAAGATTTTAAATTTTCTAAAAATTAATATAAATTTCAAATTAAAGATATGAGATTTTAAATTAAAAAGTTTTTCGATTAATTATTAATGAAAACTAAAAGATATTTGATATTTTTTTATTAGATAAATTATTTAAGAGATTATCTTTTTAAATATTTAAATTATTCTATATAACTGAAATTTTCTCTTAAAATTTGATTTCAATTCATTATTATATATAAAACTATATTATTAAAAATATATATTTAAAACTATTTTTTAATTATTTGTAAGAAAATATTGATTTCTATTTGGAAGATCAAGAGTGACAACTTAGAATTCCACAAAGATGTCCACAATGAGTACTAATTGCTTCAACAACTAAGCACATGACATCATTTAAAAAAATATTAAAAAATTATATGTAATGAATTCTTCTACACCCAACAAAGATACATTTTATAATACCTAAATATCTAAAGTACAAATACATGTGACAAGTTTAAATTCTAATATGATTGTTTTTTTTACTAAGATCAAAATATATTCTAATTTTCTCTTGTAAAATTATAATATATTTTCATCCAAAAGATAGAGGAGAGAGAAATATGATGAGTCTAGAAGCTTCAGAATCATCCATTTAATAATAGAATTTATATAATCTTTAGATCCACATTAGGTGACAAACCCTATTCAATTTGATCATTCATCTTGAGAGAAGAAATAGCAGATTGGGATGAAAGATGAATTAAATGCATTACATTTACAAATGAAAATAACACTAAACAGATGGCAAATCTGATACAAAGTCTTCCAATACACGCCAAAAATTTGTGAGTTGTGATATGAGTAGACTTTTATATCCGACTTTTAAAATTTGTTTGTTTGAACATTTAGATTAGAAAAATAATACAATAATAAAATTGATAAATAATAATATGACTAGTAGTATAATTAAAATGAATATATCTAATAAATTTTATTAGAAATAATAATATATTTATAATTTAAATAGATATCTAAGTCTAGAATTAGATTTTTTTTTTTAATGTTAATAAATATAATTATAATTATAATTATAATTCAAAAATCATAAATTGGTTATCTAGTCTTTAGTAGGAAAACATTGAAAATAATTTAAATTAAATATAACCTAAAATATTAATGTTCAAAACACCTACAATGTTTCACTAACAAGATGAACATACATAATTCACATACAAATTTGACTCCATTTTTTATATTGTACAAATATAAAGTATTATATTTTTTAAATATGAATTTTAAAAAAATTATAATTGTATTTTATAATTTTATATTAATGATAAATGTTGTTGATGATGGTATAGAATTCATCTTTAAAAATGTTTTTATTTTCAATTATTGTAAAAATCTTGCTGGATAGGCTTATACAACATCTTAACCTTTTTGATCCCTTCTATGACTATGCTAGTGATAATTCTGGACTTAAGTATACTTGGTGTAATTTCCAGCAAGGTATTAATTGTATTTACTCTAGGTTGGATAGATTTTATGCTAATAGAGATTTCTTCTCTTTTACTTACTTGCCATCCTCTTCTGCTATCTCTATTCATCCTTCTACTCTTTCTAACCATTCACTTATATCTTCCATTATCAACCTCTATAATGTCATTCCCCACTCAACCCCTCACTTCAAGAAGTTTATTCTTAACTCTTCTCTGCTCAGTGATAAGGATGTTTTGACCACTATCAAGATGATCAGGCTTTTTAATATTAACAACAAGCACCTCTCACATATTGATAGATAGAATATCAACATAGATTCCTGGCAAATTTTTTTTCAAACTTTTGGCCAGATGAAGGCCAAAGATTATCGTAGAGTGGAGCATTGTCTTTCTAATCATCTTCTTTCTCTGGAAGCCAGAATCCAAGCTCAACCTGTCAATTCTCTCTTGATTGAGCAAATTTCTCTTGTTAGAAATAAACTTAGGAAGAATCAGCAAACTAAAGTCAAAGGTGCCTCTATTAGAGCCCAGAATAAATGGCTTCAATTTGGAGACAAAGGATTCAAATACTTCTTTAACCTTTTAAAGTAGAAGGAAGCTAAAGAGAAAATTGATATAATTGTTATTGAAGATCGGGAACTCCTCTCCCTCTATGATATCAGTAATGCCTCCAGGGAATTCTATGCTAATCTCCTATCTTTGAAAGATTCTAACATATCAATTGATATCAAAAATCATTGTATGCACCTCATCCCTAAGAAAATTTCCGAGGAGGATTCCTTTGACCTTCAAACTATGGTTTCTCCCCAAGAGATAGCTGATGCTATTTGAAAGCTTAAAGATGACAAAGCCTCGGGCCTTGATGGGCTCCTCGCAGAATTCTATAAGGCTAATATTGACTGGATCACTCAAGATCTTTACAACCTTTATACTGAAGCTTTCGAAAAAGGATCTCTGGGGCCTTCCATTAACACTGGCATCATTAAGCTCATTCCCAAGTCTAGTGATAAGGGCCTTATAAAAAATCGGAGACCTATTACTTTGCTAAATGTCTCCTACAAGATCCTTGCCAAAGTCCTAGCTGCCAAATTGGAAAAAATTCTTCCTAAGTTTGTTTGCCCAACCCAAACTGGATTCATTAAGGGTAGGTACATTTTGGAAAATCTTATTACTAGTTTGGAAACTATGGAATGGGCTAAAAACTCTAAACAGGATTATGCTATGTTGCTTGTTGATTTTGAAAAGGCTTATGATAGAATAGAATGGGATTTCATTATTAAAATGCTCAGAGCTTTTGGCTTCATAGCTATCTTCTGTGTCTGCCCTTATTGAGATCAATGGTAGTCTCACCCAACCCATTATGCTCTCTAGATCTATTAGGCAGGGTTTCCCTCTTGCTCTAGCTCTATTTATGATTTCTTCTGATGCTCTTTTTTATATTCTTCGTGATGGTTCCCTTTCCCCTAAAGTTTAGGGGACCACCCTTCCTAACAATTTTGAGCTTTTAAATATCCAGTTTGCTGATGATACTTCTCCTTTCTTAGAGCTTTCTCATAATAATATCCAGTGTCTTAATCAAAAGATTGAGTTATTTGAGAAGGCCTTAGGAGCCTGCATTTCCACATCTAAATCTATTATGCTTGGATGGAGTGAGTATCCTCCTACCTAGTTAAGTTAGTTTGGTTACACTTGGGGTGGCCCTCACAAGATTGTTAGATATCTTGGCATCCCCTTTTCTGTTGCTCCTTTTCTTAAATATATGTGGGGATAGGCTAAAGATAAAATTATCTTTAAACTTAATAAATGGAATCTGACGTAGGAGCATCCAAAGGTATAAGGGCAATCCTGTATCACCCAAAAGAATGTACTTAGACTTAGTTTCTGTTTCATGTCTTTTAATTTTTGGATACCGATTTGGGTCAAATAAAGGTTCCAACTGTCACAGTTCAACTATCAGTGCGCTAGAAAATTTCAAAAAAATAGGAGCATGCAATTTGGCCATCATTTTGGTGACCTAGAAGGTGTGAATTGGCCAGATGAATGTAATTGTGATTTAGAGCATTCTAGAAAAAGAATCGGGTCAAAAGGCCCCATGGTTTGAAAGTTATTGCAGTTTTTCGAGTTTTGGAGACCTCTTAAGAATGCTTCAAAGTTAGGATAGGGGCATTAAATGACCTCAAAAAGGACCAAAAAATGGGGGATGAGTGAAGCTTGTCCATAGGGTTATAGAGCGCTTCAAGATCTTTTCAAAAATGTAAACGGTTCGTCAATCGGAGCTACGGTTCAAAAGTTATGCCTCTCGAAAGTTCGGTTACCATTTCTGGACTCTTCTAGATTTGCACCGACTTCTAACGCAACTTTTGGAACCTTCTATTTGGTCGGTGGATGCCTACTAGCACTTTCTAGAATGTACTCCTAGTCCTTAACCCTCTGGGGTCTATTTAAGGAGATTTTTGGCATTGTAAAAGGCAATTCGGAGTGGAGTTTGAGAGGAGGCACTGAAAAGAGAAATTATCTCCAGATTTAAGCTATTGTAAGCCCTTAGGGCATGTTTTGAAGTTTATTTTCTCTGTACTATTGTACTAGCTTATTTTCACAGTTAATATAATTTCCCCTTTCTATTGTGTCCATTCTGTTCTTGGGTTGTGTCCCCATCAAAATCATAAAAGTCTTTCACTTGCTGGAAGAGTTCAAGTTTTCCAAAAGATTATTTCTTCCTACAACATCTACTATTCCTCTACGTGGATGTTTAGCAATTATTAAATATTTAAAATCCAAAAAGCTATCCGTAATTTCCTATGGTTCAATGGTAAAGGCAAAAGAAAAGCTCACATGGTTAAATGGAGCTGGTGTCATTTGAATAAGAAAGCCGGTGGTCTTGGTCTTAAGGACCTTAGACTTCAAGGTATTTCACTTGCCTCCAAATAGATTTTTCAGGCCTTAGAAGGAGATGAGCCCTAGAAAGTTCTTATTAGAAATAATATCCAATGTGGTGATCCTAAAATATCCAAGTCTTGGAAAGGCCTGCCTATTTGTGACCTGTGGCTGGAAAATTTGCTATCTCTGTTCAAGGAACCTGGGTTTTTAAGTCCATTTGGAAGGCTTGGGAGATTGTCTGGGGTTTCATAGATAATACTACTTTTTATCACCAATACTCCTTCCATGGGGAGCATTCTATTTGGTGGAACCTCACCAATGTTGGCAAACCTCTTGCTCTTACTCAAGGCCGCTCTGCTAGATCCTAGAACCCTAAGGGCATTAAATGTTTTATGGATATCATGGACCATAATACTCTCATAAGTTGGGATATTATGGCTAGAAAGTTTGACCTTCCTGGCTATTAATTCAAAACTTATAACTTAATCAATAATGCTTGTGCCTCTTTAAATCTCCCCAGAGACACTGATGTGGACTCCCACCGCTATCTATCCTTTAGATGGAGAGATGGCTCCTTGCTTACTAAAATTAAAGCTAAGAATATTTATAAGCTCCTTAATGTTGACTTTTCTATGATCAACCATATTAACAAGGTTTGGTATTGCAATCTCAGTCCCACGAACTGGCAAAAAGTGTTTGACATCCTTTGGAAATCCCCTATCCCTCCTAAAGTTAAATGTTTTAAATGGCAGCTTATTTTGGATAAACTTCCTGTTAGAAGCCACCTTGCTGCTTATGTTATATGCTCTATATGCAGGGTCCTTGAAACCATGAGACATATTTTTCTTGACTTTAGCTTTGCTAAAGAAATTTTGTTAATTTTTGGCATATCTACCACTAATCATGTTTACACTTTTGACATTATTACTGGATATATATAGGGTTTGAAGAAAGATACTAACCTTTTTTGGCATATTCTTTCATCTTTCATCCTTTTGTTTATATGGAAATTTAGAAATGAAGCTAAGCATCAAGGTAAGGATAGGAGCCTTACTGGATTTTATAGAAAACTTGCCCATTTTAAGATTGCCTCATAGGTCTACTGTATTATGAACCTAGAACATGATAAGCTGCTGAGATTTCTAAAGGCTGGGTATGCGAAGATGTTTATATATGAGATGAAGCATGGAATTGAATGGGCCAAAGTTATAGAAGAAAAAAATACTTTTGACAAAGCCTTGGACAACATGATAGAGGAGATTCGTTGTACTGGGACTCTCGCCTATGATAGGTTGGATATATATGCTCAATGCTTGGAGAGAAAGAAGGTGGTCTAGATGGAAGGTCCACAAGGGTGAACAACTTGGCTGAAAAACCTTGATGATATATTATCATAGTTACTACTTTATTTTGTATCTTCATGTTACTTATCATGAGTTTTTGACTCTCGGTTGATCCTGTGGGCTCACTATTTTTTTGTGCTCTTGGATCATTGATACTTTGTAATATTTTTTGAAATCTCGATAATTAATATAAAAATTATTGTAAAAATTCTCCAATATAAATTCTTCATATAGTTAAATTTTGAAATATCATAACTCAATTTTACACACAGGTGATCCTAAAATATCAATATTTTCTTTAACTCTTTTAGTTCCTTACATTTTCATTTTTTATATGAATGAATTATTTTGTAGATTTCAAATATTTCATCACTTACACAACATTTATTTTTAAAATTACATTTATATCAAAAAAAATCATATTCATAATCTTCTTTAAAAATGAGTGTCCAATATTTGTTCTCTCTTGTAGCTACTTAATCTTAAGATTCATTCCCTCTAATGACATTGTAATAAATAACAAGATACTATTATTGAAAATAATAATATACCAAGTAAAACTCATTGATCTATATTTAATTCTTATATATTTATAAACAAAATATTCAAACTAGAAATAATTGCAAATTGTATATCATAATATTATTACTTTATGAATTATCACCCACCATTACACCTTTCAAATCTCATTGTTAAAATTGATATATTGCAAAAAATAATAATTATTTATCGCTAGAGTTGTAGTTATTGCCCACAAATTAGTCATTCTAATAATTTAATTTCTTCTTACTTATCATAATAGGTAGGGACTCTAGCTCACCAAGATCTCTTGTTTAACTATATATCTTAGATACCTTCCCAAAAAAAAAGAACGATCTTTAAAAAATAAATATCAAAACATAATTGAAAATATAAATATTAAAAAATGTCTCACACACAAGTGGAAATTTAAAAAAAGGAAGTTAAAAAAACTAAAGATAATTAAAAGTAGTTAAAAATAAATAAATAAATAAAAGTAAATGGCTGATTAAGTGCTCAATCGTAGTAAACTTGTCTTTTTTTTCCACCTTGAGTAGTAGTTCCACCATTCCACCGTTTGAGCATGACAAGGGAAGCGTGCGATCACATATTCCAACCTTTATTTTTATTTGAATTTACAATTCGTTTGAACATGGAACTATATAAATCGGTTGAAATGATTGATTGAAGTATATTACAAAATTGGTATTTATAATACTATTTTCATAATTTGCAATAATATAGCATAAATAAACATATGATATAGTTACTTTTAAATTTTAAAAAGTTGTACTATCAATCACATTTGTTCAAATAAGATAATTCATTCAAATACGTTTCAAAATGTTTTGTTGTTCATATGAAGTAATTTAAAAAAAAAATTCTACCATAATTACATTATAAATGGAAAACAATATAAATAATACATTCTTTGAAGGTGATCTTATTTATTTATTTTTTAAATATTAAGTACACCATATAATTAATTTTTTGTATACAATTAAATGGTGCCAACTTTTTTTGGGCCAATAGTGGCATGTTGTGATGGTTAACTTGTTGAGTTGTTATCCTTGCCATCAAGGTTCAAATCTAATAGGGATGAGGCCCCCCATTTGTGGCCTCATTGGTTCATAGCTCCAGGTCAAAAGTGTTTACCCCTCTTAAATTTTTTTAAAAAAAAAAATGGTGCCAACTTTTTACATCAACATTTAGTTGAAAACATTTTTTTTTTCCTACAAAATTTACACAACTCATGAAAACCATGAATATAAGTAAATACAAAATCCTTAGCTTTTCACCATTTCTAAAAAATACTTCTAACCTATCAATATATTTATCCTATTAAATATTAGTAAATAAGCAAGATACACTTCTCATACAATATCACATCATCTTATAACATCACTAGCATACACTGCTACCCAAATAATGTCTTGTGGCTCCAAACTAAACATATGTTACATATATAACTATATGACAGGCTATAAAATAACATTTAATTTTGAATGAGGTAGTGCATGGCAGTGGGCCTTCAACCTATTTAAGCCTTAGTCCATCCTAAGTAATCTCATTGTAGGGATTGATCCATGCTTCCCAAGGCAGTGTAAGTGGTGTTGGAGGGGCACCATTAGCAATGCAAGTAGGGCTATTGTTTATAAGAGGAATTGTAATATTGTTTGGGGAGTACCTAAGGTAGAAAGTGCAATGGAAGGGACCTTAGCCAACCATTTTTTCTTAATTTGATCTATGAATTTCTTTAAGGTGTTGATGCAAGACCATCCTAGGTGTAAAAGAAATCTTGCATCACCCAAAAGTATTTTCTTTTTAGTCTTTTCTATTTTAATAAGGACTACTAAACAGGGGGGTTGATTTTTCTGGCAGCTTGCTATTTTTAGTAAGTTTGTCATATGAGCTCGAAATGTTCTCAATTTCTACATGAAGGTTCATTTGAGAGTTATAAGCCTACCATAAAAATCTCATTGTTCCAGCTTAAGTATCAGAGAAGTTATTGCAGATTTTATGTAGAAAATTTTGAATAAAAATCTTCAAGTTTACAATTGGAGGCCTTAGAGTACCTCGATGAGGTCCAAAAACTTGATGGAAGGGTGCTCACAGTGTTCTGTGCCTATAGATCAAGAGCTAGCATTTCTAAAAAGTGGTTATAATAGCCAATCAGAGCAACGGTTCGAGAGTTATGGCCTTTCAAAGTTGGGTTATCTAAAATTCCTAGAATAAATGTCAGAAATGTATTTGGCTGACTCTATATGTATTGTTGGGGTCTGTTAGTCCTAGGTATTTAGTTTGAGCATCTAGAACTGTCCTGGGTGACATTAAATTGCCTATTTAAGAAAGGTCAAAACATTGTCTAGAACAACTCTGGTTGGTAGTTCCCAACTTAGTCTTGCAAATTATTGTATTGAAGGCTCCCTTGTGGGTTAGCATATGGTACTTGTAAATTCTATAATTTCGTATTTGTGGCACAAATACATAGTCCATATTTTTCTCTTGCATTTTCTATTGTTTCTTTGATTTTATTACGTGTTTATGGTATTAAGGGGAGCACCCTTCATCAAGTGGTATCAGAGCTAGGTTTCTTGAGTGTTTGGATAGATCACCAATTATGAGGTAGTTTGCACTAGGAACATGATTTGGGATGAGCGTGTAGATAGATCATCGATTGCGAGGTAGTTTGTATTAAGGTTTTAGGAAGCACAAAAATTTCTCCATGAAGAAAGCATGGTGGAAGAGTCGAAGATGTTACACTGGATGATTTTAGAACCCTCTAGAGAAAAATGTAAGTGATGCAAGAACAAATTCGCAAAGGAATGAATCTTGTCATGGGAGATGATGAAAGTGAGGATGAAAGCGAAGAAGAATGAAATCTAGACTTAGACACAATAGAGGAAGTTCTTAACCTAGAGGAGGTGAAGATTTTAAGGGCCATTTCCAGTATTGGAAAAAGACCTAATTTTGTTGTTCCCATATTTTTGGGAAATCTCAATCTAGAGGAATTGATTGAATGGATCAATGAATTGGAAGAGTACTTTGAATATAAAGATATTGAAGATCCGGATAGGGTCAAGTTTGCGAAGGCCAAATTGAAGGGTCATGCAAAGATCTAGTGGTAGGATATCCAGTTGGATCAAAATAAAAGAGGAAAGAACAAAATCACTAGATGAGATTAGATGGATTATGAGATTAGAACTGGCCATGCAGAAGCTGATAAGGAGAAAGTCACTTGTTATCTTAATGGGTTACGACCAAGCATTCAAGATGAGATGAGTCTTGTTCTTGTGACCAGTATTGAGGAGGCATATCAATTTTCCCTAAGGGTTGAGGAGAAACTAAGTAAAAAGTTTGATAACAAGAATAGTGGAAGAGGTCACAATGGAAGATCTAGCAGATGATCTTATGGAGGCTATAATGATGATCAAAATAACAAGGATGAGGCTAGAAGTAGTAGTTAGAACCAGAGAGGAAATAATTCCAATCATTTCCATGATCAGAACAATAGAGATAATAGAGGAAGAGGCTAAGGAAAAGGATATGGAAGAGCAGGCTTCCGTGGGAAATGTTTTCACTAAGGAGAAGAAGGGCATAGAGCATTTGAATGTACCCAATGCCAAGGATGGATGGATTGAAGAACTAAAGGCCAAGCTAGAGTTGCGCATGTTGATGAAGGTGCCAGATCACCAAATTCTAAAGATGCTAAAAGAGGAGAGGTCCTAGTTAATTGAAGAGTCTTTTTGAGTGGTGAGAATGAACTTGATCAAAGAAGGAGCTTGTTTCACACAAGGTGTAGATGTGAAGACAAGTGTTTACCTAGATGATATCTTGATATTTAGTAAGACATTGGAGGAGTATTTGATTATATTCACATGGTGTTTGATAAGTTGAGAGAAGAAAAGTTGTTGATAAACTTGAAGAAGTGCAATTTTGTAAAAAGGAGTTGGTGTATTTGGGATTTGTAGTCTTAGTAGAAGGTTTGAAAATGGACCCAGACAAAGTGAAGGCTATCCTTGAATGGTTTACTCTAAGGAGTGGAACAGAGGTAAGATCTTTTCATGGAGTCAATAGTATTTATAGAAAGTTCATAAGAGGTTTTAGTAGTATTTGTGGACCCTTGACTAAAAAAATGAGAGGGGATAGGAAGGAGTTTAAGTAGATTGTAGGAGCAGATAAGAGTTTTAATTTGTTGAAACAAAAAGTTACCGAGCAACCTATTTTAGAATTTTTTGATTTTAACATGGTGTTTTAAGTAGATTATGGTGCTAGTGGTACTGCAATAGGAGTTATTATGAGCCAAGAAGCTAGACCTGTAGCTTATTTCAATGAAAAGTTGAATGATCCAAAAAGAAAAGTTTTTTTTTATGATCAAGAATTTTATGCTATAGTTCAAGCATTGAAGAAGTGGAGACACTATCTTCTTCCTAAGGAGTTTGTTTTGTATACTGATCATCAAGCTTTGCAATATTTGAATAGTTAAGGAAAATTAAACCAAATGCATTTGAAGTGGGTTGAATTTTTGCAGAGTTATAGATTTATTTTGAAACATAAGAGTGGGAAGTCTAACAAAGTTGTAGATGCTCTTAGTAGAAGACAACTTTTGCTGACATAAATATAGATAGAGGTGGTTGGGTTCAAGGAACTCAATACATTGTATCCAAATGATCTTGATTTCAGTGAAGTATGAAAGACTTGTACAGAACTTGTTACACTTGAAAGAACAAATAACCTTCAAAATTGGGTGTCTAAGGTGATAAAATTGCATATGCAAATGTATGTATGTATGTATATATGCATGTGTATATGTATGTATATATGTATGCATATATGTATCTCTGCATCTCTACATTTCGTTGTCTTGCCCTTGTGATCTCTATATCTCATCATCATGCCCTTGTGGTCTTTGTATATGTATGTGTTAATGTATGTATGTATATACATATATACAGATATGTATATGTATATATGTATATATACATACACACATATGTATGTTTCTATGTATGTATGTATGTATATAAACAAAGAGATCTATGTATACATACACACACACACATATGTGTGTGTATGTATATATACATACATACACACACACACATATGTGTGTGTATGTATATATACATACATACACACACACACACATGTGTGTGTATGTATATATACATACATACACACACACATATGTGTTTGTATATATACACATATATACATACATACACACACACATATGTGTTTGTATATATACACATATATACATAAAGATAAGCTTCTCTATATATACATACATTCATACATATAAAAATAGACACACACATATGTGTGTGTATGTATATATACATAGACACATACATAATGAGAAGCTTCTCTAATCGCCTGCTCAGGGAAATATAAAGAGATACATGTTTAGAATGAAATGAAAAGAACACTTACATGGGTCCGTCTTCTCCCCTTGAAGAAAATTGTAAATCAAGGGCACAAAGATCATAAGGGCATGTCACAACAGTGAAATCGTAGAGCAAGGGCATAGAGATCACAAGGGCATGCCAATGAAATGTAATGATCATAAGGGCACAACAATAAAATCCTATATCTCCATTGATCTCCACCAAGGGCATGAAAAAGAAATATAGAGATCAAAAGGACATGACAATGAAATGCAATAATCACATGGGTATGACAATGAAATGTCCACCAACACTCAGAGCTCAGAGCTCTCCACCAATGTTTAGATCTCTCTACCCTTGTTTGGAGCTCTCCATCCTCTTTCATATGAAGCTCTCCACAATCAAAACAAATGGGGAATGGTTTATGTCATATTTTATTTTTTCTTGTTTATATCTAAAATCAACTTCACATTGTGTTGTAACTTTGGCATAGGTGTTTGATCTCATATATGTACATAAAGATAAGCTCATATCTCGGTTTTGTTCCTCTTGCTCAAGATTTCTATGTTGCTGCAATTCAAATGCAGGTAGATGGAAGCAATGGAGTGATGCAATCAGAAAAAGATCCGAGGGAAATCCTCTCTACTAATTTCAACGTTGAGATGGGAACGATCAATCCAGTACTTGAAGATCAAATAAATATGGAAGATCATCAATGGGAAATTTCCTCTATAGTGGATACTAATTTCAACAATCTGATGGGCATGATTGATCCAGTTGAAGATCAAATGCAGATGTTGCAATATGGCTCTCAAGATCAAAGGGAAATTCCCTATGGTAATCTCAAGAATCATGAGATGGGCCCAGTTCAAGATCAAATGCTACATGCAAATCAAAGCAGCATAACTATAGACGTGGAAATCGATGGAGAGCTATCATTTTTCGCTGATCTTCTTGAAATGGAAATGAGCCACAATGATGAATCTTCTGATTCCTTCAATATCAGTATGAATATGAATATGAATATGTTGGATCATCTAGCAATTCCAGAAGATCTAAGCTTTCCTCAAATGGAAATCCCAATGAATATGAATATGTTGGATCATCTAGCAATTCCAGAAGATCTAAGCTTTCCTCAAATGGAAATCCCAGAGCCAAATCTAAGTTGTGCAATTGTAGACATGGATGAAGACTTTCCATTTCTGGTTGATCTTCCTAAAATAGAAATGAATCATAATGATGAATCGTTTGATTCCTTCAACATGAGTACGGATATGTTGGATCATTTAACAATTCGAGAAGATATAAGCTTCCCTCAAATGGAACATCTTTTGGGGTCAGCTTCATGTTGTTATTGAAAAACAAGACATTCAAAGTCTTGAATTGTAAGCTTTTGACACATGTTTTTATTGAAAAACAAGACATTCAAACATTCTTTCTTCTCACTGGTTTTGTGATTTTTCTATTCTTTGTTTGAGTGTTTCATTTAATTTCGTTTGATCTTTTGGAGATTTCATCATCTTCCTTGACAAAAAAAATCTAGGATTGAATTTTATTAATTAAATGTTGTATTTAATAATTTTACTTAATATTTTTTATTTCTTTATTTGTGAGTTCAAAAAAATAAAATATAATGAGAATATATAACAGATGCAAATTGGTTGCAATTTCATTTCTTCATATGATTAGATTAAAAAATTTAAATAATTATCAATCTAATATAATTCACAACCTATCTTCCCATGCCATTGTCATATTAGAGTGCTTGGGTTATTCTAAAAATTATTAATCTAATATAATTCACAACCTATGTTCCCATGCTATTGTCATATTAGAGTGCTTGGGTTATTCTAAAAGTTATTAATCTAATATAACTCACAACTTATGTTCCCATACTATTGTCATAGTGACCAATAATTATTCTAAAAATCTTTTAGCAAAGAATTTAATGATTATAATATATTAACAAAGTATTTTTAATAGTATTTTTATCATTTGTATTAATTTATTTATATCCATAAAAATAAATTCATTTTGTAAAAAGAAAAAAGAATAATGAAGATTTTAAATTTTCTAAAAATTAATATAAATTTCAAATTAAAGGTATGAGATTTTAAATTAAAAAGTTTTTCGATTAATTGTTAATGAAAACTAAAAGATATTTGATATTTTTTATTATATAAATTATTTAAGAGATTATCTTTTTAAATATTTAAATTATTTTATATAACTGAAATTTTCTCTTCAAATTTGATTTTAGTTCATTATTATATATAAAACTATATTATTAAAAATATATATTTAAAACTATTTTTAAATTATTTGTAAGAAAATATTGATTTCTATTTGGAAGATCAAGAGTCACAACTTAGAATTCCACAAAGATGTCCATAATGAGTACTAATTGCTTCAACAACTAAGCACATGACATCATTAAAAAAAAATTAAAAAATTATATGTAATGAATTCCTTACCATCCAACAAAAATACATTTTATAATACCTAAATATCTAAAGTACAAATACATGTGACATGTTTAAATTCTAATATGATTTTTTTTTTACTAAGATCAAAATATATTCTAATTTTCTCTTGTAAAATTAGAATATATTTTCATCTAAAAGGTAGAGGAGAGAGAAATATGATGAGTCTAGAAACTTTAGAATCGTCCATTTAATAATAGAATTTATATAATCTTCAGACCCGCATTAGGTGACAAACCCTATTCAATTTGATCATTCATCTTGAGAGAAGAAACAACAGATTGGGATGAAAGATGAATTAAATGCATTGCATTTACGAATGAAAATAACTATAATAGATGGCAAATCTGATACGAAGTCTCCCAATACATGCCAAAAATTTGTGAGTTGTGATATGAGTAGAGTTTTATATCCAGCTTTTAAAATTTGTTTGTTTGAACATTTAGATTAGAAAAATAATACAATAATAAAATTGATAAGTAATAATATGAGTAGTAGTACAATTAAAATGAATATATCTAATAAATTTTATTAGAAATAATAATATATTTATAATTTAAATAGATATCTAACTCTAGAATTAGAAAGATATATTTTTAAATGTTTATAAATATAATTATAATTCAAAAACCATAAGTTGGTTATCTAGTCTTTAGTAGGAAAACATCGAAAATAATTTAAATTAAATATAATCTCAAATATCAATGTTCAAAACACCTACAATGTTTCACTAACAAGATGAACATACATAATTAACATACAAATTTGACTCCATTTTTTATATTCGACAAATATAAAGTATTATATTTTTAAAATATAAATTTAAAAAAATTTATAATTGTATTTATAATTTTATATTAATGATAAATGTTGTTGATGATGGTATAGAATTTATCTTAAAAAATGTTTTTATTTTCAATTATTGTAAAAATCTTGCTGGGATAGGCTTATACAACATCTTAACCTTTTTGATCCCTTTTATGACTATGCTAGTGATAATTCTAGACTTAAGTATACTTGGTGTAATTTCTAGCAAGGTATTGATTGTATTTACTCTAGGTTGGATAGATTTTATGCTAACATAGATTTCTTCTCTTTTACTTACTTGCCTTCCTCTTCTGCTGTCTCTGTTCATCCTTCTACTCTTTTTGACCATTCGCTTATATATTCCATTATTAACCTCCGTAATGCCATTCCCCACTCAACCCCTCGTTTCAAGAAGTTTATTCTTAACTCTTCTCTGCTCAGTGATCAGGATGTTTTGATTGCCATCAAGATGATCAGGCTTTTTAATATTAACAACAAGCACCTCTCACATATTGATAGATGGAATATCAACATAGATTCATGGCAATTTTTTTTTTCAAACTTTTGGCTAGATGAAGGCCAAAGATTATCGTAGAGTGGAGCATTGTCTTTCTAATCATCTTCTTTCTCTAGAAGCTAGTATCCAAGCTCAACCTGCCAATTCTCTCCTGACTGAGAAAATTTCTCTTGTTAGAAATAAAATTAGGAGGCATCAGCAAACTAAAGTCAAAGGTGCCTCTATCAGAGCCTGGAATAAATGGCTTCAATTTGGAGACAAAGGATTTAAATACTTCTTTAACCTTTTAAAGAAAAAGCAAGGTAAAGAGAAAAATAATAGAATTGTTATTGAAGATCGGGAACTCCTCTCCCTCCATGATATTAGTAATGCCTTCAGGGAATTCTATGCTAATCTCCTATCTTCAAAAGATTCTAACATATTGATTGATATAAAAAATCATTGTATGCACCTCATCCCTAAGAAAATTTCCAAGGAGGATTCCTTTCACCTTCAAACTATGGTTTCTCTCCAAGAGATAGCTAATGCTATTTGAAAGCTTAAAGATGACAAAGCCCCGGGTCTTGATGGGCTCCTCACAAAATTCTATAAGGCTAATATTGTCTGGATCACTCAAGATCTTTACAACATTTATACTGAAGCTTTTGAAAAAGGATCTCTGGGGCCTTCCATTAACATTGGCATCGTTAAGCTCATTCCCAAGTCTGGTGATAAGGCCCTTATCAAAAATTGGAGACCTATTACTCTGTTAAATGTCTCCTACAAGATCCTTGCCAAAGTCCTAGCTACCAAATTGGTAAAAATTCTTCCTAAGTTTGTCTGCCCAACCCAAATTGGATTCATTAAGGGTAGGTACATTTTGGAAAATCTTATTACTAGTTTGGAAACTATAGAAAGGGCTAAAAACTCTAAACAAGATCCTGCCATGTTGGTTGTTGATTTTGAAAAGGCTTATGATAGAATAGAATGAGATTTCATTATTAAAACAATTAGAGCTTTTGGCTTTCTATCTATCTTCTGCAACTATGTTAAAATTCTTCTTGCTGATGCATCTGCCCTTATTGAGATCAATGGTACTCTAACCCAACTCATTCTGCTCTCTAGATCTAATAGGTAGGGTTGCCCTCTTGCTCTAGCTCTATTTGTGATTGCTTCTGATGCTCTTTTTTATATTCTTCGTGATGATTCCCTTACCCGTAAAGTTCAGGGGATCACCCTTCTTAACAATTCTGAGCTTTTAAATATCCAGTTTGCTGATGATACTTCTCTTTTCTTAGAGTTTTCTCATAATAATATCCAGTGTCTTAATCAAAAGATTGAGTTATTTGATAAGGCCTCAGGAGCCTGCATTTCCACATCTAAATCTATTATGCTTGGATGGAGTGAGTATCCTCCTACCTAGTTAAGTCAGTTTGGTTACACTTGGGGTGGCCCTCACAAGATTGTCAGATATCTTGGCATCCCCTTTTCTGTTGCTCCTTCTCTTAATGATATGTAGGGATGGGTTAAAGATAAAATTATCTTTAAACTTAATAAATGGAATCATAAAACTCTTTCACTTGTTGGAAGAGTTCAAGTTTGCCAAAAGATTCTTTCTTCCTACAACATCTACTATTCCTCTACATGGATGTTTAGCAATTATTAGATATTTGAAATCCAAAAAGCTATCTATAATTTCCTATGGTTCGATGGTAAAGGAAAAAGAAAAGCTCACATGGTTAAATGGAGTTGGTGACATTTGAATAAGAAAGCTGGTGGTCTTGGTCTTAAGGACCTTAGACTTCAAGGTATTTCACTTGCCTCCAAATAGATTTTTTAGGCCTTAGAAGGAGATGAGCTGTAGAAAGTTCTTATTAGAAATAATATCCAATGTGGTGTTCCTAAAAAATCCAAGTCTTGGAAAGGCTTGCCTTTTTGCGACTTGGTGGCTGGCAGATTTGCTGCCTCTATTCAAGGAACCTGGGTTTTTAAGTCCATTTGGAAGGCTTGGGAGATTGTCTAGGGTTTCATAGATAATACTACTTTTGATCACCAGTACTCCATCCATGGGGAGAATTCTATTTGGTGGAACCTCACCAATGTTGGCAAACCTCTTGCTCTTATTCAAGGCTGCTCTACTAGATCTTAGAAGCCCAAGGGCATTAACTGTTTTATGGATATCATGGACCATAATACTCTAATAAGTTGGGATATTATGGCTAGAAAGTTTGACCTTCCTGGCTCTCAATTTAGAACTTATAACTTAATCAATAATGCTTGTACCTCTTTAAATCTCCCCAAAGACACTGATGTGGACTCCCACCCCTATCTATCCTCTAGATGGAGAGATGGCTCCTTGCTTACTAAAATCAAAGCTAAGAATATTTATAATCTCCTTAATGTTGACTTTTCTATGATCAACCATATTAACAAGGTATGGTATTGCAATCTTAGTCCCACGAACTGGCGAAAAGTGTTTGACATCCTTTGGAAATCCCCTATCCCTCCTAAAGTTAAATATTTTAAATGGTAGTTTATTTTGAATAAACTTCCTGTTAGAAGCCACCTTGCTGCTTATGATATATGCTCTATATGCAGGGCCCTTGAAACCATGAGACATATTTTTCTTGACTACAGCTTTGCTAAATAAATTTTGTTAATGCTTGGCATATCTATCACTAATCATGTTTACACTTTTGACATTATTACTGGATATATTCAGGGTTTGAAGAAAGATACTAACCTTTTTTAGCATATTCTTTCATCTTTCATCCTTTGGTTTGTATGGAAATTCAGAAATGAAGCTAAGCATCAAGGTAAGGATAGGAGCCTTACTGGATAGAGGAGATTTGTTGTATTGGGACTCTCACCTATGATAGGTTGGATATATATGCTCAATGCTTGGAGAGAAAGAAGGTGGTCTAGATGGAAGGTCCACAAGGGTGAACAACTTGGCTGGGAAACCTTAATGATATATTATCTTAGTTACTACTTTATTTTGTATCTTCATGTTACTTATCGTGAGTTTTTGACTCTTGGTTGATCTTGTGGGCTCACTATTTTTTTGTGCTCCTGGATCATTGATACTTTGTAATATTTTTTGAACTCTCGATAATTAATATAAAAATTATTGGAAAAATGCTCAAATATAAATTCTTCATATAGTTAAATTTTGAAATATCATAACTCAATTTTACACACAGGTGATCCTAAAATATCAATATTTTCTTTAACTCTTTTAGTTCCTTACATTTTCATTTTTTATATGAACGAATTATTTTGTAGATTTCAAATATTTCATCACTTACAAAAATTTTATTTATATCACAAATTATTCATATTCATAATCTTCTTTAAAAATGAGTATCCAATATTTGTTCTCTCTTGTAGCTACTTAATTTAAGATTCATTCCCTCTAATGACATTGTAATAAATAACAAGATACTATTATTGAAAATAATAATATACCAAGTAAAACTCATTGATCTTTAATTCTTATATATTTATAAACAAAATATTCAAACCAGAAATAATTGCAAATTGTATATAATAATATTATTACTTTATGAATTTTCACCCACCATTACACCTTTCAAATCTCATTGTCAAAATTGATATATTGCAAAAAAAAATCATTATTTATCGCTAGAGTTGTAGTTATTGCCCACAAATCAGTCATTCTAATAATGTAATTTCTTCTTACTTATCATAATATGTAGGGACTCTAGCTCACCAAGAGCTCTTGTTTAACTATATATCTTAGATACCTTCCCAAAAAAAAGGAATGATCTTTAAAAAAAAAATCAAAACATAATTCAAAATATAAATATTAAAAAATGTCTCACACACAAGTGGAAATTTAAAAAACGGAAGTTAAAAAAACTAAAGATAATTAAAAGCAGCTAAAAATAAATAAATAAAAAAAAGTAAATGGCTGATTAAGTGCTCAACCGTAGTAAAGTTGTCTTTGTTTTCCACCTTGAGTAGTAGTTCCACCATTCCACCGTTTGAGCATGACAAGGGAAGTGTGCGATCACATATTCCAACCTTCATTTTTATTTGAATTTACAATTCGTTTGAACATGGAACTATATAAATAAGTTGAAATGATTGATTGGAGTATATTACAAAATTGGTATTTATAATACTATTTTCATAATTTGCAGTATATAGCATAATTAAAAACATGATATAGTTACTTATAAATTTTAAAAAGTTGTACTATCAATCACATTTTTTCAAATAAGATAATTCATTCAAATACATTTCAAAATGTTTTCTTGTTCATATGAAGTAATTTTTAAAAAAAATTCTACCATAATTACATTATAAATGGAAAAAAGATAAATAATACATTCTTTGAAGGTGATCTTATTTATTTATTTTTTAAATATTAAGTACACCATATGATTAATTTTTTGTATACAATTAAATGGTGCCAACTTTTTTGGGCCAATAGTGGCATGTTGTGATGGTTAAGTTGTTGAGTTGTTATCCTTGCCATCAAGGTCCAAATCTAATAGGGATGAGGCCCTCCATTTGTGGCCTCACTGGTTCATAGTTCCAGGTCAAAAGCATTTACCCCTCTTTAAAAAATAAAAAATAAAAAATGGTGCCAACTTTTTACATCAACATTTAGTTGAAAACTTTATTTTTTCCTATAAAATTTACACAACCCATGAAAACCATGAATATTAGTAAATACAAAATCCTTAGCTTTTTGCCATTTCTAAAAAATATTTCTAACCTATCAATATATTTATCCTATTAAATATTAGTAAATAAGCAAGATACACTTCTCATACAATATCACATCATCTTATAACATCACTACCATACACTGTTACCAAAATAATGTCTTGTGGCTCCAAACTAAACATATGTTACATATATAACTATATGACAGGCTATAAAATAATATTTAATTTTGAATGAGGTAGTGCATGGCAGTGGGCCTTCAACCTATTTGAGCCTTAGTCCATCCTAATTAATCTCATTTTATGGATTGATCCATGCTTCCCAAGGTAGTGTAAGTGGTGTTGGAGGGGCACCATTAGCAATGCAAGCAGGGCTATTGTTTATAAGAGGAACTGTAATATTGTTTGGGGAGTACCTAAGGTAGAAAGTGCATTGGAAGGGGCCTTAGCCAACCATTTTTTCTTAATTTGATCTATGAATTTCTTTAAGGTGTTGATGCAAGACCATCCTAGGTGTAAGAGAAATCTTGCATCACCCAAAAGTATTTTCTTTTTAGTCTTTTCTATTTTAATAAGGACTAGTAAATAGGGGGGTTGATTTTTCTGGCAGCTTGCTATTTTTAGTAAGTTTTCCATATGAGCTTGAAATGTTCTCATTTTCTACATGAAGGTTCATTTTGAGAATTATAAGCCTACCATAAAAATCTCATTATTCTAGCTTAAGTATTAGAGAAGTTATTGCAGATTTTCAGCAGAAAAATTTGAATAAAAATCTTCAAGTTCACCATTGGAGGCCTTAGAGTACCCCGATGAGGTCCAAAAACTTGATGGAAGGGTGCTCACAGTGTTTTGTGCCTATAGATCAAGAGTTGGCATTTCTAAAAAGTGGTTATAATAGCCAATCAGAGCAACGGTTCGAGAGTTATGGCGTTTCAAAGTTGGGTTATCTGAAATTCCTAGAATAAATGTCAGAAATGTATTTGGCTGACTCTATATGTATTCTTGGGGTCTATCAGTCCTAGGTATTTAGTTCGAGCATCTAGAACTATCTTGGGTGACATTAAATTGCCTACTTAAGAAAGGTCAAAAAATTTTCTGCAACAACTTTGGTTGGTAGTTCCCAACTTAGTCTTGCAAATTACTTTATTGAAGGCTCCCATGTGGGTTAGCATATGGTACTTGTAAATTCTATAATTTTGTATTTGCGGTGTAAATAAGTAGTCCATATTTTTTTCTTGCATTTTCTATTGTTTCTTTGTTTTGATTACGTGTTTATGGTATTAAGGGGAGCACCATTCATCAAATGGTATCAGAGCTAGGTTTCTTGAGTGTTTGGATAGATAACCGATTATGAGGCAGTTTGCATCAGGACCATGATTTGGGATGAGCCTGTAGATAGATCACTGGTTGTGAGGTAGTTTGTACTAGGGTTTTAGCGGAAGCACAAAAATGCCTCCATGAAGAAAGCAAGGTGGAAGAGTCGAATATGTTACATTGGAGGATTTTAGAACCCTCTAGAGAAAAATGTAAGTGATGCAAGAACAAATTTGCAAAGGAATGAATCTTGTCATAGGAGATGATGAAAGTGAGGATGAAAGAGAAGAAGAAAGAAATCTAGACCTAGACACAGTAGAGGAAGTTCTTAACCTAGAGGAGGTGAAGATTTTTAGGGCCATTTCCAGTATTGGAAAAAGACCTAATTTTGTTGTTCCCATATTTTTGGGAAATCTCAACCTAGAGGAATTGATTGAATGGATCAATGAATTTGAAGAGTACTTTGAATATAAAGATATTGAAGATCCAGATAGGGTCAAGTTTGCGAAGGCCAAACTGAAGGGTCATGCAAAGATCTGGTGGTAGGAGATCCAGTTGGATCAAAATAAAAGAGGAAAGAACAAAATCACTAGATGAGATTAGATGGATTATGAGATTAGAACTCACCGTGCAGAAGCTGATAAGGAGAAAGTCACTTGTTATCTTAATGGGTTACGGCCAAGCATTCAAGATGAGATGAGTCTTGTTCTAGTGACTAGTATTGAGGAGGCATATGAATTTTCCCTAGGGGTTGAGGAGAAACTAAGTAAAATTTTTGATAACAAGAATAGTGGAAGAGGTCACGATGGAAGATCTAGCAGATGATCTTATGGAGGCTATAATGATGATCAGAAGAACAAGGATGGGGCTGGAAGTAGTAGTTAGAACTAGAGGGGAAATAATTCCAATCGTTTCCATAATCAGAACAATAGAGATAATAGAGGAATAGGTTGAGGACAAGGATATGGAAGAGTAGGCTTCCATGTTAAATGTTTTCACTAAGGAGAAGAAGGGCATAGAGCATTTGAATGTACCCAGTGCCAAGGACGGACGAATTAAAGAACTAAAGGCCAAGCTAGAGTTGCACATGTTGATGAAGATGCCAGATCACCAAATTCTAAAGATGCTAAAAGAGGAGAGGTCCTAGTTAATTGAAGAGTCTTTTTGAGTGGTGAGAATGAACCTGATCAAAGAAGGAGCTTGTTTCACACAAGGTGTAGATGTGAAGACAAGTGTTTACCTAGATGATATCTTGATATTTAGTAAGACATTGGAGGAGTCTTTGATTATAGTCACAAGGTGTTTGATAAGTTGAGAGAAAAAAAGTTGTTGATAAACTTGAAGAAGTGTAGTTTTGTAAAAAGGAGTTGGTGTATTTGGGATTTGTAGTCTTAGTAGAAGGTCTGAAAATGGACCCAGACAAAGTGAAAGCTATCCTTGAATGGTTTTCTCTAAGGACTGCAATAGAGGTAAGATCTTTTCATGGAGTCACTAGTTTTTATAGAAAGTTCATAAGAGGTTTTAGTAGTATTTGTGGACCTTTGACTAAAACAATGAGAGGGGATAGGAAAGAGTTTAAGTAGATTGTAAGAGCAGATAAGAGTTTTAATTTGTTGAAACATAAAGCTACCGAGCAACCTATTTTAAAATTTCTTGATTTTAACATGGCGTTTTAAGTAGATTGTGGTGCCAGTGGTACTACAATAGGAGCTAAATTATGAGCCAAGAAGGTAGACCTGTAGCTTATTTCAATGAAAAGTTTAATGATGCAAAAATAAATTTTTTTTTTATGATCAAGAATTTTATGCTATAGTTCAAGTATTGAAGAAGTGGAGACACCATCTTCTTCCTAAGGAGTTTGTTTTGTATATTGATCATCAAGCTTTGCAATATTTGAATATTGAAAATTAAACAAAAGGCATTTGAAGTGGGTTGAATTTTTGTTGAGTTATAATTTTTTTTTGAAACACAGGAGTGGGAAGTCTAACAAAGTTGCAGATGCTCTTAGTAGAAAACAAATTTTGCTGACATAAATGCAGATAGAGGTGCTTGGGTTCAAAGAACTTAGTACATTATATCCAAATGATCTTGATTTTAGTGAAGTATGGAAGACTTGTACATAACTTGTTACACTTGAAAGGACAAAGTGGTTTGATTTCATGATCTAGGATAGTATATTGTTCAAAGGAAGCTAGTTGTACATTCTTTGAAGTTCAATGAGAGAGAATTTCATCAAGGAGAAGCATAGTGGAGGATTGGCTAGACATTTTGGCAGAGATAAAATCATAGCTTTGGTTATTGAGAATTATTACTGGCCACAATTGCAGTAAGATGTGAAGAAGTGTATAGAGTTGTAGAGTATATTAGATGGTGAAAGGAGTGAAGCAGAATACAAGGTTGTATCAATCATTACCTATACTACAAAACCTATGGGAGGATGTCAGCATGGATTTTATTCTTGGATTACCCTAATCTTTTGTAAGTCTCTCTCCTCTAAAGACCCAATACATGGAGCCATTATCATCATGAGTAGACTCACTCTCCTTAGACAAATTCAATTGAAACTATTCATACCAAAATAAGCATGTAGAAATATGTACTTACATGTTCCTAGCTACCCCTTTAGTAGAATGAAAATCTTTTTAAATGTTATGAAATCTCTTTAGTGTATATTTTTTAAGCATGGACTGTTGGAAGAAAGAATGGAAATGTCATGCCAATCTTTGGTAAAAAAAGAGCTATTACAAATTTTGAATATGAGTGTTGGTCTCAGCTTGTATTGACATTATGAATATCATATAAACTCTACCAGACTTTCCATAGATGTCTATCAAGGGCCCACTTTGATAGTTTACTGGTACATTGCTCCCCAACATCAAACTTAGTTTGCATGAGCAGACACTACAATCTGCATACTTTGGAAAATTCTCTGAAGTATGAATCAAATTTGTACATTGTTATTATGAATCTAATTTGTACATTACTATTATGTGGCAACCACCCTGCACTATGAAAAATAAGTAGAGAGGAAAGACTTGGTTCAAGGAAAATTTTGTGTAGAAAACATGTTGCCCATTCAAACATGGCATAAAATGTACAAAGGTAAGCTTTTTATGTAATATTAAAGCATCAATGTGTATAGACTCAAATATAGTAATCTTTTAGAGTGCAAAATCCTTATCATCTAATCCTAAAGGAAAGCAAAAGCTTTTTGTTAGAACAAATAACCTTCAGAATTGGGTATCTAAGGTGATAAAATTGCATATGCATATGCATGTATGCATGTATATATGCATGTGTATATGTATGTATATATGTGTCTCTGCATCTCTACATTTCGTTGTCTTGCCCTTATGATCTCTATATCTCATCATCATGCCCTTGTGGTCTTTGTATATGTATGTGTGTATGTATGTATGTATATACATATATATACATATGTATATGTATATATGTATATATACATACACACATATGTATGTGTCTATGTATGTATGTATGTATATAAACAAAGAGATCTATGTATACATACATACATACACACACACATATGTGTGTGTATGTATATATACATACACACACACACATATGTGTGTGTATATATACACATGTATACATAAAGATAAGCTTCTCTATATATACATATATTCATACATATAAACATAGACACACACATATGTGTGTGTATGTATATATACATATACACATACATAAAGAGAAGCTTCTCTAATCGCCTGCTTGCGGAAATATAAAGAGATATATGTTTAGAATGAAAAGAAAAGAACACTTACATAAGTCCCTCTTCTCCCCTTGAAGAAAATTATAAAGCAAGGGCACAAAGATCACAAGGGCATGTCACAACAATGAAATCATATAGCAAGGGCACAGAGATCACAAGGGCATGCCAATGAAATGCAATGATCACAAGGGCACAACAACAAAATCCTAGGTCTCCATTGATCTCCACCAAGGGCATGAAAAAAAAAAAGAGATCAAAAGGACATGACAATGAAATGAAATAATCACATGGGTATGACAATGAAATGTCCACCAACACTCAGAGCTCAGAGCTCTCCACCAATGTTTAGATCTCTCTACCCTTGTTTGGAGCTCTCCATCCTCTTTCATATGAAGCTCTCCACAATCAAAACAAATGGGGAATGGTTTATGTCATATTTTATTTTTTCTTGTTTATATCTAAAATCAACTTCACATTGTGTTGTAACTTTGGCATAGGTGTTTGACCATATATATATACATAAAGATAACCTTCTCTATACATACATATATACATACATACATACATATATACATAGACACACACATATGTGCGTGTATGATCATATATATACATAAAGATAAGCTTCTCTCTATATACATACATACATATATACATAGACACAGACATATGTGTGTGTATGTATATATATACAGATACACATACATAAAGAGAAGCTTCTCTAATCACCTGCTTGGTGAAATATAAAGAGATACATGTTTAGAATGAAAATAAAATAAAAATTACATAGGTACCTCTTTTCCCCTTGAAGAAAATCATAAAGCAAGGGCATAGAGATCACAAGGGCATGTCACAACGATGAAATTGTAGAGTAAGGGCACAAAGATCACAAGGGCACACCAATTAAATGAAATGATCACAAGGGCACAACAAAAAAATCCTAGATCTCCATTGATCTCTACCAAGGGCATGAAAAACAAATATAGAGATCAAAAGGACATATCAACAAAATGCTATAATCACATGGGCATGACAATGAAATATACACCAACACTCAAAGCTTGGAGCTCTCCACTAATGTTCAGATCTCTCCACCCTTGTTTGGAGCTCTCCACTATTAGGATTAAACCACAGATAGAAATAACAATTACATGCAAATATAAGAAATAATAGAATATAATAAATCACAAAGAAAAGAACACAGGGCACCAAGATTTAACATGGTTCACCCAATCCCTGGGCTACGTCCACCAAATAGAAAGTCCAATATTTTTATGATCAAGTGAACACAACCTGATTACAATTCATAATCCCTTATAGCTTAATACTGCTGCAAGAACCAATTTCGCAGCACACCTTATAAAATAATCCCTAACCCTAAGCCCTTTTATACAAGTATTTTAACCACTTTAGGGTTATAATTAATAATTAAATGTCTTCCCAAAATCATGATAAAATAAGGCCCAACTTTTTTTTCTAGGGTGATACCTTGAACCCTAAAGAATTTGTGAAGTATGTAGAATACTTTCCTGATTAGTCACCACAATCTAACAATCTCCCACTTGGAGATTGATTAGGTTCCACACTAAACAACAATCTCCCACTCACAGACTGATCCTATAGCAATACCGCTACCACATGGGGCTCCCACTGGATCAAACCACCTTGAACTCTATTGTTCTTCTATTCATATTCATTCTAAAAGACCAACTAAAGGTGAAGAGGAGTTCAGCTTCTCCCTTGTTACTACCTTTGTCAACATATCAGCTGGATTGTCATTGGTATGTATCTTTGCAAGCTTTAACTATCCATCCTCCAAAACTAACTGAATGAAATGGTACCGCAACTGTATGTGTTTGGGCTTTGAATGCAGAGCTGAATTCTTTGCAAGATGAATGGCACTCTGACTATTTGTGAAAAAATAATTATCCTTCCGAGGATGTCCCAATTCTTGCAAGAAGAACTGAAGCCATATAATCTCCTTGGCTACCTCTGTAGTAGCTACATACTCTACCTCTGTAGTGGATAAAGCATCAACTTTTTGTAACCTAGATACGTAGCTCATGGCTGCCCCACAAATAGTAAAGACTTAACCTATAGTACTCCACCTGGTATCAATATCCCCTGCCAAATCTAAGTCAACATAGCCCTGTAAATCAGTAGTAGAGCCCCTACAGTGTAAACACTTATTGGATGTTCCTCTCAAATATCTGAGAATCCATTTGACTGCATTCCAATGCTCAATTCTTGGATGGCTCATATACCTGTTAACAACTCCTACTGCATGCGCAATATCTAGCCTAGTACAAACCATATCATACATCAAGCTTCCTACAGCTGAAGCATAGGGTACCTTGGACATCTTATCCTCCTCTTCTTGTGTCTTGGGACACATATCCTTAGTCAATTTCAAATGACTAGGTAAAGGTGTGCTGACAACTTTAACATTCTCCATAGATTAACATTGCAACACCTTCTCAGCATAATCAGCCTAAGATCACGTCAATGTAATTCTATTTTTCCTATCTCTACAAATCTTCATACCAAGGATTTATTTTGCTGCCCCCAAATCCTTCATAGCAAATGCATGTGCTAATTGGCTTTTTATCCCCTTAATGTGATACATGTTAGACCCAACTACAAGCATATCATCAACATATAAACATAAAATAATGTAGCTATCATCATCAAACCTCTTAAAGTAGACACAATGATCTAAATGACACCTACTATAACCATGCTCATGCATAAAATTGCCAAATTTCTAATACCATTGCCGAGGTGCTTGCTTCAAGCCATATAAACTTTTTTTCAATTTGCACACTAAGTTCTCCTTACCTTTGATCGCAAATCCTTGTGGCTAAGCCATATATACTCTTCATCCAAATCATCATGAAGTAAGGATGATTTAACATCCAGCTACTCTAAATGAAAATCTTCAGTAGCCACTAGACTTAAAATAGTACGGATAGAAGTCATTTTAAAAACAGGAGAAAATATCTCATCAAAATCAATTCCTTTTTTCAGTGCAAATCCTTTTACAACTAACCTGGCTTTAAATCTTTTTTTACCTCCATCTTCTTTTAACCTTTAAACCCACTTATTCTGTAAAGACTTTTTACCTGCAGGCAACTTGCACAAATCCCATGTCTTATTCTTCAGCAAAGAGTCCATTTCATCTTTTATTGTAGACTCCTACTGAATCTTAGTATCCACCTGCATAGCTTCATCATAACTTTCAGGTTCACCAGCATCAGTAAGTAAAATAGAATACAAAGAGGGAGAAAATCTTTGTGGAGGTCTAATTTGCCTTGTTGACTGTCTAACATTCACTAGTGTGTGTGGTATTTGTTGTTGCATTTGTTGCACATCATGAGGAATCATTGGAACATCAATTTTCGGAGTATCATCCAGTACTACATAATCATCTTCTTTCTTCTCATGTTGTTGCAACAGATCTTTGTACAACACTTTCTCTTTGAATATGACATCCCTGCTTCTTACAATTTTATGATTTTCAAAATTCCAAAGCCTATAACCAAACTCATTAATGCCATATCCAAAAAATACACATTTCTTTGACTTGGCTTCTAGCTTGGTTCTATTTTGAGAATCTATATAAGAAAATGCTTCACTGCCGAAGGTTTTGAGAAAAGAGTAACTCACCTTCTTACTAGCCCATGCCTCTTGTGGGATACCACAACCCAAAGGAGTAGAGGGACCTCTATTAATCAAATATAAAATAGTATTGAAATCCTCCACCCACATGTGTAAGGGAAACCAAACATGCAACCTCATGCTCCTTGCATGCTCCTTTATAGTCTTGTTCATGCGTTCAACCACTCCATTTCCTTGTGGAGTCCTTGGAATAGATTTTTGCCTAGGAATACCATTAGTGGAGAAATAATCTTCAAATTCATGACTCGAATACTCACCACCATTATCAGATTTGAGACATTTTAATTTTTTACTAGTCTCATTTTCAACCAAGCATTTCCATTTCTTAAAAGTTTGAAATACATCAAATTTCTATCTAAGGAAATAAACCCATGCTTTTCTAGTTGTGTCATTAATAAATGTAACATAATAATGAGAGCCACTAAGGAAAGATACTTGAGCTGGTCCCCATACATTGGCATGCACAAGTTGTAATTTCTCCCTTTTATTTTCCTTCCTTGTCTTTGCAAAACTCACTCTCTTTTGTTTTCCGTACACACAACTTTCACAAATATGTATATTAACACATTTCAGACCTAGTAAAACTTTCTTTGAATGAATTACTTTCATACCTTTCTCACTCATGTGCCCAAGTCTATTGTGCCATGTGCTGTATCAAAATCTATAGTAGCTATTTATTCTCCTTGCTCAACTGCAACAATTGTTCCTAAACATTCATTTTTCTCTAAAAAAATTAAAGTAGAAGGAACAATATGACATGTACAAAGATATAAGGTTCCTACTTTCACACCTTTTGCTACTACAAGGGAACCTTTTGAAACCTTTCAATTTTTATCATTAAAAGTAACTACACAACCCTCATCACCGAGTTGCCCTGTTGAAATTAAATTCCTCCTCAGCCTTGGAACATGTCTTACCTCATGTAATAGCCAATGATTCCCATTATGAAACTTAATCTAAATTTTTCCCTTTCCAACAATCTAATAGGGTTCATTATCCCTCAAATAAACAAGCCCAAAATGCCCTTGGACATAATCACTGAAATAACCTCTATGAGGTGTAGCATGAAATCAAGCACCAGAATCTAAAACCCATGAATCATCAACACTTTCTAAAGATAGAAGCAAAGCATCCTCTTCAGATTTGTTACTTACCACATTTGCTTCCTTGTCTCCACTTGATTTATGTCTTTTCTTTTTCTTTCGATTCTAGCAAACTTTCTTCTTGTGCCCTAGTTTCCTATAGTACTAGCAATCATTTGGTCCTCTCAATTGAGACCTCCTCCCCTTCAACTTTCCTCTTGATTTCCCATGATTTTTAGAATTACTTCCTCTTTCAGTCATTCTGCCCTTGCTTTGTGCATTCGAAGCACTTCCTGATGTAGATCTACCTGAGGTTTTCCTACAAGTTTCCTCACTCAAAATAACACCGATCACATCATCATATTTTAGGGTACTAGATCCAGGAATAGAATTACTCATAGCCATTACTAAGCCATTCTAGCTTTTAGGAAAAGAACACAAAATCAAGAGAGCCCTAATTTCTTCTTCAAAATTGATACCCATAGAAGATAACTGACTAGTAATAGTATTAAACTCATTTAAATAATTTGTAACATATCAACCTTCTGCCATTTTCATATTAAATAAATGCTTCATGATAAATACATTGTTTGAAGCGAAGGGTTTTTCGTACAATGTCGTTAGGGTTTTCATTGATTCTTCTATCATCTTTTCTTTTTTAATATTAAATGCCACCGATGGTGCCAGGCATAATTGAATGCTTCCAAGTGCCTTTCTATCCAAAAGATCCCTTGATTCTTGGCTTTGCCTTCGAACGGCTTCCATAAATCCTTCTGATATAAAATGTCTTCCATTTGCATCTTCCATAACTAGAAGTCCCACCCATTAAACCTATCAACCCTTAGGTTACCCTCATCTACCATTGCTCCCACTCAACTGTGGGACTTCCAATCAACCTTGAGACCTGCAAAGGATAACTGGAAAAACAACTAGGCTCTAATACGACTTGCTAGGATAAAACCACAGACATAAATAACAATTACATGCAAATATAACCAATAACAGAAAATAATAGATCACATGAAAAAGAACACAAGTCACCAAGATTTAATGTGGTTCACCCAATCCCTTTCAACTCAATATCGCCGCAAGAACCAATTTTGTATCGCACGTTATGAAACAATCCCTAACCCTAAGCCCTTTTATACAAGTATTTTAATTGCTCTAGGGTTATTATTAATAATTACATGTTGGCCCAAAATCAAGATAAAATAAGGCCCAAATTTTATTTTTTTCCCGAGGCGATACCCCAAACCCTAAATAATTTATAAAGTATGTACAATACTTTCCTAATTAGTCACCACAATCTAACAATCTCCCACTTGGGGACTAATTAGGCTCTACACTAAACAACAATCTCCCACTTGGAGATTGATCCTGTAGCAATACCGCTACCACATGGGGCTCCCACTGAATCAAACCACCTTGGACTCTACTATTTTTTTATTCATATTCATTCTAGAAGACCAACTAAAACTGAGGAGGAGTTCAACTTCTCTCTTGTTACTACCTTTGTCAACATATCAACTGCATTGTTATTGGTACGTATCTTTGTCAACTTTAATTGTCCATCCTCCAAAACTGACCAAATGAAATGGTACCTCAACTGTATATGTTTGGTCTTTGAATGTAGAACTGAATTCTTTGCAAGATGAATGGCACTTTGACTATCTGTGAACAAATAATTGTCCTTCTAAGGATGTCTCAATTCTTGCAAGAAGAACTGAAGCCATATCATCTCCTTGGCTGCCTCTGTAGCAGCTACATACTCTGCCTCTGTAGTGGATAAAGCATTAACCTTTTGTAACTTGGAAACCTAGCTCATGATTGTCCCACCAATAGTAAAGACATAACCTCCACTACTCCACCTGGTATTAATATCCCCTACCAAATCTGAGTCAACATAACCCTGTAAATCAGTAGTAGAGCCCCCAAAGTGTCAAAACGTATTGGATGTTCCTCTCAAATATCTAAGAATCCATTTGACTGCATTCCAATGCTCAATTCCTGGATAACTCATATACCTACTAAAAAATCCCAGTGCATGTGCAATATTTGGCCTAGTACAAACCATAGCATACATTAAACTTCCTACAGATGAAGCATAGGGTACCTTGGACATCTTACCCTCCTCTTCTTGTGTCTTGGGACACATCTCCTTAGTCAATTTCAAATGACCAGGTAATGGTGTGCTGATAGCTTTAGCATTCTCCATAGAGAAACATTGCAACACTTTGTCAACATAATTAGCCTGAGATAGCATCAATGATATATTTTTCCTATCTCTGTAAATCTTCATACCAAGTATTTGTTTTGCTGCTCCCAAATCCTTCATAGAAAATGCATGTGCTAATTGGCTTTTTAGCCCCTTAATGTGATCCATGTGAGACCTAACTATAAGCATATCATCAACATATAAAAATAAAATAATGTAGCTATTATGAAGTATGTACAGTACTTTCCTAATTAGTCACCACAATGTAACATCCACCCTCTTTCGTGTGAAGCTCTCCACAATCAAATCAAATGGGGAATGCTTTATGTCATATTTTATTTTTTCTTGTTAATATCTAAAATCAACTTTAGATTGTGTTGTAACTATGGCATAGGTGTTTGATCCTCGATAGCTTTCATTTCAGCATTTTAGCATTCAAGTTTTCAAATTTCCTCTTCATTATATGTTTGGTTTATCAATGATTTCCTTCAGTTCAATTGTAGTGCATCTCAACTAGTTGCTCTAGTGATGAAATCACTCATCTATCTCCAAATTATGCAAGCACTTGTTGTTTTACAAAATCTAGATTGATACTAAGAATTCAAAAGCCATAAACTTGAAGATCATCACGTGTGCATACCATTTTAGGGAAAAATTGGATGTCATGTTCTTGTGTATATATTTTAATCACTTCCTTGAAACTCAACTTAGGTGCACCCATGGAATTATTCAGGTGAATCTCACTACCCATGGAAGTTTAGGCTTGCTGTTGAGCATATGTTGTTGCTAAAGTGCCTCAAATTAGCATTTCTCTATCACCCTAAGATAACCTACATTCTCTCTAGCCCCAGGTTGTTCCATAGCCATACCCTCTACAACTTGATTTATCATTTTCAAGGGCTAAATTTAGTTGACTTATTATGCTCTCATCAGTAAGAAGCTTGGGGAGAAATAGTCCATTCCACACTAAAACCCACTTTGTTACTTCATTAAAATAAGGACTTGAACAAAGCCAATGATACAAAACTTGTTGCCACTTTTGAAAAAATGTTGCCTCCAACATTGCAACCATATGATAAATGGGGATAGCACATGCCTGAGCCATAACCTAGTTAAATTAGTCTAGTTTTTGATTAGCTAGGTTGATTACAAAATCCTATAGAACTTTCATCAGATTAGGTATGATAAAATGAAGAACCAATAGTTCCCAGCTAGTAGGATCAAATATAGTTTTGCAAGGTGATAAAATTGCATATGAAGATGCATCACTTGTATGCCAAGCATGAAGCACATTCCCCAATTTATAACAAATGGTTGGATATAAAGGCTCCATATGATGACCCAACAATGGAATCCAAGGATGTAATCATACATGTATTGGCACAATCTCCTTATGAGGATCCCAAGTATCTATGACTACTACTAATTTGGGCATCACTATATGATTCAGAATGTTATGAAGTACTAAAGTTGTTGGTAACTTCTCCCATGTCTCTAGAAAATGTAGCATAGGTTTAGGATCCCTTGACTCCTAGGAATTCATAGCATAGGTTCAAGGTAGTAACTCCTTAAACTTAATTCTTCACTGAAGTTATTCTCACTGCCATAATGACATTACCTCTAAATCATGCAAAGGATTTTGAAGTGGTCCCCAGTCTTGTACTATTATAAGCATTGGAAAAGAAAAATGTAGATGCAATACATATATTACTATTATTTATGTATATGTATATATGTGTACACACACACACACACGTTTATATATACATACATACACACACATATGTGGATGGCTATGTATGTATATATATATATATATATATATATATAGAGAGAGAGAGAGAGAGAGAGAGAGAGAGAGAGAGAGAGAGAGAGATCTTGGCACAATAGAAAACTTGATTCAACTGCACACATATTTCATAATCTAAATAGTAGAACAATAAAACTCACTCAACCCGTGCTAAGCGACTTACCTCAATATCTTGCACAAAAATAATGCAGACCAGGAAAAATGGGTAGATTTCACAAGAAATTTTACAAAAACATATCATAGTAGGAACAATCAACTATTCCTAGCTAGTAGGATCAAATACAGTTTTCCAAGGTAATAAAATTGCATACGTAGATGTATGTATGTATGTAGATGCGATGGAAATGCCTATTTGTAAGTAGATTCCTCTTTTTCTCTTTCATTTTTTATGTGTTTATTTCATTTGAACTATTATTTCTAAGGGGGCATTTGGTAATATTGGATTCATTTTATGCAGGACGTGATGAGGCATTCTTGAGTGTACTAGTGTTAGATGTACGAGAATCACTAATTAATTGTGATGAATAGATTGTGAGTAATGAAGAGATGGACTCTTCTTGAGAGTAGTAGGAGGTGATGAGGACATTTTAGATACTTTAAATATTGATTCTTAAAGATTTTAGATGTTAACAAGAAATATAGATGTTGGGGTGGGGGGCGAGGGGGAAAATGAACTTCCACATTCATGTCTTTGGCCCTGATTAGTAGAGAATATTAAACTATTATTGAAACTAAGTGAAGCTCAACATTAACCTATGATTTCATGACAACTAACTATGCGAATCTCTTGGTTTCACATAACGCAGAAGGACACCATAGTTCAATATGCAATCTCAATTCATATGCATACAACATCAGGTGGAGCTGAAAAAACCCAATAGGTTTGCATTTTTGTTAGAGGTTTGCATAGATCTATTAAATAAATGTAAACATGGTGGGTTTTTTCAGCTCCCCATATTTTCCATGCGTAAAGAATGCAGTTGCACATGCATTCTCAATTTAGAGTGGCATTCACAAGTTTACCAAATTAATGGTATGATATTAACGAGAAATTTATTAATGGGATGAATGGATTTTATTAATGAATGAAAAAATTTTTGATGTTAATGGGGAATTTAGATATTGGTAGAGGTGGGGAGGGGAGGGGCAAATGAGTTTCCACCTTCACATGGTTGGCCCTTACTAGTAGAGAGTATTAAACTATTCTCAAAACCAAGTGAAGATCAACATTAACGTATGATTGCATCACAACTAACTGTGTGAATCTATTATTATTCCTCAGACTCATATTGCTTCCCAAATTATCAAAGTAAACATAATAAATATTTTAGAGCTCATTATAAGTGGAGAATTTGGGTGCCCTTTTCATGATTACTAAAGCCATATAAAGAAGGCATTGACTTAACCTATTCAGGAGGAATATCTTGAGATCAAAGGTGGAACCATGCCATGGCTCATAAATCCATACAAGAAGGCATTGACTTCACCTATTATTTGTGATGTCCTCGTTGGGAATCTAGAAATACCTATTCAACATTTGCCACAATTTTTTTTTTTAATAATTCAACAAGTCATCGCAATTGTGATGACCTATTCTGATAGATAATTGTCACACACACATCATCGCTATTGCATACCTACCACTCTTTTGATGGCTTGCTCCAACAGATAGCCATTGTATGTGCAATGGTCTACTGTTGTAATTGTGATGGCATGAAGATGAACACTTGCCCTTTCTATCTTCCAAGTTACGATAATTTTTTCTATCACAATTGTGATAGACATACTTGTCATTGCAATTTATGACAAGAAAAGTTTGACACTCGTATAGAAAGAGCCAATTTGTGGTACTGTCACTTGGGCAACAAGTGTTCATCATAATTGTGATGGCCTTTCGTCATAATTTGGGCCCAAATTTAGTAGGGTATAATGTGTCTTATAAAATATTGGCAAAAGTTTTAGGCCTTAGGTTGGTCTACATTCTCCCTAAGTTTGTTAGCTCTACTCAAACTAGCTTCAATTAAAGGCAGATATATTTTTGAGAACCTTATCACAGATTGAGAAGCCATGGACTGGGCTAAATGTTCTCATCAAAACTCTGCTCTTTTGCTCCTTGACTTCAAGAAAGCCTATGATAAGGTTGAGTGGAATTTTATAATTATGATGCTTCAATCATTTGGATTTCCTTATTACTTTTTCAATGTTGTTCAAATCCTCCTTAGAGATGCTTTTTCTCAACTTGAGATTAATGGTTCTCTTTCTGATGATTTCCCCCTTGGGTGATCTATCAAGCAAGGTTGCTTGTTAGGTCCTCTTTTTGTCATTTCTACTGAAGCTTTGTACTATATCCTCAGGGATAACACTTTATCCCTGGAAGTTAGAGGTCTTTACCTCCCTAATAATGAAGAGCTTATAAATAGCCAATTTGCTAATGATACTGCTCTCTTCTTTGAGCTCACTGATAATAATTTTTTAAATCTGCTGATTGCTTTTCTCAACATAAATATCAATGGGGAGGTCCTAATATAATTTTTATATATCTTGGTATACCCTACTTGACTGATCCTTGTCTTAAGGATATGTGGGATTGGGTTAAGGCTAAGATAATGAATAAGCTCAATAAATGACACAACAGATCTTTGTCTCTTGCTGGGAGAGTTCAAGTTTGTCAAAAAATTTTGTCCTCTTATAATATATATTATTCTTCTACTTGGATGTTAGTAATTATCAAATTCTTGAAATTCAAAAGGTTATTAGATGTTTTGTCTAGTCAGATGGCAAAGGTAACATAAAATTTCATAGTGTTAAATAGGAATGGTGTCATATAGATAAGATCCTAGGAGAGATAGGGCTAAAAGATCTTAAACTACAAGGAATTGCTCTTGTTGCCAAATGGATCTTTCACTCTTTGGAGGGTGATAGTCCTTGGAAAGTGCTTGTTAAACATAACATTGAGAGAGGTTTTCCCAAGAAAGCTAGTTCTTGGAAGAATCTCCCTTTTTGTGATTTGTGTTAGATTGTGGTGACTGATTAGGAAAGTACTGTACATACTTCATAAATTCTTTAGGGTTCAGGATAGAAATTTGTTTTGGGCCCTATTTTATTAGGATTTTGGGCTGACATGTAATTATTAATTATAACCCTAAAGGATTTAAAATACTTGTATAAAGGGCTTAGGGTTAGGGATTCTTTTTATAATTTGTGATGAAAAATTGGTTCTTGTGGCGGTATTGAGCTATAAGGGATTAAAGATTATAATCAGGTTGTAATCATTGGATCATAAAAATATTGGACTTGCAATTTGGAGGACGTAGCCCAGGGATTGGGTGAACCAGATTAAATTTTGGTGTCGCATTTTTTTTTGTGTGATCTATTATATTATGTTATTGGTTATATTTGCATGTAATTGTTTTTTTTGTCTGTGGTTTAATCTTAACAAGTGGTATTAGAGTCTAGTTTTTTTTTAGTTATCCTCTGTAGGAAAGTTTCACGGTTGTGTGAGAGTCTCACAGTTGAGTGGGAGCAATGGAAGATGAGGGTAAGCTAAGGGTTGATATGTTTAATGGGCAGAACTTCAAGTTATGGAAGATGCAAATGGAAGAATTTCTATATCAGAAGGATTTATGGAAGCCAAAGCCAAGAATCAGGGATTTATGTCAAATGATGAATGAGATCTTTTGGATAGAAAGGCACTTGAAAGCATTCGATTATGTCTGGCACCATCAATGGCATTTAATATTACAAAAGAAAAGATGATAGAAGAATTGATGAAAACCCTAGTGACACTATATGAAAAGCCCTCCACTTCAAACAAGGTATTTTTCATGAAGCATTATTTAATATGAAAATGGTAGAAGGTGGATTTGTTACAGATACTTTAAATGAGTTTAATACTATTACTAGTCAATTATCTTTTGTGGGTATCAATTTTGAAGAAGAAATTAGGACTATCTTGATTTTGTGTTCTTTGCCTGAAAGCTGAAATGGCTTGGTAATGGCTATGAGTAATTCTATTTCTAAATCTAGTACCCTAAAATATGATTATGTGATTGGTGTTATTTTGAGTGAGGAAACTCATAGGAAAACCTCAGGTGGATCTACATTAGGAAGTGCTTTGAATGCACAAATCAAGGGTAGAATGACTAAGAGAGGAAGTAATTTTGGAAATTGTAGGAAATCAAGAGGAAATTCAAAGGGGAGGAGGTCTCAATTGAGAGGATTGAATGACTGCTGGTACTGTGGGAAACAAGGGCACAAAAAGAAAGATTGCTGGAATTGAAAGAAAAATGAAGGAGATAAATTAGATGGAGACAAGGAGAAAAATATGGTAAGTAACAAATTCAAATAGGATGCTTTGCTTCTGTCTTTAGAAAGTGTTGATGATTCATGGGTTTTAGATTCTAGTGCTTCATTTCATGCTACACCTCATAGAGGTTATTTCATTGATTATGTCAAGGGGATTTTGGGCTTGTTTATTTGGGGGATAATGAACCCTATCAGATTGTTGGAAAGGGAAAAATTAAGATTAAGTTGTAGAATGGGAATCATTGGCTACTACATGAGGTAAGACATGTTCCAAGACTGAGTAGGAATTTAATTTTAGTAGGGCAACTTAGTAATGAGGGTTGTGTAGTTACTTTTAATGATAAAAATTGGAAGGTTTCAAAAGGTTCCCTTGTAGTAGCAAAGTGTGTGAAAGTAGACACCTTATATCTTTGCACAGGTCATATTGTTCCTTCTACTTTAATTGTTTTAGAGAAAAATGAATGTTCAAAAATAATTGCTACAGTTGAGTAGGGAGAACAAATAGCTGCTGTAGATTATGATACAACACTGTGGCAAAATAGACTTGGGCACATGAGTGAGAAAGGTATGAAATTACTTCATTCAAATAAAGTTTTACCAGGTCTAAAATGTGTTAATATAGATTTTTGTGAAAGTTGTGTGTATGGAAAACAAAAGAGAGTGAGTTTTGCAAAGATTGGGAAAGAAAATAAAAGGGAGAAATTAGAGCTTGTGCATACTAATGTATGGGGACTGGCTCAGGTATCTTCCCTTGGTGGCTCTCATTACTATATTACATTTATTGATGACGCAACTTGAAAAGTATGATTTTATTTCCTTAGATAGAAATCTGATGTATTTCAAACTTTTAAGAAATGGAAATGCTTGGTTGAAAATGAGATTGGTAAAAAATTAAAATGTCTTAGATCTAATAATGGTGGTGAGTATTGTAGTTATTATTTGAATATTATTGCTCCACTAATGGTATTCGTAGATAGAAAACTATTCCAAGGACTCCACAAGAAAATGTAGTGGCTGAACACATGAACAAGACTATAATGGAATGTGGAAGGAGCATGAGGTTGCATGCTGGGTTGCCCTTACACATGTGGGTGGAGGCTATCAATACTACTATATATTTGATTAATAGAGGTCCCTCTACTCCTTTGGGCTATGGTATTCCAGAGGAAGCATGTACTGGTAAGAAGGTGAGTTATTCTTTTCTCAAAACCTTTGGTTTGAAGCATTTGCTCACATAGATTCTGAAAATAGAATCAAGTTGGAAGCCAAGTCAAAGAAATGTGTATTTTTTGGATATGACATTAATGAATTTGGTTATAGGCTTTGCGATTTTTAAAATTATAAAATTGTAAGAAGTAGGGATGTCATGTTCAATGAGAAAGTGTTGTACAAAGATCTGTTGTAGCAACATGAGAAGAAAGAAGATGATTATGTAGTGTTGGATGATACTCCAAAAGCTGATGTTCCAGCCATTCCTCATGATGTGAAACAACTGCAACAATAAATACCGCACACACCAGTGAATGTTAGATGGTTAACAAGGCAAATTAGACCTCTAGAAAGATTCTCTCCCTCTTTGTATTCTATTTTACTTACTGATGTTGGTGAACCTGAAAGTTATGATGAAGCTATGTAGGTGGATACTAAGATTTAGTGGCAGTCTGTAATGAAAGATGAAATGGACTCTTTGTTGAAGAATAAGACATGAGATTTGTGCAATTTGCCTTTAGGTAAAAAGGCTATAGAGAATAAGTGGGTTTATAGGTTAAAAGAAGAGGATGGAGGTAAGAAAAGATTTAAAGCCAGGTTAGTTGTAAAAGGATTTGCACGAAAAAAGGGAATTGATTTTGATGAGATATTTTCTTCTATTTTTAAAATGACTTCTATCCATACTGTTTTAAGTCCACTGGCCATTGAAGATTTGGATTTAGAGTAGTTGGATGTTAAAACATACTTCCTTCATGGTGATTTGGATGAAGAGATATATATGGCTCAGCCATAGGGATTTGCAGTCATAGGTAAGGAGAACTTAGTGTGCAAATTGAAGAAAAGTTTATATGGCTTGAAGTAAGTACCTCAGCAATGGTAGTTAAAATTTGACAGTTTTATGCATGAGCATGGTTACGTAGGTGTCATTCAGATCATTGTGTCTACTTTAAGAGGTTGGATGATGATAGCTATATTATTTTATGTTTATATGTTGATGATATGATTGTAGTTAGGTCTAACATGGATCACATTAAGGGGCTAAAATGCCTATTAGCACATGAATTTTCTATGAAGGATTTGGGGGCAGCAAAAAAAATCCTTAGTATGAAGATTTACAGAGATAGGAAGAACAAAAGATTGATGCTATCTCAGGCTGATTATGTTGAGAAGGTGTTGCAACATTTCTCTATGGAGAATGCTAAAGCTATCAACGCACCTTTACTTAGTCATTTGAAATTGACTAAGGAGATGTGTCCCAAGACACAAGAAGATGAGGATAAGATGTCCAAGGTATCTTATGCTTTAGCTATAGGAAGCTTGATGTATGCTGTGGTATATACTAGGCTAGATATTGCACATGCAGTGGGAATCATTAGTAGGTATATGAGTCATCTAGGAATTGAGCATTAGAGTGTAGTCAAATGGATTCACAGATATTTGAGAGGAACATTCAATAAGTGTTTACACTTTAGCAGCTCTACTACTAATTTATAGGGCTACATGTTGACTTAGATTTGGTAGGGGATATTGATACTAGGTAGAGTACTGCAAGTTACATCTTTACTGTTGGTGGGGTAGCCATGAGCTAGGTTTCTAGGTTACAAAAGATTAATGCTTTATCCACTATAGTGGTAGAGTATGTAGCAGCTACAGAGGCAGCCAAGGAGATGATATGGCTTTAGGTCTTCTTGCAAGAATTGGGATATCCTCAAAAGGATAATTATTTGTTCATAGATAGTCAGAGTGCCATTCATCTTGCCGAGAATTCAGCTCTGCATTCAAAGAGCAAACACATACAGTTGTGGTACCATTTTATTCGGTCAGTTTTGGAGGATGGATAATTAAAGCTGGAGAAGATACATACAAATGACAATCCAACACATATGTTGACAAAGGTAGTAACAAAGGAGAAGCTAAACTCCTCTTCAGCTTCAGTTGGTCTTTTAGACTGACCATTAATTAAAAAATAGTAGAGTCCAGGGTGGTTTGATCTAGTGGGAGCCCCATGTGGTAGCAGTATAACTACATGATCAGTCTCCATGTGGGAGATTGTTGTTTAGTGTGGAGCTTGACCAGTCCCCAAGTGAGAGATTGTTAGATTGTAGTGACTAATCAAGAAAGTATTGTACATACTTCATAAACTCTTTAGGGTTCGGGGTATCACCCTAGAATTTTTTTTGGGCCCTATTTTATTGGGATTTTGGGCCGACATGTAATTATTAATTATAACCCTAAAGCGGTTAAAATACTTGTATAAAAGGGCTTAGGGTTAGGGATTATTTTTATAAGTTGTGATGTGAAATTGGTTCTTGTGGTGTTATTGGGCTGTAAGGGATTACAGATTGTAATCAGGTTGTAATCACTAGATTATAAAAATATTGGACTTGCAGTTTGGTGGACATAGACTAGGGATTGGGTAAACCATGTTAAATCTTGGTGTCTTGTGTTGTTTTCTGTGTGATCTATTATTTTCTATTATTGGTTATATTTGCATGTAATTGTTATTTTTGTCCATGGTTTAATCCTAACAATTTGATTGTTGGTAATTTATTGGTTTTTGTTCAAGGTTTTGCCATATTTAAATCTATTTGCTTGCCTAGGAACATGTTTGGTTGTTTATTACCAATAAGGAATTCTTTAATGATAATTACCTTCATGATGAAAGGTCCATTTGGTGGAACTTGAGCATAAATGATAAACCTCTTGCCTTCTACCAGGGTTGCTTTGCTAAGTTCTGGGCTCAGATTGGTATCACTCAATTTGCTGATATTTTTGAGCATGACACTCTTATTCCTTGGGTGGATCTCAAGTATAGATTTAATTTACTTGACTCTCATAAAAGGACTTATAATTTGATTTTACAAGCTGCTAAGGATATCCCTACCATTTTCTATGTGGATTCGCATAGATACCTTAAATGCAAATGGCCAGATGGTATCGTCTTAGACAAGCTAAAAGCCAAGAATATCTACAGAGTTATTGATCACAATGTTGGTATTCTTGATCATCTTAATAATTTTTGGTACTATTCTTTTGATTTTAAAACTTGGAATAAGCTTCTAGATAACATCTGGAAAAGCCCTGTTGAACCTAAAATACAATGTTTTAAGTGGCTAGTTTTACTTGATAGATTGCCGATTAAAAAAGACATTCAATCTTCTGATATTTGTAATATTTGTAAGATGCCTGATTCTAGTAGACATATTTTATTTGATTGTCATTTTGCTAAAGGGGTATGGAGACTTTTTGGTATTGTTTATCTTATTAATGTGAATATTATTCAGATTGTTACTGGCTATATTAAAGGTATTGGTAAGGATGCTAATTTTTTCTGAAATATTCTATCTTCTAACATTCTTTGGCAGATTTGGAAGTGCAAAAATGAAGAAAAGTATCAAGGTAAGCCAAGGATTCTTACTCAGTGTTATTGTAAACTCACATATTTTAAAATCTTCTTGCAGATTCAAACTACCATGATGATAGAGAAGGAGAAGCTCAGGAGGTTTCTCAAAGATGGTCAAGTCACATTCTTTTTTTATGAGCTCAAGTATGGTTATCAATGACACATGACTTTGGATGATCTACAGATGTTTGAGAACACTTGTTGGAGACCAAACTAGGTGATCAAAAGGAACCGAAATTCCAAGAAGGAGGAGATCTTTATGCTGGCCCAAATCCAGGAAAGAAAGAACACTGTATGGATGGAAGGCCCACTTGGTTGGACCATGTGGGTGGATATCTACCTTGATATTCTGCATTAGTGCCTCTGCTATTAAGTGCTTTTTTGTTCATGTTTTTGTATATTTGTACTGTAGCTACTGTTGTTTTGGTGTGAGGCAATGCCTCTTTTTTGATACTCAGTGAACATTGTTGATTTTTTTTTTGGTACTTTCTATAGCTAATAGAAAAAAAATGATTAGAATATATTAATAAATAACATTTTTAATAGTATTTTTCATAATTTGTAATAATTTATCTGATAGGCTATTTATGGGAACTTTGGTCTTGAAAATTAATTTTTTGATAGAAAATTTGCAAGAGTTTGGCTGGAAAATTGAAAATCCTTCTTGTTAATTATTTACTGCCCATTTTTTATAATCTCCCTTCACTTTTAACTCTTGTTTTGATATTTATTAGTTGTTATCTCCATTTTTAACTATTGTTTTTCTTTTTCTATTTATTAGTTGTGATCTCCACATTAGTTCATGTTGTGATCTATTTAGTTAACTTTTAATTTTTAAAATTGATTTAGATTTTAGTTTTTAAATAATTTTAATTTATTTTTTATATTATTTTAATTTTTCTTTAAATACTATTTTTTAGTATTTATAGTCAATAGAATATTTATAAGACAAATTATTTTTTTGTATTTCTCTTATTAATTTTTCATAATAGAGTTTTTGATTAATTTTTTTAATGATTTTTTTTTTCATATTTGATAAATTTAATTTAAATAAATAATTTATTAATCTATTTAAATGATTTTAGTAAATATTATGTTATTTAAATTTAAAATTATTAGTAATCTAATTTGTTCACATAAGATTATAATTTAAATATCCACTTTTAACTATTATTTTTCTTTTATTATTTATTTAAAAAATAATTACTTGTGATCTCCCATTAGATTATGTTGTGATCTCTATTTATTAAACTTTTAAGTTTTTAAATTGATTTAGGTTTTAGTTTTTAAATTACTTTAAATTTATTTTTTTATATTAGCTTTTTTTTTAAAAAAATATTATTTTTTTAGTTTCTATAATTTATTTAGTCAATAGAATATTTGTTAGAGGTGTTACTTTTTTTTTTGTATTTCTTTTATTAATTTTTTGTAATAATTTTTTTGATGAATTTTTGTAAATGATTTTTTTTTCATATTCGATAATTTGAATTTAATTGTAAAATATTGAAATTATTGAACATGTTTCTTAATCAATATTCAAATTTTCCAAATATTATAAATTTTATATCTATATTTTAATCTTCAACTTTTTTATTTTTGTATTTTCATTTTTAAAAACTAATATTTACATTATTTGATGTTCATTCTACATTTTTCTCTTAAATCTCATCTCCTACTGGTGCACTCGTTGCATGTACAAAAGCATGCGATTGCTAGTTTATATATGTCAATAAGAATAGTTTATATATGCTAATAAAAATAATTTCATTTAGTAAAAATTAAGAATAATGAAGATTTTAGGCAAGTGCCTACAACACAATGGTAATTGTGAACCTCTCATATGGGAATCTTGGGTTTGAGTCTACTCGAACTTAACACATAATAATAATTAATATTCATAAACAATAATAATAAATAATAAATATTCTAGCCTTCAGTTGTTTACTAATAAAAAAAAAAATAAAAAAAATGAAGATTTTAAATTTTCTTAAAATTAATATAACTTTTAAATTAAAGATATGAGATTTTAAATTAAATTATTTTTATTAATTATTTATTAAAATTAAAAGATATTTGATTTTTTATTATATAAATTATTTAAGAAAATATCTTTTTAAATATTTAAATTATTTTATATAACTAAAAATTTTCTTCAAATCTAATTTTAATATATTAATAAAATTATAATTATATATATATATATATATATATATATATATATATATATATATATGAAATATTGATTATCTTGGAAGATCAAGAGTCACAATTTAGAATTCTACAAAGATGTCCTTAGCGAGTAAATTGTTTCAACCAAGCATATAATATCACTAAAAAATATTTAAAAACTAAATATTAAAAAATTATATGCAATGAATGTTCTTACCACCCAACAAAAATACATTTTATAATACCTAAATATCTAAAGTGCAAATACAAGTGATAGGTTTAAATTCTAATATGAATTTTCTTTACTAAGATCAAGACACACTACTCTTGTAAAAATGACTTTGATTATTTAACTATATATCTTAGATACCTTCCCCACAAAATAACAATTATCTTTAGACAAAATATCTCACACACAAGTGGAAGTTAAAAGTAGCTAAAACAAATAAAACACAAATAAATAAAAGTAAATGGCTATTTTAAGTGTCAACCGTTGTAAAGTTGTCTCTGTTTTCCACCTTGAGTACCACTTCCACCGTTCCACTATTCCAAATGAGAAGGGAATTGTGCAATCAGATATATTCCAACCTTATTTTTTGAGGCATATAATTCGTTCAAACGTGAATTAAGTGGCTCGAGAGAAACCAACTTGCAGAGTTGATGAATTTGAATGAATTTGAAAACAAATTAGAGGAACTCGTTTTAAAATTTATCAAGAGGAGTCAGTGAGCCTATGCCAAAAAAATGAACTGATTGAATCCCTCAGCGGCACTAGCCCAAAGATTGAATAAATCAATTTATTTTCTTACTCTATTTTTAGGTTTGTTCTTATTTCACTCTCTGATCATGGCTAACTGGTTTATATTCATTTCATCGTCCACATTTAACGAGCAGTATAAATAATAATATAATTATTTTTAATTGAGTTTACATATAGATGTTATTTATTTTACTTCCACTTATCTATGAGACATTTCTTACTTTGCGGAGAAGCTATCTGAGTGATAAGTATATATATGTGGGAATTATAGATACCGTTTTTGCATAGACTGTTTTGATATCATAAATGTTGTTTTTCTCACAGAGTAGAAAATCAAGAAGCATGGAAAGAAAGAAGGTGGAGGTGCGTTTGAGGGAAGTGAAAGCCCAAAGACGACAAACATTTGTGAAGCGGCAAAAGGGAGTGATGAAGATGGGGCAAGTGCTTGCAATGCTCTGTGGCTACAAAGGTTTTCAATGGTGAACACCAACAACAACACCAACATAATGCAAATCATGAAACTGCAATCGTGGTTGTTCCTCAATATGTTTCAAATTATGAAACTGCAATGGTTGTTATTCCTAAATATGCAAGAAAAGAATCGATGGAGATGAGGAAGAGGAGGGGCAGAAGGAAGTTGGAGGAGCGATTGGGGGAGTACAAATTGCAGCGGCGTATGAAATTTGTGAAGAGGAAGAAAGGGCTTCTAAACAAAGGGTGACATCTTGCAATACTCTGTGGATGCTCGGTTTACATCAGAATTCGCTGCATAGAGTTTGAGGAGGACATTGTTGAGGAATTCAATGGCAGCTCATCACATCGTCGTAAAGATCCTCATCACACTCATGAACACCAAGGTTCATGTTTTTACGCGGTTCATCCTGATCAAATGGGTGCCAATCTTGTAAGCAATTTCAATAAATGGGATCAGCAAGATGGAAATTTGTATGGATCGTCAAGTGAAATGGGTGCAATTCAAATGTATCAACATCCTCCAACAGGATCATATCTCAGTTCTGTTGCTCTTCCTCAAGATTTCTATGCTGCTGCAATTCAAATGCAGGTAGATGGAAGCAATTGAGTGATGCAATTAGAAAAAGATCCGAGGAGAATCCTCTCTACTAATTTCAACAGTGAGATGGGCATGATCGGTCCAGTACTTGAAGATCAAATAAATATGGAAGATCATCAATGGGAAATCTCCTCTGCAGTGGATACTAATTTCAACAATCTGATGGGCATGATCGATCTAGTTGAAGATCAAATGCAGATGTTGCAATATGGCTCTCAAGATCAAAGGGAAATTTCCTATGGTAATCTCAAGAATCATGAGATGGGCCTAGTTCAAGATCAAATCCTACATGCAAATCCAAGCAGCAGTGAAGAGATCATCATCTTGGAGGGAAATCCAAGTAGCGTAACTACAGACATGGAAATCGATGGAGAACTATTGTATTTTGCTGATCTTCTTGAAATGGAAATGAGCCACAATGATGAATATTCCAATTCCTTCAATATCAGTATGAATATGAATATGAATATGTTGGATCATCTAGCAATTCTAGAAGATACAAGCTTTCCTCAAATGGAAATCCCAGAGGCAAATCTAAGTTGTGCAATTGCAGACATGGATGAAGACTTGCCATTTCTAGTTGATCTTCCTGAAATAGAAATGAACCAGAATGATGAATCATCTGATTCCTTCAACATGAGTATGGATATGTTGGATCATTTAACAATTTCAGAAGATATAAGCTTCCCTCAAATGGAACATCTTTTGGGGTCAGCTTCATGTTGTTATTGAAAAACAAGACATTCAAGTCTTGAATTGTAAGCATTTGACACATGTTTTTATTGAAAAACAAGACATTCAAACATTCTTTCTTCTCACTGGTTTTGTGATTTTTTATTCTTTGTTTGAGTGTTTCATTTAATTACATTTGATCTTTTGGAGATTTCATCATCTTCCTCGACAAAAAAATCTAGGATTGTAATAATTAAATATTGTATTTAATAATTTTACTTAATATTTTTCATATTTTTATTTTTGAATTCAAAAAAAAAATTATAATGAGAATATACCAGATACAAATTGGTTGCAATTTCATTTCTTCATATAATTATATTAAAAAAATTAAATAATTATTAATCTAATATAATTCACAACCTATCTTCCCATGCCATTGTCATATTAGAGTGCTTGGGTTATTCTAAAAATTATTAATCTAATATAATTCACAACCTATGTTCCCATGCTATTGTCATATTAGAGTGCTTGGGTTATTCTAAAAGTTATTAATCTAATATAACTCACAACCTATGTTCCCATACTATTGTCAACCAATAATTATTCTAAAAATCTTTTAGCAAAGAAATTAATGATTATAATCTATTAACAAAGTATTTTTAATAGTATTTTTATCATTAGTAATGGCATGTTGTGATGGTTAAGTTGTTGAGTTGTTATCCTTGCCATCAAGGTTCAAATCTAATGGGGATGAGGTCCCCCGTTTGTGGCCTCACTGGTTCATAGCTCCAAGTCAAAGCGTTTACCCCTCTTTAAAAAAAAAAAAAATAGTATTTTTATCATTTGTAATAATTTATTTATGTCCATAAAAATAAATTCATTTTGTAAAAAAAAAAAAGAATAATGAAGATTTTGAATTTTCTAAAAATTTATATAAATTTCAAATTTAAGATATGAGATTTTAAATTAAAAAGTTTTTCGAATAATTATTAATGAAAACTAGAAGATATTTGCTATTTTTTATTATATAAATTATTTAAGAGATTATCTTTTTAAATATTTAAATTATTTTATATAACTGAAATTTTCTCTTCAAATTTGATTTTAGTTCATTATTATATATAAAACTATATTATTAAAAATATACATTTAAAACTATTTTTTAATTATTTGTAAGTGTTGGTAAATAGATTTGTCACTGTAGAATTTTCCCAATGGAGTGTGTGCCAAACCGTTCACAATAGTTGGATAGGCCATTGGTATGTGACCTTCCTCTGCGTTTAGAGGGGCAGCTCCCTCGTATGATATGATTTTTAAAGGGTTTTCCGAATAAAGAATCTAAAACTTTAAAGATCAAGAGAAAGTTATTCAGGACGAATCCACCACATGCCCTCACAAGCTTCTTTAGTAAACAAGATTGATAACAAAGGCGATCAAGAACTACGCTTGAAGGCAACTAGTATTACCAAGTACATTCGTTATCATTCGTAAACACTAGCATAGCACCATGAGAATGCCTACTACTACATATAACAATTTTGATTTTAAGCACACCTCATTTCATTTCCTTGCACCAAGAAGACAAAAGAGATTTTCAAATTTAGAGATAAAAAGTGTACATACTTTCCAAAATTTATCTCTCAATCAAAATTTCAGTATAGTGTTCCCTTATTTTTAAAACCGAAAAAAGTCCCTTTACAAAGCCAATAGGTGTCCTTATATAGATATAGAGGTTAATAACTACCTCTTCGTGGTTAATAACCACCTCCAAAATACATAATTTTGGGAGGTTAATTAACCTAAAGAAAATTAACCTATATGTAAGGAAACTTGCAAAAATAAAACTTTAGCTAGAGTTCCTAAAGATGTTTACATATACAATAGTAGAGGTTAATTCATCTGTACCTTTTGTTTTCAGCTACTCTAAAGAAGCTGTTAGCTTTTTGAACTTAGTGATTCCTTTGCTGATGTTTATCACCTTCCAACCAACACTTTTACTCTAGATACGTGTTTGGTTGTCACTTGGATCAGCAATAATTTTCTCAAGAAGTAGGATGCTTGTATCTAACTTGGCCATTTCTTTTAATTCATCAGCTACTTTCTACCAGGTGGATTTCTGTTCTTTGCTATTTTTCAACTCTTTAGAAATTTCCTCTATCTGTTTGATGGCCTTTCCATATATCTCATTCACTCCAATTATAAGTTTTGAAGCATCCTCTATCATCCTGTTTATCCAAGCTTCGATCATCATACTATGTGACTTGTGTTTGTTGATTCTTTCAACAACAGTACGATCTAAAATAGCATCAAGGCCTACTAAAACCGACAGAGTGACCATGGCTTGGGTATTAGAGGGATTTCTGATTGAATTAATATAAGATACCAGTATCTGAACTTGCTCCTTGGCTCTTTTCTCTTCCTTTGCCCTTTGCAACATTTGAGTAGCAATCATTTCAAAATTTTGAAACTCCCTTTCTACATTAGAAGGACCAAGATCAACCTTTCCTAGAATGAAATCTGATTCAGATGCTTCATCAACACTCTTTTCAATTATAGGCTTGGCTAATTCCACACACAAGTTGCCTGAAGTTTCATCAATAGCTAACCTGGACATCACCCTGGTCTTTTTCACCTTAGGAGGTTTCTGAAGAATACTAGAGATCACATCAAATGGAGGTGGGATCATTTGAACAACTTTCTTCCTTTTTTGAAGACCGTTCTAGAACCACGAATGCATAATTTTTGAAGCTTGTACATCACTTGTTATATTTTCAGCAACCATCATTAAGTCTTCTGAATTAGATAACGGGTTATCTAACTGCGTGATGTCTATTAATGGCATATCAGGAGGAGAGAGACTCAAATGAGGAATCACTGCATCAAGAGGGGATGTAGTAGGGATATGTGATTTAGCAATTTGAGGAGTTTTTTGATCTTTTTCATTGTATTCATTCCCTTCTTGATTCATTCTACCTTTCATTCTTATCCTTTTTCTTTTGACTGTAAACTTATCCATCTGATTCAAATCTTCATCTAGATCTTGAGCACCTGTATCTAGTGGTTTCATCTTCTCACTAGAAGTTTCCTATATCATCATCCGAGATGATTCCCCTTTATTATTTCTCCTCTCTTTACTTTGAAATTCACCAGTAGCTTTTTCAGCTCTGACTTTACTGATCCAGTCTTTTGTCCTTTTAAGGACAAAGGCAGTCCTCTCCTTCAAGCTTTTTAACTCTGGAATTGACCAATCAATAGGAGGGAGATCTAGCAATTCAGTTTTCTCATCATAGTAAGGATCAACCAAAGAAACCTCATCATCATCTACATCTGTCACATTAATGTCCAACTTGAAGTCTATCACCTACCATATTGTAAGCTACATCCAATCTCTCTTCCTAACTTCGAAGTCATTTTCACAATCCTCCCAAAAGTCTTCTAGAGCTGGGAAGTGACCAAGACTGGGATTTAACTTTAATTCATTCACTGCATAGTCCTTACTGACATAAGGGAAACACATCATGTAAGGATGCAAATTTATTGTGGCAATAGATCTTTCAATGTTCCTGGCATCTGATGCAGTATCACAACTATAATATCTGATGCCGATAGGAAAAGCTATTTCATCTATCCTCCTATTCCTGCAAAGTTTATTGATTTGACTAATTTGCCTGCACATTTCAATTAAGACCAATTTATCATCAACAAATCTAGGTAGCATCAACAGACACCCATCATAGGCAGCTAACTTGATATAAGTAAACTTTGAGAGTTGTACAAAAACACTTCCATATTTTTGTACTTTCATTGCTGCATTTGGTGAAATTCTGAGTCCAATGTTCCCTTGAATTTCCCTTACAGTTAGCATGGTAAATGTGTCATTCACTCTTCTAAAATGGTGTAGGCTATTATCATACAAGATTTGAGGAAGATGACTATAAATGATGGTTGTGTCATCATAAATGCCCTTCCGATTAAGTCCTGACCAACTTTTGGTGCTTGCAATAACATAGAAAAGATATGGAGTCATATAAAAGTAGTCATTTTCTTGGAGTCCCATGACCTGTCTATGCAGTGAGTCACTAATAATTTCATCCCAATCAATATATTGTTTTCCTTCATAGACTATATTAATGAATAAAAACATCCAACCTTCAAACTTGTGCGAATCTCGAAGACCAACGATCCTGCTCAATAGAGTTACCATGTTTGCTACATCTTCTTTCAATAGTGACCTGTGAATGGATTTACCTAATTGAGATTTCCCTTTTCTTGGTTGTGAAAACCATGACTTGGCAATGATGTTTAGAGATTGAGTTTGATTTGTAGTAAAATACTCTTTGGCAATTCTCAGATTGATGCTAGCATATTGCATCCGGGTAGGCAATCGAAAAATACTAGCAATAGAGGTAGGATGTAGACAGACAATTACTTTATCATTCAATGAAATAACTTCTCTAGTATTCGGATGATAAGCCTTCACGCACTCCAATACCAAGTCTGGGCACTATGCTGAAATGGGATGTCTGCCTGCTCGAGCTAAGCTACTTTTTGATATCTTTCCAGCTAATGGGGCCCTTTCTTCATTCACAAGGGATGACCAGAAGTCTTGTAGGCAAACACTTCCTAAAATGGTATCACAGATATTTGGAAGCATACTTCTTAAAATAGGAGCTTAATCTAGCATCTGATACTTGTACTTCATGATTGATTATCAATCTTTCTTTATCAAATATGTTAGATGCCTTCAACTTTGCACCGTACTCTTTATTTTTGACTTCAAAGTAACAAACCGACTACTCAACCAAAAAGATCTATCAACATTACATTGGCCTAAAAATTACCATGCCTTGTAACAGACATTCACAAGAATTTGATCTTGCCCAGACTATAATTCACTCATAAATCTGCATGACATTAGTGACGCTCCAGCTTATCTACAGATTGTCGATTGCCTAAGAAAGGTAAGGATGTTGAATCTGATTTTGAATAACCTAAAGAGTGATGTTTTTAGAGCTACAAGTCAGGAATGAGTAATTCATTTTTGTCGAACACTTCTCTATCACTCTATATGTTATATTCATTTTCACCACCCTTTTATTTTGGCATTATGTCAAACAAGTTAGGAGTGATCTCGGGTACTGTTTACATCCTCTGCAACTTGTCCATGGATCTAGAAATGAACAACTAGAATCCTATTCGATTCAAATAGATTCCTATTCACGCACTTTGTGTATGTCGTTCCATATCCTCCCATTGCTCCATGCCTTCATGTAGTCACCCATCAAAATAATAAAAGGAATTTGGGATCACTTTTACCTTTGCTCACTTTCCATATTCGGTTTGAACCTCAAGTCCACTGTTCTTATCCCAATAAGGTATAGTTTAACATTTGTAAAATGGAACAATGCCTTTATACATCCAAGTTTGCATATTCCCTCTATTCGTAGCCTATGTCTTAATCGGCTAAAGGCATCTACACAAATAGGTTCGTCTCCATGCTTTACATTCTGGGTATTAGGTTGATGATAAACTTGCGTACTTCCCAAGCTCAGTGGTGGTGGCACAACCATATCAAGTGCTCATGTGGGGAATACAATGCTGTTGGGTTACATGCGTATCACAGTCTATATTTATTTTATAGAAGTTTTAAGTTTGTAAGTTGCTATATATGTATACATCGCTACTAAGCTATGTCAATATTTCAAATTCTTAATATGATGCTGAGAGCTATCAACTAATGGCATGATCATACCAATGATACTCACATATACACTACGGCTATATATAGCTTACCAAACTCCCACCTGCATTTTATGAAGAGAATGGTCTGCATTAATCGGCTTTATTCCAATTTACTTATGTACGTGCCCGCACTATGTATTGATGGGTTATTGCGACCAGCTGAAAAGCTCTAGTTGTTTTATATCTTTTCTTCTTCTTCATTGGTGGTGAATAAAAGATTTCTTTTGTTTGATAGTGGCTATGCTTCCACAAAACTTGAGCTATTATACTCACAGCCTTTCTTCTTCAAAAACCTGAGCAAGCTCTGAGATGAAGCTTCAGTCTATAATATGGCTCTAGCAACATACTCTTATTCTTTCCTTTTATCATTACAGGCTTCCTCTCTCTTGAGATGGATTGGCTTCTTTTATTAACTAGCCAGTTGGCAATTATGCCAAAGAGTGTATTCAGGACTCAAAAATTAACCTTTTTTTGAGAGATTAATGGTGAGATCAAAACTCAAAAGGTTAATAACCACCTCAAAGGGGTTAATGAATACTTGTTTTTGGAGAGGTTAATTAACCTACTCCAAAATACGTGTTTTGAAAGTTATCATTAACCTTTTGAGAGGTTAAGAAAAATGCATTTTTGAAGAGGTTAATTAACCTACTCCAAAATGCACAATTTGAAAGTTATCATTAACCTTTTGAGAGGTTAATGGTTAATGATAGACTTGAAAACACATATTTTGGGTCTCAACATTAACCTGTGATAAGTTGGAGCTCAAAAGCCGGATTTTAAAAATTTCAAGTACTCTGTGGAGGTAGGAACGAGCCAGAGACATGAAGATGTAGAAACTCACAAAAATTCAGAGATAAAATGGCCAATTTAATAATAGAATTTATATAATCTTCAAACCCGCACTAGGTGACAAACCCTATTCAATTTGATCATTCATCTTGACAGAAGAAATAGTAGATTGGGATGAAAGATGAATTAAATGCATTGCATTTATGAATGAAAATAACACTAAACAGTTGGCAAATCTGATACGAAGTCTCCCAATACACACCGAGAAATTGTGAGTTGTGATATGAGTAGAGTTTTACATCCGGCTTTTAAAATTGTTTGCTTGAACATTTAGATTAGAAAATTACTACAATAATAAAATTGATAAGTAATAATATGAGTAGTGGTACAATTAAAATGAATATATCTACTAAATTTTATTATAAATAATTATATATTTATAATTTAAATAGATATCTAAGTCTAGCATTAGAAAGATATATTTTTTTTAATGTTTATAAATATAATTATAATTATAATTATAATTATAATTCAAAAATCATAAGTTGGTTATCTAGTCTTTAGTAGGAAAACATTGAAAATAATTTAAATTAAATATAACCTAAAATATTAATGTTCAAAACACCTACAATGTTTCACTAACAAGATGAACATACATAATTCACATACAAATTTGACTCTATTTTTTATATTGTACAAATATAAAGTATTATATTTTTTAAATATAAATTTAAAAAAATTATAATTGCATTTATAATTTTATATTAATGATAAATGTTGTTAATATGGTATAGAATTCATCTTTAAAAATGTTTTTATTTTCAATTATTCTAAAAATGCTCAAATATAAATTCTTCATATAGTTAAATTTTGAAATATCATAACTCAATTTTACACACAGATGATCCTAAAATATCAATATTTTCTTTAACTCTTTTAGTGCCTTACATTTTCATTTTTTATATTAACGAATTATTTTTTTGATTTCAAATATTTCATCACTTACACAACTTTTATTTTTAAAATTATATTTATATCACAAATTATTCATATTAATAATCTTCTTTAAAAAAGAGTGTCCAATATTTGTTCTCTCTTGTAGCTACTTAATCTTAAGATTCATTCCCTCTAATGACATTGTAATAAATAACAAGATACTATTATTGAAAATAATAATATACCAAGTAAAACTCATTGATCTATATTTAATTCTTATATATTTATAAACAAAATATTCAAACTAGAAATAATTGCAAACTGTATATAATAATATTATTACTTTATGAATTATCACCCACCATTACACCTTTCAAATCTCATTGTCAAAATTGATATATTGCGAAAAAAAAATCATTATTTATCGCTAGAGTTGTAGTTATTGCCCACAAATCAGTCATTCTAATAATTTAATTTCTTCTTACTTATCATAATATGCAAGGACTCTAGTTCACCAAAAGCTCTTGTTTAACTATATATCTTAGATACCTTCCCAAAAAAAAGGAATGATCTTTAAAAAAAATAAAACATCAAAACATAATTCAAAATATAAATATTAAAAAATGTCTAACACACAAGTGGAAATTTAAAAAATGGAAGTTAAAAAACTAAAGATAATTAAAAGCAGCTAAAATAAATAAATAAAAAAAAGTAAATGGTTGATTAAGTGCTCAACCGTAGTAAAGTTGTCTTTGTTTTCCACCTTGAGTAGCAGTTCCACCGTTCCACCATTTGAGCATGACAAGGGAAGTGTGCGATCACATATTCCAATCTTCATTTTTATTTGAAGTTACAATTTGTTTGAACATGGAACTATATAAATTGGTTGAAATGATTGATTGGAGTATATTACAAAATTGGTATTTATAATACTATTTTCATAATTTGCAATAATATAGTGTAAATAAAAATACGATAGAGGTACTTTTAAATTTTAAAAAATTGTACTATCAATGACATTTGTTCAAATAAGATAATTCATTGAAATACATTTCAAAATGTTTTGTTGTTCGTATGAAGTAATTAAAAAAAAAAAAAAAACCTTAATTACATTATTAATGGAAAAAAGATAAATAATACATTCTTTGGAGGTGACCTTATTTATTTATTTTTTAAATATTAAGTACACCATACAATTAATTTTTTGTATACAATTAAATGGTGCCAAATTTTTACATCAACATTTAGTTGAAAACTTTATTTTTTTCCCACAAAATTTACACAACTCATGAAAACGATGAATATTTGTCAATACAAAATCCTTAGCTTTTCACCATTTCTAAAAAAGACTTCTAACCTATCAATATATTTTTCCTATTAAATATTAGTAAATAAGCAAGATACACTTCTCATACAATATCTCATCATCTTATAACATCACTACCATACACTATTACCAAAATAATGTCTTGTGGCTCAAAACTAAACATATGTTACATACATAACTATATGACAGGCTTTAAAATAACGTTTAATTTTGAATGAGGTACTGCATGGTAGTGGGCCTTCAACCTATTTGAGCCTTAGTCCATCCTAAGTAATCTCATTGTATGGATTGATCCATGCTTCCCAAGGCAGTGTAAGTGGTGTTGGAGGGACACCATTAGCAATGCAAGTAGGGCTATTGTTTATAAGAGGAAATGATGATATTGTTTGGGGAGTACCTAAGGTAGAAAGTGCATTGGAAGGGGCCTCAGCCAACCATTTTTTCTTAATTTGATCTATGAATTTCTTTAAGGTGTTGATGCAAGACCATCCTAGGTGTAAGAGAAATCTTGCATCACCCAAAAGTATTTTCTTTTTAGTCTTTTCTATTTTAATAAGGACTAGTAAATAGGGGGGTTGATTTTTCTAGTAGCTTGCTATTTTTAGTAAGTTTGTCATATGAGCTCAAAATGTTCTCATTTTCTACATGAAGGTTCATTTAAGAGTTATAGGCCTACCATAAAAATCTCATTATTCCAGCTTAAGTGTCAGAGAAGTTATCGTAGATTTTCAATAGAAAAATTTGAAGAAAAATTTTCAAGTTTACCATTGGAGGCCTTAGAGTACCTCGATGAGGTCCAAAAACTTGATGGAAGGGCACTCACAATGTTCCAAGCCTATAGATCAAGAGCTGGCATTTCTAAAAAGTGGTTATAATAGCCAATTAGAGCAACGGTTTGAGAGTTATGGCCTTTCAAAGTTGGGTTATCTAAAATTCCTAGAATAAAAGTCAAAAATGTATTTGGTTGACTCTATATGTATTCTTAGGGTCTATCGGTCCTAGATATTTAGTTTGAGCATCTAGAACCATCTTGGGAAACATTAAATTGCCTATTTAAGAAAGATCATAACATTGTCTAGAAAAACTCTAGTTGGTAGTTCCCAACTTAGTTTTGCAAATTGCTATATTGAAGGCTCTCATGTGGGTTAGCATATGGTACTTGTGAATTCTATAATTTCGTATTTGTGGCACAAATAAGTAGTCCATATTTTTTCTCACATTTTCTATTGTTTCTTTATTTTTATTACGTGCTTATGGTATTAAGGGGAGCACCCTTCATCAAGTGGTATTAGAGGTAGGTTTCTTGAGTGTGTGGATATATTATTGACTATGAGGCAGTTTGTACCAGGACCATGGTTTGGGATGAGCATGTAGAAAGATCACCAATTTTGAGGTAGTTTGTACTAGGGTTTTAGTGGAAGCACAAAAATGCCTCCATGAAGAAAATGTGGTGGAAGAGTTGAAGATGTTACACTGGAGGATTTTAGAACCCTCTAGCGAAAAATGTAAGCGATGCAAGAACAAATTTGCAAAGGAATGAATCTTGTCGTAGGAGATGATGAAAGTGAGGATGAAAGAGAAGAAGAATGAAATGCAGACCTAGATATAGTAGAGGAAGTTCTTAACCTAGAGGAGGCGAAGCTTTTTAGGGCCATTTCTAGTATTGGAAAAAGACCTAATTTTGTTGTTCCCATATTTTCGAGAAATCTCAACTTAGATGAATTGATTGAATGGATCAATGAATTTGAAGAGTACTTTGAATATAAAGATATTGAAGATCTGGATAGGGTCAAGTTTGCAAAGGCCAAACTAAAGGGTCATGCAAAGATCTCGTGGTAGGAGATCCAGTTGGATCAAAATAAATGAGGAAAGACCAAGATCAGTAGATGAGATTAGATGGATTATGAGATTAGAACTAGCCACACAGAAGCTGATAATGAGAAAGTCGCTTGTTATCTTAATGGGTTATGACCAAACATTCAGGATGAGATGAGTCTTGTTCTAGTGACTAGTATTGAGGAGGCATATCAATTTTCCCTAAGGGTTGAGGAGAAACTAAGTAAAAAGTTTGATAATAAGAATAGTGGAAGAGGTCATGATGGAAGATTTGGCAGATGATCTTATGGAGGCCATAATGATGATCAGAAGAACAAGGATGAGACCAGAAGTAGCAGTCATAACTAGAGGGGAAATAATTCCAATAGTTTCCATGATCAAAATAATAGAGATAATAGAGGAAGAGGCTGAGGACAAGGATATGGAAGAGTAGGCTTCTATGGGAAGTGTTTTCACTAAGGAGAAGAAGGGCATAGAGCATTTGAATGTACCCAATGCCAAGGAGGGATGGATTGAAGAACTAAAGGCCAAGCTAGGGTTGCACATGTTGATGAAGATGCTAGATCATCAAATTCCTAAGATGCTAAAAGAGAAGAGGTCCCAGTTAATTGAATAGTCCTATTGAGTGGTGAGAATGAAGTTGATCAAAGAAGGATCTTGTTTCACGCAAGGTGTAGATGTGAAGTAAGTGTTTACCTATATGATATCTTGATCTTTAATAAGACACTGGAGGAGTATTTGATCTATATTCACAAGGTGTTTGATAAATTGAGAGAAGAAAAGTTGTTGATAAACCTGAAGAAGTGCAATTTTGTAAAAAGGAGTTGGTGTATCTAGGATTTGTAGTCTTAGCAGAAGGTAAGAAAATGGACCCGAACAAAGTGAAGGCTATCCTTGAATGAATTACTCTAAGGAGTGCAACAGAGGTAAGATCTTTCAATGGAGTCACTAGTTTTTATAGAAAGTTCATAAGAGGTTTTAATAGTATTTGTGGACCCTTGACTAAAACAATGAGAGGGGATAGGAAAGAGTTTAAGTAGATTGTAGGAGCAGATAAGAGTTTTAATTTGTTGAAACATAAAGTTACCGAGCAACCTATTTTAGCATTTCCTAATTTTAACATGGTGTTTTCAGTAGATTGTGGTGCTAGTGGTACTACAATAGCAGCTATTATGAGCCAAGAAGGTAGACCTATAGCTTATTTCAATGAAAAGTTGAATGATCCAAAAAGAAAAGTTTTTGTTTATGATCAAGAATTTTATGCTATAGTTCAAGCATTGAAGAAGTGGAGACACTATCTTCTTCCTAAGGAGTTTTTTTTGTATACTGATCATCAAGCTTTGCAATATTTGAATAGTCAAGGAAAATTAAACCAAAGGCATTTGAAGTGGGTTGAATTTTTGTAGAGTTATACATTTTTTTTGAAACATAGGAGTGGGAAGTCTAACAAAGTTGTAGATGCTCTTAGTAGAAGACAACTTTTGCTGACATAAATGCAGATAGAGGTGGTTGGGTTCAAGGAACTGAGTACATTGTATCCAAATGATCTTTATTTTAGTGAAGTATGGAAGAATTGTATAGAACTTGTTACACTTGAAAGGACAAAGTGGTTGGATTTCATGATCTAGGATAGCATATTGTTCAAAGGAAGCTAGTTATACATTCCTTGAAGTTTAGTGAGAGAGAATCTCATCAAGGAGAAGCATAGTGGAGGATTGGGTGGACATTTTGGCAGAGATAAAATCATAGCTTTGGTTGTTGAGAATTATTACTGGCCACAATTGCAATAAGATTTGAAGAAGTGTATAGAGTTGTAGAGTATGTTAGATGGCAAAAGGAGTGAAGCAGAACACATGGTTGTATCAACCATTACCTATACTACAGAAGCTGTGGGAGGATGTTAGCATGGATTTTATTCTTGGATTACCTAATCTTTTGTAAGTCTCTCTCCTCTAAAGACCTAATACATGGAGCCAATATCATCATGAGTAGACTCACTCTCCTTGGACGAATTCAATTGAAAATACTGATACAAAAGTAAGCATGCAGAAATATGTACTTACATGTTCATAGCTACCCCTTTAGTAGAATGAAATATTTTTAAATGCAGTGAAATATCTTTAGTGTATATTTTTTTAGCATGGACTGTTGGAAGAAAGAATGGAAATGTCATGCCAATCTTTGGTACAAAAAGAGCTATTACAAATTTTGAATATGAGTGTTGGTCTCAACTTGTATTGACATTATGAAGATCATATAAACTCTTTCAAACTCTCCATAGATGTCTATCAAGGGCCCTCTTTGATAATTTATTGGTAAATTGCTCCCCAACATCAAACTTAGTTTGCATGAGCAGACACTGCAATCTGCATACATAAATATAAGCTTCTCTATATATACATAAATACATATATACATAGACACACACATATGTGTGTATGTATATATATACATATACACACACATATGTGTGTGTATGTATATATATACATATACACACACATATGTGTGTGTAAGTATATATATACATATACACACACATATGTGTGTGTATGTATATATATACATATACACACACATATGTGTGTGTATGTATATATATACATATACACATACATAAAGAGAAGCTTCTCTAATCACCTGCTTGGGAAATGTAAAGAGATACACATTTAGAATGAAAAAAAAAAAACACTTACATAGGTACCTCTTCTCCCTTTGAAGAAAATCATAAAACAAGGGCACATAGATCACAAGGGCATGTCACAACGATGAAATTTTAGAGGAAGGGTATAGAGATCACAAGGGCACACCAATGAAATGAAATAATCACAAGGGCACAACAACAAAATCCTAGATCTTTATTGATCTCCACCAAGGGCATGAAAAAGAAATATAGAGATTAAAAGGACATGACAATGAAATGCAACAATCACATGGGCATGACAATGAAATATCCACCAACACTCAAATCTCAAAGCTCTCCACCAATGTTTAGATCTCTCCACCCTTGTTTGGAGCTCTCCACTATTAGGATTAAACCACAGACATAAATAATAATTACATGCAAATATAACTAATAACAAAAAATAAAAGATCACACAAAAAAGAACACAAGGCACCAAGATTTAATGTGGTTCACCCAATCCCTATGCTACATCCACAAAACAACAAGTCCAATATTTTTATGATCCAGTGATTACAACCTGATTACAATTCATAATCCCTTACAACTCAATACTGTCGCAAGAACCAATTTTGCATCACACCTTATGAAACAATCCCTAACTCTAAGCCCTTTTATACAAGCATTTTAACCATTTTAGGGTTATAATTAATAATTACATGTCGGCCCAAAAGCCTGATAAAATAGGACCCAAATTTTTTTTCCTGGGGCAATACCCTGAACCCCAAAGAATTTATGAAGTATGTACAGTACTTTCTTGATCAGTTACCGCAATCTAACAATCTCCCACTTGGGGACTGATCAAGCTCCACACTAAACAACAATCTCCCACTTGGAGACTGATCCTGTAGCAATACCGCTACCACATGGGGCTCCCACTAGATCAAACTACCTTGGACTCTACTGTTCTTTTCTTCATATTCATTCTAGAAGACCAATTAAAGCTGAAGAGGAGTTTAGCTTGTCCCTTGTTACTACCTTTGTCAACATATCGACTGGATTGTCATTGGTATGTATCCTCACCAGCTTTAACTGTCCATCCTCCAAAATTGATCGAATGAAATGGTACCGCAATTGTATGTGTTTGGACTTTGAATGTAGAGATGAATTCTTTGCAAGATGAATGGCACTCTGACTATCTATGAACAAATAATTATCCTTCTAAGGATGTCCAAATTCTTGCAAGAAGAACTGAAGCCATGACATAAAACATGTAGAAAACATGTCGCCCCTTTAAACATGGCATAAAATGTACAAAGGTAAGCTTTTTATGTAATATTAAAGCATCAATGTCTATAGTCTCAAATAGAGTAATCTTTTAGAGTGCAAAATCCTTATCATCTAATCCTAAAGGAGCTTTTTGTTAGAACAAATAACCTTCAGAATTGGGTATCTAAGGTGACAAAATTGCATATGCAGATGTATGTATGTATGTATATATGCATGTGTATATGTATGTAGATAAGTATGCATATATGTATCTCTGCATCTCTACATTTCGTGGTTGTGCCCTTGTGATATCTACATCTTATCATCATGCCTTTGTGGTCTTTGTATATGTATGTGTGTATGTATATACATATATACATATGTATATGTATATATGTATATATATACATATATATATGTATATATACATAGACACATATGTATGTGTCTATGTATGTATGTATGTATGTATAGATAAATTCACACACATGTGTGTGTATGTATACATACACACACACACATGTGTGTGTATGTATGTATACATACACACACATGTGTGTGAATGTATCTATACATACATACATACACACATATGCGTGTATGTATATATACACATATATATAAATATAAGCTTCTCTATATATACATACATTCATACATATAAACATAGACACACACATATGTGGGTGTATGTATATATACATATACACATACATAAATAGAAGCTTCTCTAATTGCTTGCTTGGGGAAATATAAAGAGATACATGTTTAGAATGAATAGAAAAGAACACTTACATAGGTACCTCTTCTCCCCTTGAAAAAAATTGTAAAGCAAGGGCATAGAGATCACAAGGGCACATCACAACAATGAAATCATAGAGCAAGGGCACAGAGATCTCAAGGGCATGCCAATGAAATGAAAAGATCATAAGGGAACAACAAAAAAATCCTAGATCTCCATTGATCTCCACTAAGGGCATGAAAAATAAATATAGAGATCAAAAGGTAATGACAATGAACTACAATAACCACATGGGAATGGCAATGAAATGTCCACCAACACTCAAAGCTCAAAGCTCTCCACCAACATTTAGATCTCTCTACCCTTGTTTGGAGCTCACCACCCTCTTTCGTGTGGAGCTCACCACAATCAAAAAAAATGGGGAATGGTTTATGTCATATTTTATTTTTTGTTGTTTATATCTAAAATCAACTTCACATTGTGTTGTAACTTTGGCATAGGTGTTTGATCCTATATATATGCATAAAGATAAGCTTCTCTATATATACATACATACATACATATATACATAGACACACACATATGTGTGTGTATGATCATATATATACATAAAGATAAGCTTCTCTATATATACATACATACATACATACATATATACATAGACAGACACATATGTGTGTGTATGTATATATATACATATACACATACATAAAGAGAAGCTTCTCTAATCACCTTCTTGGGAAATGTAAAGAGATACATGTTTAGAATGAAAAGAAAATAACACTTACATAGGTACCTCTTCTCCCCTTGAAGAAAATCATAAAGCAAGGGCACAAAGATCACAAGAGCATGTCACACTGATGAAATTGTAGGGCAAGGGCACAGAGATCACAAGGGCATGCCAATGAAATGAAATTATCACAAGGGCACAACAAAAAAATCCTAGATCTCCATTGATCTCTACCAAGGGCATGAAAAAGAAATATAGAGATCAAAAGGACATGCCAATGAAATGCAACAATCACATGGGCATGACAATGAAATATCCACCAACACTCAAAGCTCAAAGCTCTCGACCAATGTTCAGATCTTTCCACCCTTGTTTGGAGCTCTCCACTATTAGGATTAAACCATAGACATAAATAAAAATTAAATGTAAATATAACTAATAACAGAAAATAATAGATCACACAAAAAAGAACACAAGACACCAAGATTTGATGTGGTTCACCCAATCCTTGGGCTATGTCCACCAAACAACAAGTCCAATATTTTTATGATCCAGTGATTACAACCTGATTACAATCCACAATCCCTTACATCTCAATACTGCCATAAGAACCAATTTCACATCACACCTTATGAAATAATCCCTAACCCTAAGCCCTATTATACAAGTATTTTAATCATTTTAGGGTTATAATTAATAGTTATATGTCGGCCAATTTTTTTGATAAAATAAGGCCCAAATTTTTTTTCTGGGGTGATACTCTGAACCCCAAAGAATTTATGAAGTATGTACAGTACTTTCCTAATTAGTCACCACAATTAAAAAATCTCCCACTTGGGGACTGATTAGTCTCCACACTAAACAACAATCTCCCACTTAGAGACTGATCTTGTAGCAATACCGCTACCACATGGGGCTCCCACTAGATCAAACCACCTTGGAATCTACTTTTCTTTTATTCATATTCATTCTAGAAGACTAATTGAAGCTGAAGAGGAGTTCAACTTCTCCCTTGTTACTACCTTTTTCAACATATCGACTGGATTGTCATTGGTATGTATCTTCGCTAGCTTTAACTGTCCATCCTCCAAAACTGACCGAATGAAATGGTACCACAATTGTATGTGTTTGGTCTTTGAATGCAGAGTTGAATTATTTGCAAGATGAATTGCACTATAACTATTTGTGAACAAATAATTATCCTTCTAAGGATGTCCCAATTCTTGCAAGAAGAACAAAAGCCATATCATCTCCTTTGCTACCTCTATAGCAGCTACATGCTTTGCCTCTATAGTGGATAAAGCATTAACCTTTTGTAACCTAGAAACCTAGCTCATAGCTGCCCCAATAATAGTAAAGACATAACCTATAGTACTCCACCTGGTATCAATATCCCCTACCAAATCTAAGTCAACATAGCCCTGTAAATTAGTAGTAGAGCCCGCAAAGTATAAACACTTATTGGATGTTCCTCTAAAATATCTGAGAATCCATTTGACTGCATTCTAATGCTCAATTCTTGGATGACTCATATACCTGCTAAAAACTCCGATTGCATGTGTAATATCTGGCCTAGTACATACCATAGCATATATCAAGCTTCCTACAATTGAAGCATAGGTTACCTTGGACATCTTATCCTCCTCTTCTTGTGTCTTAGGACACATCTCCTTAGTCAATTTCAAATGACCAGGCAAAGGTGTTCTAACAGCTTTAGCATTCTCCATAGAGAAATGTTGCAACACCTTCTCAACATAATCAACCTGAGATAGTGTCAATGTTCTATTTTTCCTATCTCTGGAAATCTTCATACCAAGGATTTGTTTTGCTGCCCCCAAATCTTTCATAGCAAAAATTTTCTTTTTAGCCCCTTAATGTGATCCATGTTAGACCCAGCTACAAACATATCATCAACATATAAATATAAAATAATGTATCTATCATTATCCAACCTCCTAAATTAGACACAATGATCTAAATGACACCTATTGTAACCATGCTCATGCATAAAACTATCAAATTTCATATACCATTGCTGAGGTGCTTGCTTCAAGCCATATAAAATTTTCTTCGATTTGCACACTAAGTTCTCCTTACCTTTGATTGCAAATCCCTTTTGCTAAGCCATACATATCTCTTCATCCAAATCACCATGAAGGAAAGATATTTTAACATCCAACTGCTCTAAATGCAAATCTTCAGTAGCCATTAGACTTAAAATAGTACAGATAGAAGTCATTTTAACAAGAGGAGAAAATATCTCATCAAAATCAATTCCCTTTTTCTATACAAATCCTTTTACAACTAACCTGGCTTTAAATCTTTTCTTACCTCCATCATCTTCTTTTAACCTATAAACCCACTTATTCTGTAAAGCCTTTTTACCTATAGGCAATTTGCACAAATCCCATGTCTTATTCTTTAGCAAAGAGTCCATTTCATCTTTTATTGCAGACTTGCACTAAGTCTTAGTATCCACCTACATAGCTTCATCATAACTTTTAGGTTCACCAGCATCAGTAAGTAAAATAGAATAGAAAGAGGAAGAAAATCTTTGTGGAGGTTTAATTTGCCTTGTTGACCGTCTAACATTCACTGGTGTGTGTGGTATTTGTTGTTGCGATTGTTGCACATCATGAGAATTGGCTGGAACATCAGCTTTTGGAGTATCATCTAACACTATATAATCATCTTCTTTCTTCTCAGGTTGCTGCAACAGATCTTTGTACAACACTTTCTCATTGAATATGACACCCCTATTTCTTAAAATTTTATGATTTTCAAAATCCCAAAGCCTACAACCAAAATCATTAATGCCATATCCAAAAAATACACATTTCTTTAACTTGGCTTCTAGCTTGGTTCTATTTTCAAAATCTATATGAGCAAATGCTTCACAACCAAAGGTTTTGAAAAAAGAATAACTCACCTTCTTACCATTCCATGCCTCCTCTGGGATACCACAATCCAAATGAGTAGAGGGACCTCTATTGATCAAATATACAATAGTATTGAAAGCCTCCACCCACATGTGTAAGGGCAACCAAACATGCAACCTCATGCTCCTTGCACGCTCCTTTATAGTCTTGTTCATGCATTCAACCACTCCATTTTCCTGTGGAGTCCTTGAAATAGTTTTCTATCTATGAATAGCATTAGTGGAGCAATAATCTTCAAATTCATGACTGCAATACTCACCACCATTATCAGATTTGAGATATTTTAATTTTTAACTAGTCTGATTTTCAACCAAGCATTTCCATTTCTTAAAAGTTTGAAATACATAATATTTTTTTCTAAGAAAATAAACCCATACTTTTCTAGTTGTGTCATCAATAAATGTAACATAGTAATGAGAGCCACCAAGGGAAGATACCTAAGCCGATCCCCATACATCAGTATGCACAAGCTCTGATTTCTCCCTTTTATTTTCCTTCCCAGTCTTTGCAAAACTCACTCTCTTTTGTTTTCCATACACACAACCTTCACAAAAATCCATATTAACACATTTTAGACCTCGTAAAAATTTATTTGAATGAAGTACTTTCATACCTTTCTCACTCATGTGCCTAAGTTTGTTGTGCCATAGCACTCTATCAGTATCTACACTAGCTATTTGATCTCCCTGCTCAACTGCAACAATTGTTCCTGAAAATTCATTTTTCTCTAAAATAATTAAAGTAGAAGGAACTATATGACCTATACAAAGATATAAGGTGCCTACTATCACACCTTTTGCTGCTACAAGGGAAACTTTTGAAACCTTCCAATTTTTATCATTAAAATTAACTACACAACCCTTATCACCATGTTGCCCTACTGAAATTAAATTCCTACTCAGCCTTGGAACCTATCAACCCTTAGCTTACCCTCATCTACCATTGCTCCCACTCAATCATGAGACTCCCACTCAATCGTGAGACTCCCACTCAACCATGGGACATTTAGAGGATAAATCAAAAAATAACTAGGCTCTGATACCACTTGTTAGGATTAAACCACAGACAGAAATAATAATTACATGCAAATATAACCAATAATAGAAAATAATAGATCACATAGAAAAGAACACAAGGCACCAAGATTTACTGTGGCTCACCCAATCCCTAGGCTACGTCCACCAAACAACAAGTCCAACATTTTTTTGATCCACTGATTAATACCTGATTACAATCCGTAATACCTTACAACTCAATACTGTCACAAAAAATAATTTTGTATCACACCTTATGAAAAAATCCCTAACCCTAAGCCCTTTTATACAAGTATTTTAAACACTTTAGGGTTATAATTAATAATTACATGTTGGCCCAAAATCTCGATAAAATAGGGCCCAATTTTTTTTTCGTGTCAATACCGCAAACCCCAAAGAATTTATGAAGTATGTACAATAATTTTTTAATTAGTCACCACAATCTAACAATCTCCCACTTGGGGACTAATCAGGCTCCTCACTAAACAACAATCTCCCACTTGGAGACTAATCTTGTAGCAATACCACAACCACATGGGGCTCCCATTGGATCAAACCACCTTGGACTCTATTGTTCTTTTATTCATATGCATTCTAGAAGACCGACTAAAGCTAAAGAGGAGTTTAGCTTCTCCCTTGTTACTACCTTTGTCAACATATCAGCTAGATTGTCATTGGTATGTATCTTCACTAGCTTTAATTGTACATCCTCCAAAACTGACCGAATGAAATGGTACCACAACTATATGTGTTTGGTCTTTGAATGTAGAGCTGAATTCTTTGCAAGATGAATGGCACTCTGACTATTTGTGAAAAAATAATTATCCTTCTGAGGATGTCTCAATTCTCGCAAGAAGAACTAAAGCCATATCATCTCCTTGGCTGCCTCTGTAGTAGCTACATACTCTGCCTCTGTAGTGGATAAAGCATTAACCTTTTGTAACCTAGAAACCCAACTCATGACTGCCCCACCAATAGTAAAGACTTAACCTATAGTACTCCGCCTGGTATCAATATCCCATACCAAATCTAAGTCAACATAGCCCTGTAAATTGGTAGTAGAGCCGCAAAAGTGTAAACACTTATTGAATGTTTCTCTCAAATATTTGAGAATCCAATTTGACTACATTCCAATGCTCAATTCCTGTATGACTCATATACCTGCTAACAAATCCCATTGCATGTGCAATATCTGGCCTAGTATATACCATAACATACATCAAATTTCCTACAGCTAAAGCATAGGGTACCTTGGACATCTTATCCTCCTCTTCTTGTGTCTTGAGACACATCTCCTTAGTCAATTTTAAATGACTAGATAAAGGTGTGTTGACAGCTTTAGTATTCTCCATAGAGAAACGTTGCAACACCTTCTCAACATAATTAGCCTAAGATAGAGTCAATGTTCTATTTTTCCTATCTCTAAAAATCTTCATACCAAGGATTTATTTTGCTGTCCCCAAATGCTTCATAGAAAATGCATGTGATAATTGGCTTTTTAGGCCATTAATGTGATCCATGTTAGACCCAAATACAAGCATATCATCAACATGTAAACATAAAATAATGTAGCTATTATGAAGTATGTACAGTACTTTCCTGATCAGTCACCACAATCTAACATCCACCCTCTTTCGTGTCAAGCTCTCCACAAATGGGGAATGGTTTATGTCATATTTTATTTTTTCTTGTTAATATTTAAAATCAACTTCAGATTGTGTTGTAACTATGGCATAGGTGTTTGATCCTCGATAGCTTTCAGTTCAACATTTTAGCATTCAAGTTTTCAAGTTTCCTCTTCATTAAATGTTTGGTTTATCAATGATTTCCTCCAGTTCAGTTATAGTGCATCTCAACTAGTTGCTCTAGCGATGAAATCACTCATCTATCTCAAGATTATGCAAGCACTTGTTGTTTTACAAAATCTAGATAGATATTAAGATTTCAAAAGCCATAAACCTGAAGATCATCATGTGTGCATCCCACTTTAGGGAAAAATTGGATGTCGTGTTCTTGTGTATATATTTTAATCAGTTCCTTGAAACTCAACTAAGGTGCACCCATGGAATTATTCAGGTGAATCCCACTACCCATGGAAGTTGAGGCTTGCTATTGATCATATGTTGCTGCTAAAGTGCCTCAAATTAGCGTTTCTGTATCACCCTAAGATAGCCTACATTCTCTCTAGCCCTAGATTGTTCCATAGCCATACCCTCTACAACTTGATTTATCATTTCAAGGGCTAAATTTAGTTGACTTCTTATGCTATCATTAGTAAGAAGCTTGGGGAGAAATAGTCCATTCCACACTAAAACCCACTTTGTTACTTCATTAAAATCAAGACTTGAACAAAGCTAATGATAGAAAACCTGCTACCACTTTGGAAAAAAATGTCGCCTCCAACATTGCAACCATATGATAAATGGGGATAGCACATGCTCGAGCCATAACCTAGTTAAATTAGTCTAGTTTCTAATTAGCTAGGTTGATTACAAAATCTTGTAGAACTATCATTAGATTAGATATGATAAAATGAAGAACCATTAGTTTCCAACTAGTAGGATCAAATACAGTTTTCCAAGGTGATAAAATTGCATATGAAGATGCATCATGTGTATGCCAGGAAGCACATTCCCCAATTTATAACAAATGGTTTTATATAAAGGCTCCATATGATGACCCAATAATGCAAGCCAAGGATGTAATCATACATGTATTGGCACAGTCTCCTTATGAGGATCCCAAGTATCTCTCACTACTATTAATTTGGGCATCACTATATGATCCAGAATGTTATGAAGTACTAAAGTTGTTAGTAACTTCTCCCATGTCTCTAGAAAATGTAGCATAAGTTTAGGATCCCTTGACTCCAAGGAATTCGTAGCATAGGTTCAAGGTAGTAACTCCTTACACTTAACTCTTCACTAAAGTTATTCTCATTGCCACAATGACATTAGCTCTAAATCATGCAAAGGATGGTGAAGTGGTCCCCAATCTTGAAACACTCTTATAAGAATTGAAAAAGAAAAATGTAGATGCAATACATATATTACTATTATTTATGTATATGTATATATGTGTTTTTGTGTGTGTGTGTATACATACATACACACATGTGTGTTCCTATGTATGTATATATATAGAGAGATCTTGGCACAACAAAAAACATGATTAAACTACACACATATTCCATAATCTAAATAATAAAACAATAAAACTCACTGAACCCATGCTAAGTGACTTACCTCAAGATCTTGCACAAAAATAATGCAAACTAGGAAAAATGGGTAGATTGTGAGAAATGAAGATGGACTCTTCTTGAGAGTAGTAGGAGGTGATAAGGACATTCCAGATACTTTGTATATTGATTCTTAAAGATTTTAGATGTTAACAAGGAATATAGATGTTGGGGGGGGGGGGGGGGGGGGGGGGGTGGCGGTGGGGGGGAGGGGGCCAAATGAACTTCCACATTCATGTGGTTGGCTATGATTAGTAGAGAATATTAAACTATTCTTGAAACCAAGTGAAGCTCAATATTAACCTATGATTAGATTACAACTAACTATGTGAATCTCTTGGTTTCAAGTAATGCAGAAGGACACCATAGTTCAATATGCAATCTCAATTCATATGCATACGACATTAGGTGGAGCTGAAAAAACCCAATAGGTTTGCATTTTTGTTAGAGGTTTGCATCGATCTATTAAATAAATGTAAATATGGTGGGTTTTTTAAGCTTCCCCTATTTTTCATGCATAAAGAATGCAGTTGCACATGCATTCTCAATTTAGAGTGGCATTCACAAGTTTATCAAATTAATGGTATGATGTTAATGGGAATTTTATTAATGGAATGAATAGATTTATTAAAGAATGAACAAATTTTTGATGTTAATGGGGAATTTAGATGTTGGTGGAGGGGGGGAGGGGAGGGGCAAATGAGTTTCCACCTTCACATGGTTGGCCCTGATTAGTAGAGAGTATTAAACTATTCTCAAAACCAAGTGAAGATCAACATTAACCTATGATTGCATCACAACTAACTGTGTGAATCTATTGTTATTCCTTAGACTTGTATTGCTTCCTAAATTGTCAAAGTAAACATAAGAAATATTTTAGATCTCATTATAACTGGAGAATTTGGGTGGCCTATCCATGATTACTAAAGCCATAGAAAGAAGGCATTGACTTCACCTATTCAGGAGGAATATCTTGAGATCAAAGGTGGAACCATGCCATGACTCATAAATCCATACAAGAAGGCATTGAATTCACCTATTCTTTGTGATGTCATTGTAGGGAATCTCAGAATACCTATTAAACATTTGACACAATTTTTATTTTTTTAATAATTCAACAAGTCATCGCAATTGTGATGACCTATTCTGACAGATAATTTTTGCACCCACATCATTGCTATTGCATACCAGTCGCTCTTTAGATGGCTTGCTCCAATAGATAGCCATCATATGTGCAATGGTCTATTGTCGTAATTGTGATGGCATGAAGATGAACACTTGCCCTTTCTATCTTCCATGTTATGATAATTTTTTCTATTGCAATTGCAATAGATGTACTTGTCATTCTAATTTATGACAACAAAAGTCTGACACTCATACGACAAGAGCCAATTTGTGGTACTGTCACTTGGGCAACAAGTGTTCATCGTAATTGCGATGGCCTTTCATCATAATTTGGGCCTAAATGTAGTAGGATATAATGTGTCTTATAAAATTTTGGTGAAAGTCTTAGCCCTTAGGTTGGTCCACATTCTCCCTAAGTTTGTTAGCTCTACTCAAGCCAGCTTCATTAAAGGCAAATATATTTTAGAGAACCTTATCACAACTTGAGAAGCCATGGACTAGGCTAAATGTTCTCATCAAAACTCTACTCTATTGCTCCTTGTCCTTGGATTCCCTTCTTACTTTCACAATGTTGTTGAAATCCTCCTTAGAGATGCTTTTGCTCAAGTTTAGATTAATGGTTCTCTTTCTAATCCTTGCCCCCTTGGGCGATCTATCAAGCAAGGTTGCCCATTAGATCCTCCTTTTGTCATTTCTGCTAAAGCTTTGTACTATATCCTTAGGGATAACACTTTGTCCCTTGAAGTTAGAGGTCTTTACCTCCCTAATAATGAAGAGCTTATAAATAGCCAATTTGCTAATGATACTACTCTCTTCTTTGAGCTCATTGATAATAATTTTTAAAATTTGAATTCTAAGTTGAATATGTTTTGCACCATCTCTGGTTCTCACATCTCTCAGGTGAAATCTATTTGTCTGGGGTGGGATGAGTAGCCTCTTGATTGGTTTTCTCAACATAATTATCAATTAAGAGTTCCTAATAGAATTTTTAAATATCTTGGTATACCCTACTCGGTTGATCCTTCTCTTAAGGATATGTAGGATTGGGTTAAGGCTAAGATAATGAATAAGCTTAATAAATGGCACAACAGATCTTTGTCTCTTGCTAGGAGAGTTCAAGTTTTTCAAAAAATTCTGTCCTCTTATAATATCTATTATTATTCTTCTTGGATGTTAGTAATTATCAAATTCTTGAAATTCGAAAGGCTATTAAACTTTTTCTTTGTTTAGATGGCAAAGGTAACAAAAAATTGCACAATGTTAAATGGGAATAGTGTCATACAGATAAGACCCTGGGAGAGCCAGGGCTAAAAGATCTTAAACATAACATTGAGAGAGGTTATCCCAAGAAAGCTAGTTCTTGGAAGAATCTCCCTTTTTGTGATTTGTGTTAGATTGTGGTGACTAATCAAGAAAGTATTGTACATACTTCATAAATTCTTTGGGGTTCGCAAATTTTTTTTTTTTGGGCCCTATTTTATCAAGATTTTGGGTTGACATGTAATTATTAATTATAATCGTAAAGCGGTTAAAATAATTGTATAAAAGGGCTTAGGGTTAGGAATTATTTTTATAAGTTGTGATGCAAAATTGGTTCTTGCGGCGGTATTGAGTTGTAAGGGATTACAGATTGTAATAAGGTTGTAATCAGTGGATCATAAAAATATTTAAATTGCAATTTGGTGAACATAGCCCAAGGATTGGGTGAACCATGTTAAATCTTGGTGTCTTGTGTTCTTTTCTATGTGATCTATTATTTTCTATTATTGGTTATATTTGCATGTAATTGTTATTTCTGTCTATGGTTTAATCCTAACAAGTGGTATTAGAGCCTAGTTGTTTTTTAGTTATCATCTATAGGAAAGTTTCACAGTTGAGTGGGAGTCTCATGGTTGAGTGGGAGTAATGCCAGATGAGGGAAAGTTGAGGGTTGATATGTTTAATGGGTAGAACTTCTAGTTATGGAAGATGCAAATTGAAGACTATCTATATCAGAAGAATTTATGGAAGCCGTTGGAAGGAAAAGCCAAGAATCAAGGATCTATGTCAAATGATGAATGGGATCTTTTGGATAGAAAGGTACTTGGAAGCATTTAGTTATGCCTGGTACCATCAGTGGCATTTAATATTACAAAAGCAAAGACAATAGAAGAATTGATGAAAACAATAGCAATACTCTATGAAAAGCCCTCCGCTTCAAACAAGGTATTTCTCATGAAGAATTTATTTAATATGAAAATGGCAGAAGGTGGATCTGTTATAGATCATTTAAATGAGTTTAATAATATTACTAGTCAGTTATCTTCTGTGGGTATCAATTTTGAAGAAGAAATTAAGGCCCTCTTGATTTTGTGTTCTTTGCCTAAAGCTGGAATGACTATGAGTAATTCTATTCCTGGATCTAGTACCCTAAAATATGATGATGTGATCAGTGTTATTTTGAGTGAGGAAACTCGTATGAAAACCTCAAGTGGATCTACATCAAGAAGTTCTTTGAATGCACAAAGTAGGGGTAGAACGACTGAGAGAGGAAGTAATTTTGGAAACTGTGAGAAATCAAGAGGAAAGTCAAAGCAGAGGAGGTCTCATTTGAGAGGACTGAATGACTTTTGGTACTATAGGAAACTAGGGCACAAAAAAAAAGATTGTTGGAATTGAAAGAAAAATGAAGGAGATAAATTAGATGGAGACAAGGAGGCAAATGTGGTAAGTAAAAAATCCGAAGAGGATTCTTTGCTCCTGTCTTTAGAAAGTGTTGATGATTCATGAGTTTTAGATTCTAGTGCTTCATTTCATGCTACACCTCATAGAGGTTATTTCATTGATTATATCCAAGGGGATTTTGGGCTTGTTTATTTGGGGGATAATGAACCCTATTAGATTGTTGGAAAGGGAAAAATTAAGATTAAGTTGTAGAATGAAAATCATTGGATACTACATGTGGTAAGAAATGTTCCAAGGCTAAGTAGAAATTTAATTTTAGTAGGGAAACTCATTGATGAGGGTTGTGTAGTTACTTTTAATGATAAAAATTGGAAGGTTTCAAAAGGTTCCTTTGTAGTAGCAAAAGGTGTGAAAGTAGGCATGTTATATCTTTGTACATGTCATATTGTTCCTTCTACTTTAATTGTTTTAGAGAAAAATGAATGTTTAGGAACAATTGTTGTAGTTGAGTAGGGAGAACAAATAGCTGGTGTAGATTTTGATACAACATTGTGGCACAATAGACTTGGGCACATGAGTGAGAAAGGTATGAAAGTACTTCATTCAAAGAAAGTTTTACCAGGTCTGAAATGTGTTAATATGGATTTTTGTGAAAGTTGTGTGTATGGAAAACAAAAGAGAGTGCATTTTGCAAAGACTAGGAAAGAAAATAAAAGGGAGAAATTAGAGCTTGTGCATACCGATGTATGGGGACTGCCATAGGTATCTTCCCTTGGTGACTCTCATTACTATGTTACATTTATTGATGATGCAACTAGAGAAGTATGGGTTTATTTCCTTAGACAGTTCTAAATTTAATGTATTTCAAACTTTTAAGAAATGGAAATGCTTGGTTGAGAATGAGACTGGTAAAAATTAAAATTTTTCAAATATGATAATGGTGGTGAATATTACAGTCATGAATTTGAAGATTATTGATCCACTGATGGTATTCGTAGATAGAAAATTGTTCCAAGGACTCCACAGAAAAATGGATTGGCTGAATGCATGAACATGACTATAATGGAATGTGCAAGGAGCATGAGGTTGCATGCTAGGTTTCCCTTACACATGTGGGCATAGGCTGTCAATACTACTGTATATTTGATTAATAGAGGTCCCTCTACTCCTTTGGGCTATGGTATTCCAAAGGAAGCATGGATAGGTAAGAAGGTGAGTTATTCTTTTCTCAAAACATTCGGTTGTGAAGCATTTGCTCACATAGATTTTTTAAATAGAACCAAGTTGGAAGCTAAGTCAAAGAAATGTGTATTTTTTGGATATAACATTAACGAATTTGGTTATAGGCTTTGGGATTTTGAAAATCATAAAATTGTAAGAAGTAGGGATGCCATATTCAATAAGAAAGTGTTGTACAAAGATCTATTTCAGCAACATGAAAAGAAAGAAAATGATTATCTAGTGTTGGATGATACTCCAAAAGCTGATGTTATAGCCATTCCTCATGATGTGCAACAACTGTGACAATAAATACCACACACACTAGTGAATGTTAGATAGTCAACAAGGAAAATTAGACCTCCAAAAAGATTCTCTCCGTCTTTATATTCTATTTTACTTACTGATGTTGGTGAACTTGAAAGCTATGATGAAGCTATGTAGGTGGATACTAAGATTTAGTGAGAGTATGCAATGAACGAAGAAATGGACTCTTTGCTAAAGAACAAGACATGGGATTTGTGCAAGTTGCCTGCAGGTAAAAAGGCTTTGCAAAATAAGTGGGTTTATAGGTTAAAAGAAGAGGATGGAGGTAAGAAAAGATTTAAAGCCTGGTTAGTTGTAGAAGGATTTGCACAGAAAAAGGGAATTGATTTTGATGAGATATTTTCTCCTATTGTTAAAATGACTTCTATCCATACTATTTTAAGTCTTGTGTTAAAACAACCTTCCTTCATGGTGATTTGGATGAAGAGATATATATGGCTCAGCCATAGGGATTTGCAATCACAAGTAAGGAGAACTTAGTGTCCAAATTGAAGAAAAGTTTACATGGCTTGAAGCAAGCACCTCGGAAATGGTATCTAAAATTTGACAGTTTTATGCATGATCATGGTTATAGTGGGTGTCATTCAGATGATTGTGTCTACTTTAAGAGGTTGGATGATGATAGCTACATTATTTTATATTTATATGTTGATGATATGCTTGTAGCTGGGTCTATAATGGATCACATTAAGGGGCTAAAAAGCCAATTAGCACATGCATTTGCTATAAAGGATTTGGGGGCAGCAAAACAAATCCTTGGTATGAAGATTTGTAGAGATAGGAAGAAAAAAACATTGACGCTATCTAAGGCTGATCATGTTGAGAAGGCATTGCAACATTTCTCTATGGAGAATGCTAAAGCTGTCAACACACCTTTACCTAGTCATTTCAAATTGACTAAGGAGATGTGTCCCAAGACACAAGAAGAGGAGGATAAGATGTCCAAGGTACCCTATGCTTCAGCTGTAGGAAGGTTGATGTATGCTATGGTATGTACTAGGCCAGATATTGCACATGTAGTGGGAGTCATTAGCAGGTATATGAGTCATCCAGAAATTGAGCATTGGAATGCAGTCAAATTGGATTCTCAAATATTTGAGAGAAACATCCAATAAGTGTTTACACTTTTGCAGCTCTACTACTAATTTACAGGGCTACGTTGACTCAGATTTGGTAGCGGATATTGATAACAGGCGAATTACTGTAGGTTAAGTCTTTACTATTGGTGGGGCAACCGTGAGCTAGGTTTCTAGGTTACAAAAGATTAATGCTTTATCCACTGCAGAGGTAGAGTATGTAGCTGCTACAGAGGCAGCTAAGGAGATGATATGGCTCCAGTTCTTCTTGCAAGAATTGGGACATACTCAGAAGGATAATTATTTGTTCATAGATAGTCAGATTTCCATTCATCTTGCAAATAATTTAGCTCTGCATTCAAAGACCAAACACATACAGTTGCGGTACCAATTCATTCGGTTAATTTTGGAGGATGGACAGTTAAAGCTAGAGAAGATACATACAAATGACAATCCAACATATATTTTGACAAAGGTAGTAACAAGGGAGAAGCTAAACTCCTCTTTAACTTTGGTTGGTCTTCTAGATTGACCATGAATTAAAGAATAGCAGAGCCCAGGGTGGTTTGATCTAGTGGGAGCCCCATGTGGTAGCTGTATAGCTATAGGATCAGTCTCCAAGTGGGAGATTGTTGTTTAGTGTGAAGCTTGATCAGATCCTAAGTGAGAGATTGTTAGATTGTGGTGACTGATCAGGAAAGTATTGTACATACTTCATAAATTCTTTGGGATTCTGGGTAACACCTCAAAAATTTGATTTTTAGGCCCTATTTTGTCAAGATTTTTGGCCGACATGTAATGATTAATTATAACCCTAAAGTGGTTAAAATACTTGTATAAAAGGGCTTAGGGTTAGGGATTTTTTTTATAAGTTGTGATGTGAAATTGGTTCTTATGGTGGTATTGAGTTGTAAGGGATTACAGATTGTAATTAGGTTGTAATCACTGGATCATAAAAATATTGGACTTGGAGTTTTGTGGGCATAGCCTAGAGATTGGGTGAACCATGTTAAATCTTGGTGTCTTGTGTTCTTTTCTATGTGATCTTTTTTTTTATTGGCTATATTTGAATATAATTGTTATTTCTATCCATGGTTTAATCCTAAAATTTTTATTGTTGGTAATTTTCCGGTTGTTGTTCAAGGTTCTTCCATATTTAAATCCATTTGGTATTCCTAGGAGCATGTTCGGTTGTTTATTACCAATAAATAATTCTTTAATGATAATTACCTTCATGGTGAAAGGTCCATTTGGTGGAACTTGAGCATAAATGATAAACCTCTTGCCCTCTACTAGGGTTGCTGTGCTAAGTTCCGGGCTAAGACTGGCATCACTCAATTTGCTGATATTTTTTAGCATGACACTCTTATTCCTTGGGTAGATCTCAAGTGTAGATTTAATTTACCTAATTCTCATAAAAGGACTTATAATTTGATTTTACAAGCTACTAAGGATATCCCTTCCATTTTCCATGCAGATTCACATAGATACCTTAAATGCAAATGGCCGGATGGTATTGTCTTAGACAAGCTAAAAGCCATGAATATCTACAGAGTGATTTATCACAATGTTGGTATTATTGATCATCTTAACAATTTTTGGTACTATTCTTTTGATTTTAAAACTTGGAATAAGCTTCTGGATAACATTTGGAAAAGCCCTGTTGAACCTAAAATACAATGTTTTAAGTGGCTAGTTTTACTTGATAGATAGCTGATTAAAAAAGACATTCAATATTCTGATATTTGTAATATTTGTAAGATGCCTGATTCTAGTAGACATATTTTATTTGATTGTCATTTTGCTAAAGGGGTATGGAGACTTTTTGGTATTGTTTATCTTATTAATGTGAATATTATTCAGATTGTTATTGGGCATATTAAAGGTATTAGTAAGGATGCTAATTTTTTTGAAATATTCTATCTTCTAACATTCTTTGGTAGATTTGGAAGTGCACGAATGAAGAAAAGTATCAAGGTAAGCCAAGGGTTCTTACTGAGTGTTATCGTAAACTAACATATTTTAAAATCTTCTTGTAGATTCAAACTAGCATGATGATAGAGAAGGAGAAGCTCAGGAGGTTTCTCAAAGATGGTCAAGCCACGTTCTTTTTTTATGAACTCAAGTATGGTTATCAATGGCGTAGGACTTTGGATGATTTGTGAATGTTTGAGAACACTTGTTGGAGACTGAACCAGGTGATCAAAAGGAACCAAAATTCCAAGAAGGAGGAGATCTTTATGTTGGCCCAAATCCAAGAAAGAAAGAACAATGTATGGATGGAAGGCCCACTCGGTTGGACCACGTGGGTGGATATCTACCCTGATATTCTGCATTAGTGCCTTTGTTGTTTAGTGCTTTGTTGTTCATGTTTTTGTATATTTGTATAGTTGCTACTGTTGTTTTGGTGTGAGGCAATGCCTCTGTTTTGATACTCGGTGAACATTGTTGTTTTTTTTTTTTTGGTACTCTCTATAGCTAATAGAAAGAAAATGATTAGAATATATTAACAAATAACATTTTTAATAGTATTTTTCATAATTTGTAATAATTTAGCCAATAGGCTATTTATGGGAACTTTTTTTTCCCAAAAATTAATTTTTTCATAGAAAATTTGCAAAAGTTTGGTCGAAAAATTGAAAATCCTTCTTGTTATTTATTTAATGCCCATTTTTTATTTCCCTCCACTTTTAACTCTTGTTTTGATATTTATTAGTTGTTATCTCCACTTTTAACTATTGTTTTTCTTTTTCTATTTATTAGTTGTGATCTCCACATTAGTTCATGTTGTGAACTATTCAGTTAACTTTTGATTTTTAAAATTAATTTAGATTTTAGTTTTTAAATTATTTTAATTTATTTTTTATATTATTTTAATTTTTCTTTAAATATTAATTTTCAGTTTCTATAATCTATATAGTCAATAGAATATTTATAAGACATTATTTTTTTGTATTTCTCTTATTAATTTTTCATAATAGAGTTTTTGATAGGTTTTTTTAAATGATTTTATTTTCATATTTGATAAATTTAATTTAAATAAATAGTTTATTAATCTATTTAAAAGATTTTAGTAAATATTATGTTATTTAAATTAAAAATTATTAATAATCTAATTTGTTCACATAAGATTATAATTTAAATATCCGCTTTTAACTATTATTTTTCTTTTATTATTTAATTAAAAAAAAATTACTTGTGATCTCCACATTAGATTATGTTATGATCTCTATTTATTAAACTTTTAATTTTTAAAATTGATTTAGGTTTTATTTTTTAAATTACTTTAAATTAATTTTTTAATATTGCTTTAGATTTTTATTTAAATATTATTTTTTCAGTTTCTATAATTTATTTAGTCAATAGAATATTTGTTAGAGATGTTACACTTTTTTTGTATTTCTCTTATTAATTTTTTGTAATATATTTTTTGATGAATTCTTTTTAAATGATTTTTTTCCCCATATTTGATAATTTGAATTTAATTGGAAAATATTGAAATTATTGAACATGTTTCTTAAGCAATATTCAAATTTCCTAAATATTGTAAATTTTATATCTAGATTTTAATCTTGAACTTTTTAATTTTTATATTTTCATTTTAAAAAATTTATATTTACATTATTTAATGTTCATTCTACATTTTTCTCTTAAATCTCATCTCCTACTAGCGCACTTGTTGCATGTACAAAAGCATGCGATTGCTAGTTTATATATTTCAATAAAAATAATTTCATTTAGTAAAAATAAAGAATAATGAAGATTTTAGGTGAGAGCGTACAACATAATGGTAAATTGTGAGCCTCTCATATGAGGGTCTTTGGTTCGAGTCTACTTGAACTTAACACATAATAACAATTCATATTCATAAACAATAATAATAAATAATAAATATTCTAGGCTTCGGTTGTTTACCAATAAAAAAAAATTAAAAAAATGAAGATTTTAAATTTTCTTAAAATTAATATAACTTTTAAATTAAAGATATGAGATTTTAAATTTAATTGTTTTTATTTATTATTTATTAAAATTAAAAGATATTTGATTTTTCATTATATAAATTATTTAAGAAAATATATTTTTAAATATTTAAATAAGTTTATATAACTGAAAATTTTCTTCAAATTTGATTTTAATAAATAAATAAATAAATAAATAAATAAATAAATAAATAAATAAATAAATAAATATATATATATATATATATATATATACATATATATATATATATATATATATATATATATATATATACATATATATATATATATATACATATATATATATACATATATATATATATATATACATATATATATATATATATATATATATATATATATATATTATAAGAATGAAATATTGATTATTTTGGAAGATCAAGAGTCACAATTTAGAATTCTACAAATATGTCCATAGTGAGTACTAATTGCTTCAACCAAGCATATGATATCACTAAAAAATATTTAAAAACTAAATATTAAAAAATTATATGTAATGAATGTCCTTACCACCCAACAAAAATACATTTTATAATACCTAAATATCTAAGGCCCCGTTTGGTTGCTAGAATATGAGTGGAATAGGAAAACGAAATTAGAATATGTTTTATATTCGCTGTTTGGTAAGCTCAATCAAAATTGAGAACAGGAAGACATATTCCAATTTTGCCCCTAAAATGAGCAAATGTCTATGCCAAAAAATATCTGTTATTGGAATAGGCCATTTCCATTCCCATTCCGATTTTCCATTAATTTTTAAATTTTTTTTTTTTTAAAATTCTTTTTTTTTGAATTATTTTTAATTTTTTTTTTTTGGATTTTTGTTTTTTGAATTTTTAAATTTTTGTTTTACTTTTTCTTTTTGATTTTTCTTTTTGAATTTTTTTTTAATAATATTTTTAAAAATTATATCTATTTGTTTAAAAAAATGAAAATGAATTAACCAAAAAAAAAAAAATTAAAATTCTTTTTAGGAAAAATGTTTGTAAAAATATAAAACTTAACCTTATTCCTATTCCATTTTTATACAACCAAACAATGGATTAACATATTCCCAGTCAAATTCCAAGTGCACCAAACATGATTGGAATTGCCCATTTCTATTCCCATTCCCCATTTCCATTTCCATTCTATTTTTCTATTCTAATTTTCTATTCCTATGCCAGCAACCAAACAGGGCCTAAAGTGCAAATACAAGTGAAAGTTAAAAGTAGTTAAAAGTGTCAACCCTAGTAAAGTTGTCTCTGTTTTTCACCTTGAGTACCACTTCCATCGTTCCAACGTTTGAGCATGAAAAGGGAATTGTGCGATTAGATATATTCCAACCTTCATTTTTTAGAAAGTTATAGGGAACTATAATTCGTTCAAACGTGAAACTATATAAATCCGTTAAGATGATTCTACGATTAGTAGTGCGAGTTTTTTTGAGTTGAATATGGAAGAATTTGAAGAAAATGTGACTGAGTGGCTTGACAAAAACCAACTTGCAGAGTTGATGAATTTGAAAACAAATTAGAGGAATTGTAGAGCCTTTGCAATCCAATTATTGTAAAAAAGTACCAAGAGGAGTCAGTGAGCCTATGCCAAAAAAATCAACTGACTGAATCTCTCAGCGGCACTAGCCCAAAGATTGAATAAATAAATTTATTTTCTTACTCAATTTTTAGGTTTGTTCTTATTTCACTCTCTGATCATGGCTAACTGATTTATATTCATTTCATTGTTCACATTTAATGAGCAGTATAAATAATAATATAATTATTTTTAATTGACTTTACATACAGATGTGGTTTATTTTACTTCCACTTATCTATGAGACATTTCTTACTTTGCGGAGAAGCTATTTGAGTGATTAGTATATATATGTGGGAATTATTGATACCATTTTTGCAAAGTCTGTTTTGATATCATAATTGTTGTATTTTTTTATAGAGCAAAAAATCAAGAAGCATGGGTAGAAAGAAGGTGGAGGTGCGTTTGAGGGAAGTGAAAGCAGAAAGAAGGGAGTGATGAAGATGTGCCAAGCACTTTCAATACTCTGCGGCTACTCAATCTACATCAGAGTTCACTCCCAAGAGTTCAAGGAAAACACTGCAGAGGTTTTCAGTGGTGAACACCAACACCAACACCAACATAATGCAAATCATGAAACTGCAATGGTGGTTGTTCCTCAATATGTTTCAAATCATGAAATTGCAATGGTTGTTGTTCTTGAATATGCAAGAAAAGAATCAATGGAGATGAAGAAGAGGAGGGGCAGAAGGAAGTTGGAGGAGCGATTGAGTGAGCACATATTGCAGCGGTGTATGACATTTGTGAAGAGGAAGAAAGGGCTTGTAAACAAAGGCCGACAGCTTGCAATACTCTGCGGATGCTCTGTTTACATCAGAATCCGCTGCATAGAGTTTGAGGAGGACATTGTTGAGGAATTCAATGGAAGCTCATCACATCATCATAAAGATCCTCATCACACTCATGAATGCCAAGGTTCATGTTTTTACGCGATTCATCCTGATCAAATGGGTAAAAATCTTGTAAGTAATTTCAATAAATGGGATCAGCAAGATGGAAATTTGTATGGATCGTCAAGTGAAATGGGTGCAATTCAAATGTATCAACATCCTCCAACAGGATCATATCTCAGTGCGGCTCTTCATCAAGATTTCTATGCTGCTGCAATTCAAATGCAGGTAGATGGAAGCAATGGAGTGATGCAATCAGAAAAAGATCCAAGGGAAATCCTCTCTACTAATTTTAATAGTGAGATGGGCATGATCGATCCACTACTTGAAGATGATCAAATACAAATGGAAGATCATCAAAGGGAAATCTCCTCTGCAATGGATACTAATCTTGGTTTAGTTTCTTGGTATTGAGTACATTGGTCATAAGCTAGATACTTATGATATTTCTATGTTGCATTTGGAGTTGGCACGGATTGATTGGTTATAGGTGCTCATGGATACTTATAGATTGTGGTGATGCTGATTTCTCTTGGATTAGAGAAGTATTTTTTGGGATAGTTGATCATTTCAGTAGGAGAGCTTGAGGGGCATTCACTTGATATGAACTTGAGAGGAGATTTTTCTTAGTTGAGTGTTGGTTTGAGACTTAGATATCTTGATGAGCATTCTCATTCCCCACTCTTGGTCTACTTTTTGGTTTTCTACTTGAGAGGTATAGCCCATTGTTTCTCTCAGTTGCATTATATTTATGCTTGTCTTTCATGGATATGGATCTTGAGCTACGATACATGAATTAGTTCTAGAGGGTTCATTTGAGAGATGGCTTAGCATTGGTTATCTCCTTTTTCATATGTTGTTATGCTGGTTGAGTTTGGGAGATGGTTTTATATTGGGCATATTCCTTGAAATAGGATTGATTATTCCTTGGTTTAGGAATGATTATTCCTTTGTTTAGGAATGGTTTTATGAGTTTGGTCTTCTTGGGAGAGGCTTACATCCATGATTAGTTATATGGTATGGTTTGGGTGGTGTTGAGGCTTCTTGTTAGGGTTTTGTAGAGTAGATCATACTTGCATAGTTTACATCTAGAGGTGTGTGTAGAAGGACATGATACAAGTTATGATTTGCATGGTTTCTCTTTGGTCCTAGTTATCTACCAAGATGTTAGGTTTTGCTTACATTGGATTTGAGATTGGTTAGAGATTGTGATCACTATTTTGTGCTCATGTATGTCATGTGCGAGATGACATGGTTATTCCTTTATCTCTTTCCTCTGCTAGTTGTGGAGAACTTGGGGAGAGCATTGGAGACTTGTTATGAGAGTTGTTCATGTAGACTATTGGTTTATGTGTTGTGGATGTTCTTGATACTACATGGAATCACTTCTTTGAGATATTTTGAGTGGATTGGTTATAGATTTGACATTATCTTTTGTAGTCAGAGCTTCTTGGTATATATGTGGTAGGTATTGGTCTTGAGGCTTGTGATTGCAGGTTACAGATTGGATATGTTGACGATGTAAGATTCACTTGGTATACCTTTGGAGGCATGGATAGTTGGATGGGTTTGACACTTGTTGTGGGTGCTATTTTAGCTATGGATATTTTGACAAATACAAATAAATGTGATTACCTTTGGATCAAGTTTTTATGCTTGGCATTTAAGTTGGTATAGGATTTTATGATCTTCTAATGCAACAGGTTGGGTGGCTTTCTGTTTGGATGGCTTCTATGTATGTTTGGTAGCAGTGACATAATATGAGGTGAGATCATACATGTTTGAGATGCTAGATACTTTGATTTTTTTGTGGGTACTAGGATGGAGCATGCAGTGCACTTTGATCCATGATGGTGGATGTGCTAGGAGTGATTGTTCCCTTGTTCATTTATGTGGCTACAAATTGACCCTATGTAATATATCCAACAAGTGGAAGATTGTTGAGAGAATGGGTGTTACAAACATTACGCAATTCTTTTATATTGTATTATTTTATTTTATTATGTAATGTTGTGTCTAGGAGCACCTAGATAGACATACAACATGGAAAAATTTCCATGGTATATACTTGATGATTTGTATTGTAATATTGTGATCATATTTCATGTAATTATTTAATATTTGGGAAAATAATTAAATTTCCAATATTAAATGTGGGGTTAATGAGTTATGTAGCACATGGTTTATGTAATACCACTTGGTGGTTTTGTGGGACTTGCTACTATGTAAGTAGCCACAAGGGTAGTTGTTGTGTGAGAAGATAGAAGGGAAAAAGGGAAAGAGTGAAGCAAGACAAGGCTTGATAGGTTAGCCAAGAGAGCATTTGTGAAGGTTGGAAGCATGACATGGGATGTGTAGATTTATGATTGTTAACATAGATTGCTTGATTATGGATATGACTTTGAAGGCTTCCATGGTTGTATTGCAATGGTATTTTCATTGAATAACACATGGTGACAGATGCTTTTGGAGGCTAGGTTTTTTCCCTCAATGAGGGTTTCCTAGGGTTTATCTTGTGTCACAATTTTTGTGGGTATGTTGTCTATTGTCTTGCATGTGGATTTCAATTATATACTTATTTCATATCTATTATGGGTTATGTAGAAACAATTATATTCTTTGTTACAAGTTTCCTTACAAAGCCCTAGTCATTAAAGACTAGTGCCTGAATAAGGAAAATTAGAAGGATATTATGGAAGTAAAGGGTGTTAACACCGATAATCAGCTTCATCTCAAGGAAACCTAGGAGACTACTATTGATTCTAGGAAAAAGTCTGATGATGAGATTAGAGAAGATAATAAATTGGTCAAGTTGTCTTTCTTTCATAAAGCTAAGCTGAAAGCAGATGCTTCTCGCCAAGTTGATGTTGTCTAGTGTGGAGTCTGATTAGTCCCCAAGTGGGAGATTGTTAGTTCATGGTGACTAGTCAGGGAAACACTATACATACTTCATTCATTCTTTGGAATTTTTTTTCTAGGCTACTATTTTCCAATTAGCTATTATTTATTCACCAATTTATGGCCGACATGTTGTAATTGATTTTAACCCTATAGTAGCAAAAATACTTATATAAAAGGGCTTAGGGTTGGGGATTATTTCGTGAGGTGTGATGCACAAATTGGTTCTTATGGTAGTATTGAGCTGTAAGGGATTACAAATTGTAATAACATTGTAATCACTGGATCATAATAATATTGGACTTGCTGTTTGGTGGGTGTTGCCAAAGGATTGGGTGAACCATGTTAAATCTTGGTGTCTTGTTTTCTTTTCTATGTGATCTATTATTTTCTAGTATTGTTTGTATTTGCATGTAATTTTTATTTTTGTTTGAGGTTTACCTAACAGTTGAATCATGGCTCTATAATGAAATATTTGTTCTGAAGAAAATAATGGGTGAATTCCAAAGAGATCTGGATCAAGAAAAAGTAAGAGAATCCAACTAGAAAATCAAATTGGGAACATCCCTAAGAAATTAATAGAATATGATATGGAACTTTGAGGTAAAAGATAGTGGGCAAAAAATGAAGATGGTGACTTCTAGTTTATGTGTGGTGGTTGCCATCTTATGGAAAAAGAGTAATGAGGAGATTATGTCACCTGATGCAGTTGTGATCAAGATCCCAAGTGGTCCATGCAAAAGGATGAGAGAAAGTATAAAGAAATCTGTTGTGGATGCTCTTGGTTCTGCTACAAAAGACATCTCATAGAGTATTGTAGAGGCTGGCAAGGAATTATATAAGGTTATTAAAGAACTAATTTAGTTGCTGGTCTAGTTTGCTGGTGTCTGGTCCCTAGTCGGGTTGCTGGTTTTGATCTTTTATTTTTTATCATTTCTAGCTTTTACTATTTTTAATTTTAGGTTCCAGGTCCTTGTAAAACCTAGGTTTGAACTATTTTAAATATATTTTTTTGGTTTTAGGTCCTTGTAAAACCTAGCTTTTTGATGTCTAGTTGTGAACTTCAGGTTTTAGGTCCTTATAAAACCTAGTTACCCTTGTCACTTATATGTTATTTTTGTAAGGTGTTTTGGGTCCCCTCAAAACCTATTTTTGCATTAATTTAAAATATATCATCTAACATCTGATTGACGTACTTTTTCTATCCATCAGTCTCAAGGTGATATGTCAAATTTAAACTTAGTTGGGCTCCAAGTTCATGTTGCAATGAAGTCCAAAATGTAGAAGTGAACTCAAGATCTTTATATGAGATAATCATGTGTGGAATACCATTTAATATCATAATATTCTACATAAACAATCTAGTCATTGAATTTTTTTTATAGGATGATCTCATAGGAGAAAAGTGTGTCACCTTGGTCAATCAATCAATAGTGACCATGATAACACCATGTCTATAAATAGTTGTAGGCAATCCCACAATGCCATTTATTAAAAGATATCATGTTTCTATGTCAAAATGAGATTAGGTTGTAATATCCCTACTAGATGTTAATTTATTTCCTTAACTCTCTAACATTCTGTACACCTTGCCCAAAAATTGGCAATATCTCACTTCATTTTGGACCAACGATATAGTTAAAAAAAATTAATAGGCATATTCTTGCAGACACTTGAATGTGTCAAGAAAAGTGCATGGCGAACCTTATATAAGACCAAAGTATGAAGATCACCTAATGGTGGTACATATATTCATCTCATGTTTTATAAATATCATCTTACTCTAAAACATATCAAAAAAATACCCTCTAAAGGTATACCTAACTTAATCTTTGTACTCACTTCCTGATACAAAGTATTTGTAGGATGTACTTGGAGTATCTGAATCTCTAGATGCACGCTAAGATTTAATGTTGATATCTCATTTCTCCTTTGACTCAAAACATCATCTACCACATTTTTTCAAACAAGGGTTTGAATCAAATTACTTCACTCAAAGATGTATTAAGAACAAGGCAGAGAAGATTTCAACACAAGGGTTTTTCAACCACATTTAAAAACTCTGAAAATAGATTTATCTAGACATGAATTCAAAGAATGGAAATCTATAGTACAATTAAACCATGAGGTCCTACCTAGATCTAATGCTAACATCTAAACAAAACCCTTTTTCTAAAAACCGTCCCCTTTGAAATTGCTCCTGCAAAACTTGTGTAACTGCAAAATGAGCTCTAGATCTATGACGAAGAGTTCTCCCTTAATTTGGGGATCTGATTATGCAGTCACACGATCTCTAATAATAAGTTCTCCCCTAAATTTGGGGTTCTGATTGTGTAATCATGAGAGGGAACTCGTTGATCAATTTCTTTTAATATTTTATTATCTTTTTTCATTTTCATGCTCTCTTTTAAAAATTTAAAATATTTTTATTAAATTAATTTGCTTTCTCACTTTAATTAATTTATTATATTTTAATTTCATGCATATGATTAATGCAATTTAAATAAAATAAACTTTATTAAATTTATGTTTTCTCTCTCTAGTTAATTTTTATTTATTTAATAAATCGGTAAACAACCAAGGCCCTAATTAAATTTTATTAAATCAAAAGATTAGGCACATAGCATCCCCCCATTCAAACAGGCACTGGTAGGAAAGAATGGGGAAGAAAACCTCTAGTCTTTCCTAGGACTTACATCCTATATTATTACAATTTAAAAGGGGCATACCCCAGTCTAAACATAATTACAGAAATACAAGGGCATTCCCCATGATGTATAAGCTTTGAATACATAGATCTGCAGCCATTTCTCATTCTAAGAAGCCAATACCAATTCCATAAATGAACTACATATACCTACCTCAAACCATAAAACTCTATACATCTTGAAACATTAACATAGCTAGAACATTCCAAGATGAAATCTACAAATGATAAAAGATCACATAGATCTATATCATGCCTATGTTGCATTAAATCCATCTAGAAGGAAAAAGGAAACAACCCAAATAATCCTCCCATGCATTTTCTCAAATTGTCATGAGGGAACCGATGAGAATTACCTAAACTTTATTATGGCAAGATCAAACCATCTGAAGTTAAATCAATTAATATAACCACAACTAAATATATGCACTAGGGGATCTATTATAGCTATGAACATCTTATACTACAAAATTTAAAACTAACTACAAAAAAGAACTTAAATTGTATAAGCCTCCAAAAAATTTAAAATTAGGTGCAGGATCTAAGAGCAGCCCAAATCAATTCAAGTCTCCTTCATATCAGTGTCATTTTGGGTCCTAGACTATCATATACACATGAACCATTCTCTAAACTATTGAGACTGTGTTCTACCATAGATTGTAGATCCAAAGTTTCTGCAAAAAACTAGTGAGCCTAGATGACAATTGACCATGACTATTCTCCAAAATATGTGGGCACACAACCTTGCTATAATTTGATAATACTACCGTATGACTATCATGTAGAGGATTAAAAAACCCTAACATACTCCATTACATACCACTCGACTCTTTACAAAGCAGTATATTAAGAAACAAAAAGGGAAGCAAAAAAATGGTTGTAGAAAAACCATAATAAGTGAGCCAGAGCACCTAAATATCCATCATAAATAGTCAAAATTAACTGAGGTAATCTGATCAAACTAAACATAGAGTATACTTGAAAAACCAAAATATCATCTCATCTTTTTAATCTCAAACCCTTAATTAGTTCAGTGCCTAAAGATCTATCATTGATTAATTTCATACCATAAATAAAGAGCACCCAACAAAACATCCATGTGACACATGCTAATAGTAAGCATCAATTAGTATTATAGATGAGAGTTTTCTATTACAAATGTAGGGAGCTACTAATTGATAACCAAAATCTCTAGAAATTTTTGATATGAACAACAACTAAGCTGATACAATAGTATATTTCTATATAAAACCATAGAAGCACCTAGATACATAGACCATTTATCTTTACCACAATGCTCAAAAATTTACAGCCCTAAACCTAAACCTACTTCTTCCATGAAACCATAATCACCTCAATAATTTCATTGGGATCATCTTCGGTGACATTGGGAGGGAATCCAAAGCTGACCTTTGCCCTGCTCGTCTTTTCAAAGTTGAGAGTGCAGAATTCCAAGGTGTTGAGATCATCAAATACCACACCTACTTTGACATAGGAATTAAACATGGTAAGATAATTAATTATCCAATCCTTGCCCTCGTCCACTATAAATTTTCTCCATCGGAGTAGGAAATGGATACTCGCTTCCATATGATGCCATTCTTTGTAAAAGGCCAAACTTTCCCTAACAATTAGAGATTTCTGCCAAGGAGCAATATCCAGATCAGCCACACCTAAAGGGAGGCTCATATATTTCTCAGGTAGGGGAATCTAGAACTTCTCATCTATGCTGTAAACTACCTTCTCAAGCCCTTTACACCATACTCGACAGAGTATATCATAGCATAGCTTGACAATGTCCCCACGCCCAACCTTAGCCCTCACTAAATAGCCAATGAATGAGCCTATAATGCTACAGTTGGTCCTCCATGTAGTGTTGTAATCAAACACATCCTCACCTATAGCTCGACTCACCACAAAATAGGTCATATTGTCTACAGGTTTAAGAAGACAACTCCATCTTTTGGGTTTTACATTCCCCAAAAATGTCATATTTCTATTCTCAGACATATGAAAGACATGGACATTAGTCTCCATTGGGAAGGTAGGGAAATGACACTGACTCTAGAAGAAAATATGAAAGCAGCTAACTTAATAACCCTGTAGTGATTTTGGAGTTAATTTTCCAAATGTTAACATCATACTCTGACCTCAAAATGTGCTGATAATAAACAACCGTGACTATAGTCATTTGTGAATACTCTATATCAATCATGACAAGTATTGATTACACATTACGAACATAGCATAAACATTAAGTATATCAAAATGATAAGACAAGAGGCAAGTTCGAAACACTGCCTAATATGGAAATGGAAATCCCGTGGAGACCTCCTTATATGATAGAAAGTTCAATAAACTAACTAAAATTAAACATATCTAAAGAATCAAAACAAAGATACAAAAGCCAACCTAAATCAAAGAAAGGTCAAAAAAGAAAAAAAAAAAGCATATGGCCAATCAAAAACTTAGTGAAATAGATTTTAAACCTATCTCAACTAACCCTTTAATACCTATAGATTTACTCACCTATATTAAAAATAATAGCCTATTATATCAGACCAGTAACTAAAGAAACCAAAAGACCCTACTGTATATTGTAAACTAAAATTGATTCACCATCAACTCCCTTATTTACTAGCCAATCCACTTTTTTATTTCCTTCTTGGAATGTATGGTAAATTTGCATCTCTTCTAAAAAATCAAGGTGCAATAGGACTTCTTTTAGTTTAGAGTTTAGGACCCAATTAGGTGTATCTGACTTCCTTAATGCATTAAGAATCATTTGAGAATCACCTTGAATGATTACCTTAGATACTCCTAGATTAATACAAAGTTGAAGACCTCTATCTAACACTTATAATTCTACCAAGTTATTAGAGGTAGGTGGAAGGGGCGACACTAATTTTCCTACCCACTTGTGGAAATCATCATTAATTATGTGATCGATACTAGCCACTCCTAGATTACCTCTAGCTGCACCATCCAAATTATGTTTAAACCACCCACATGAAGGAGGGACCCATTTGCAACTAGCCCGTGCCTCCTTATTTTTCTTCAAATAAATGAGGGGTGGATTGATGAGGTTGGACCAATTCTTTTTCATAAGCCCATCCCAATAGAAAAAGGAACCTTCTTCTTTAATAGATTTCCTAAGATGAGAATTCAACACCTCCACAATGGAAGCTTCTAATTTTAAGAGAAATCTTTCCATGGACATTTCTCTATCTCGAAAAATATGATGGTTTCTTTCCTTCCACAACTCCAACACAATGATCGAGGGACAAATGTTTCAAAGCTTAGAATAAATCCCATGGTCCAAGCTTGTAGGCCATGATAAGAGGAGAGCTTGAAAGGAGTTTGGTAAAGGGGTAGACCACATAAGCCGAGATCTGAGCCACTCCCAAAAAGATAGTGCAAAAGGACAATTATAAAATAGGTGATCCACATCTTCATTGCTTTGTTTGCATAAAACACACCAAGAAGGGCCTATAATACCAAATCTAGCAAGTTTGTCAGTAGTTAGGACTCTATTTTGAAGGGTAAGCCACAAAAAGAACCTAGCTTTTAGAAGATTAGAAATATCCCAATAGAGTTTGAGTGACATCTCAACAAGTTTCCAACTCTAAGAGTGGACTAAGGCCTTATAGCCTTGTTTCACACTATATTTACCATCCTTAGAGATAGCCAAAATGAGATAGTCTATTCTTTCAGATTGTTTGATACATCTTTTAGAAACAATCTTCTCATATACTTTTATTGAGTCAGGATCTAGACCTAACCCATCAACCTGACACCACATCTATTGTTGGCACCCATCAGAGTAAAAATTAATTTTATAATCCTTGACCTTATCACCCCATAATGATGTTAGCATAGTTTTTAGACTATCATGACAAGGGGAGGAAGGTATCAAAGGATGCCCATCCCAGGAGTCTTCCCAAAACAAGGTTTTATCCCCCAACCCCACATCCCAGGTCAAAAATATACATATCAATTTTCGACAACTAGACATAAATTTCTAGCATTCCAACCGTTTTGGAAAACTTCTCATCATGAAAAGCGACAAAGGATCGGACGAATCAAGATATTTATTATAGAAGATCTTGGCCCATTTGTGGTTACTTTTTGTGTATAGCACCTAATAAGTTTAGCACCCAAGGCTTCAATTTTCTACTGAAGCTTTCTAATACCTAAGCCCCTGTATTCTTTAGGTTTACATAAATTTTTCCATTTAATAAGGGCTAACTTCTTATCATCATCCCTATCTTTCCATAGGAAGTTTCTAAGTTTGGATTCAAATTTTGAAGACATCCAATTTGAAAGGGTAAGGCAAGCCATAGGAAATATTGGAATGGCTGAAAGGATCGAACTAATCTTTTTAGTTTTTCTGGCCTTAGTAAGGCAATTATCTTTCTAGCTACTTATTTGCTTATCCACCTTCTCAAGCATATCCACCCACACTTTACTAGATTTCGATCCCTTTTCCAGGGAAATACCTAAATACTTACATGGAAAAAGCCCCTTATTTAAACCATAATCCTACATATCTAGTCTTCCAAATCTGGATTAGTGTTCAAAAAGAATAATTCAATTTTTTTTTACTTACTTTCTATCCTAAGGCATCCATATAGGACTGAATGATATTCCTTAAACCCAAAGCCTCGTGTACAAAACCTTTTCCGAGTTGAATTGTGTCATTTTCATACTATTGGTGAGCAATGTTTGGAAGATTTCTAGTTATAGTTATACCAAAAATCTTCTGATTAAGATATGCATCTAAAACTACTCTACCAAAAGCTTCTACCATGATAATGAAGAGAAAAGGAGATAATGGATCTCCTTGTCTAATACCTCTAGAAATTTCAAAAAAACCCTTAGGTGTACCATTGATAAGAATAGAAATCTTTGGCATGGAAATAAATTTAAAGATTAGGTTGATCCATTTATGAGAGAAACTGAAAGCCTCAAGGACCTTGTAGAGGAAACACCAATCAACCATATCATAAGCCTTTTGAATGTCTAATTTCATGAACATATAAGCTACTTTGTCTTTGAATGTCGAATGGATAGTTTCTTGGATAGTAAGAATACCATCCAAAATAGATCTTCTAGGGACAAAACCTATCACTTCTTCAGAGATCAATTTGGAAAAAGACCCTTGAGTCTATTTGCCAGAATTTTAGAAAATATTTTATATATCATATTACATAAGGCGATTGGATAGAAGTCTCCAAGATGTTCTGATCCATTCTTCTTAGGAATTAGAGTAAAAAAGGAGTAATTAATTTCAGCCAATAGGGATCCTCCATTCCTAGAAGCTTCAATTGCTTTCCATAGATCTTCCCCAAAAATATCCCAACACTTTTGAAAGAAAAAATCCTGAAAACCATTGGGTCCCAAAGATTTGTCGAGATTCATATTAAAAACTATAGATCATACTTCATCCAAAGTAATAGGTTTATTAAGATTTTTATTATCTTTAGATGTAATCAATTTAGGGATAAATTTGAGCATCTTGGATTGAGCCTCCCTGTTTGAACCTTCATAATTATTTAATAGTTCCTAAAAATGAGCAACTAATTTATCTGCTATTTCTTGAGGATTTTCTGTGCGAATACTTAGTTGATTAGTGATACTAGTGATTTTATTTTGAGATCTATTGTAGATGGTTGAATTGTGAAAAAAATTTGTGTTCTGGTCACCCTCATCCAACAATTTTTCAAGAGATTTCTATGTCTAGAATATTTCTTCTTTGGAAAGGATATCTTCCTATTTCGCGAGAAGCTCTTTTTCTAATGAATAACTCTCATAGTTCATGCACTGCTTTATAATATCTTGATTCAAAATTTTTAACTTTTCTTCAATTTCCATCTTTTCTCTAAAGATGTTAAAATGTTCTCTATTCCACCTTAGGATATTTTCTTTTAATAATTTTAGTTTAGAAATAAATATAAACATCTTAGAACCTTCAAAGCTAGCTTGTGTCCACTACGTCCTAATGTGCTCAATAAACTTCAGATCTTAAAACCACATCTTTTCACATTTAAATGGATTTCTAATTGGTTTAGAGGGTTCAGAAAAGGTCCATACAAATAGGGAAATGATCTGATCTTGCATAAGGTAGGATGAAGGACTGAAAGTTTTTATTACAATCAGAAAAATTTCCTAAAATAAAAAACCTATCAAGCTTCTCTACGATATAAGCTTGATCCTTTCTTCTATTGTTCCATGTCAAAGGACCATTATTTAAAGGGATGTCTATCATACTGTGTTTATCTATCCAAGCTTTAAATTCTAAAGATGTGGAAGCGAGGTGTTGCGCACCTCCTACCTTTTCTTCCAAGCTTAAAATGGTGTTAAAGTCACCACCTATTATAGTCTGACTATCATTGTAATTAAGAAAAGCTGAACTTAATTCATCCCAAACAACTTTCTTCCCTATAGGGCTGTTTGGACCATAAATATTGGTTAAAATAAATTTCAAATCTGATTTTAAACTCTGCACATTGGCACACATCCAATTACTATTATGTTCTAAATAATGCAAATCTACTTTCTTAGGATTCCAAATTATACCTAAACCACCAAATGCACCTATAGGTTCTAGAAAGACCAATTCCCATACTCTTAACAACTTATTGAAATTTGAACCTTCTAACAAGTTTAATTTTTTTTCCTAGAGAAAAATTACGTCTGAATTAAATTTTTTTAGATATTGTTTAATTAACCTTTTTTTGCTAGGGGCATTTAGGCCCCTAGCATTCCATGTGGTAATCCTCATGATGCCTTGGGAAGGCACTTCCCCTTCCCAATATTGAGTAAATAATCAATTTTTATCTATTCTCTGCACAAACCATCAGCCTCTCTTAACTCCTTCAAAGATTTCTTGCCTCTTTTTCCTTTTGATCTGCCATATATTGGAGAGTTAAATCCTTCCTAATTCATATATATTCTGAGATCCTACTAGTAATTAATTTGATTGTGTGCTGAAGGAGTCTTAAAATCCCTTGTTTCATCAAACTCCTCCTTTTCCAATTCACTTAAGACCTTATTCTTAAATCCCTCCTTATCCATATCCACAAGATTAAGCTTTGTCACATTACCAATGCCTGAGATGTTCATTTCTTGATCAAATTCTGATCTGTTCCCATGCCTCTCTGACTACCTCAATAAATTATCCTCCATTTCAATCTTTAAAAGATCCCTTCTGAGATCGTCTGTAGTATAGTATTTACCTCCTAGTTTGATAATTCTTTGAATCAAATTCTCATTCTGGGAGGCTGCACTTTTATTTATGCTTTCTAAGCTAAAAAATTGAATATGATCCTTAGAAAGATGCTCTAAATACTTGTCATCTCCAATTAGAGTTTCCTCCTCTAGAGGGAGATCTAGTTCTTTGTTTGAAAAATTCTAGGCATCTTTAACAACAGAGCCTTCTGAGTCTTTACCCTTATCCTACATATCTGACTAATTAATCTTTGGAGCAAAAGGTGAAGTAATATGATCATCTAGAGTCTGCCAGAGTTTGGAAGAAAATCTAAATCCATTAGTACTAGGAGTAGATACCTCAACCTCAACATCTATATCTGGAGCCTACTGCTGAGAAACCTGTCTTTCCACTTTAGATGAGTTATCCACCTCCCCAACCTTTGTTGATGCAAAAAGTATAGAAATTTCTACCTCAACTAAATCAAAATTCTCTAAGATTTTTGATGCCTAACTTGAAACTTTCCTGATTCTTTTGCACCTATAACCACCTCTCTTATCTTGCTTAGTTCTTCCCTATTTTGATCCTTATCTCCTTCTTGAGCCATATTTGAAGGAGAGATTGTTATAACTCCCTTAGCATTACTTGCTGTCTGATTCTAATTCACATGTGCCCATTCCTCTTTGTCTGTCATCTCCTCTTCTTTCTCATACCCAGTCCATTGTTTCAAAGATTTGGATTGTCTCTTATTTTTCTTAGCTTTATTTTTTTTGACCTCTCTTTATTTTGGCATACTTACAGTGAATATTTATAAAAATTTATGGATTTAACCCTATCACAAAGTGCTTGAAGTCCTTTATCCTCTTCTTGTTTTCTTGCTTCTAAGATTAAAAAATCCATCCAGGCCCTGCCTTTTTCTTCAAGCTGAGAATAGGATTCAAAATTTACAAATTTAATACCCATCTTATTTCTTTGTTTGAAGACCATTGGAAACAGGGTTTGAAAATTTGAAGTAAGAGGAATATTTTGGATTCCTGTGCCATTGTGATCCTCTATTTTGATGATTTTTCAGATTTCACCTTTGTATTTATGAAGATTTAGCTCATAGAATGCCATGTTTGTTCTTACATTTTTATGGATTGTAGACTCTAGATTTAATTTTGTGTTGATTAATAATTTTACATTATTATCAGACTGAAACAAAGCATCAATTCCTATAAACTCTCCTAAAGCTGACCCGATCAATTTAAGAATTTTGATTTGATTTAATTTAGGTGGTAAGGATCTAATATTAAACTAGATGGGGCACTTAATATCTACATCTGTTAATTTAAAATTTGGAGACCATTCAATAAATTTGACATAGTGGCATTAAACAAACATTTTGAGACATTGATAAATTCATTTCTAACTAACTTATCAAGACAATTCAAATAGAGAACATTATCACCAAAGAGAGATACTTACCTGGCCCCGACAATTTTCTTCAAGCCAATTGGACAGAAAAAAACATTTCTTCTTTGGCTCTAGTCCAAATTGCAAAAATTATGAGGTTCTTGCATTCCTGACATGCATCTTCACATTCTTCAGTTTGAATCAGAATGGTGTTAGCTAGATCTACATTGTGGGGAGGATTCTTTGGGAGTTTTTCCATACTTTTGCCAATTTTTTTAACAGATCTTCGGTATAGGAGAATTTAGGGTTTAGGGTGTGAATTATTGGATATGTTTGGAACTAAAAGATCAACTCAACATGAAGGTTGAAATTAAGCCCTATCTACTTTAGATGAGGTAGGTAACACAATGCGATTAAAGGAGGAAGCATATTTAGTCATATTGAAAACCCTAATCTGATGGTTTAAACTTTCTGTAGTGAAAAATGCGTGAGAAGGAAACATACCCAGAGGCTCTATGCTTTGAAGTTTGTTATTAGTGTTACTAATCCCATACTATAGTGGCATTCGAGAAAATCCATCATTTTACAGGGGAGATTTCCCATATTTCAACTCCTTATGATTATCTGACTTGGCAAGATTGGAGAAACTATTTTGGGTTTCTAGGGAAAAATGAGAGTTAAAGGGGATGCAATCTTTTGCATGTTTCTAGAGATGTTGTTTCCTAGGGCTTTTGCAAAAATTATGATCCCTACTTGCCCATTTGGACTTCTTCACCTGTCTGCTTGTATTTGTCGAATTGAATTTGCTTGCTGCTCTAAAAATTTTCACATGTCTACTTTTATTTGAAATTTTTTTTATTACAATAATAATAGTTTCTCTCTCTAGTTAATTACAAGATGTTTTAATAATATATTTATTAGTTCATTTAAAAATATTATTTAGAGTTTATTATTAAAATAAAACTCCAAAATAATAATTATTAAATTAAATAAATGGAAATATGCCTAAATTGGACTATAACTTTATCTTTAAATTTAATTCTTTTATTTAATTAATTTCTCAATTAATTAAATATAATTAAATATCAAATTTTCTTAATTAAATTTCCATTAAATTATATCATTAAATAATCTTTTAATTTGATTTAAGTATAAGAAAAAATCACAACAAACCCACAAAACCAAATACAAAAACTCATCATCAGCACAAAATACCCAAACAAACTCTAGGGTAAATATCATGAGTTCACGTCACCTGATGAATTCGAAAAGGTGAAACTAACTCATATACTTGTCTTATTTTCTAGGAAAATTGGCTTAGGTTAGGATTTGGACTCAAGAGTTACCTCCCAACTTATGCCATTAAAATATGGCAATAGGGTATGCTTATCTTGGCAATTTAGGGAAGTCAATACCCAGTACCTGCAATCTACATAAAATCCACACACATATAAACACAATATTCTAAACTAAACATGCAATTGCAAGAAGTGGTGCATTGTGTAGATCTTGACTAGCATGTGACTGTGACTCCCTTCTTTAACCACATCAGAAATACCACACATAAAAGAAAACATGTCACACATAAAAGAAAACATACACGCACACCATACACATGCAAGTATGGGGTTAGTATCCATAGAACCACATAAAAATCATTTATCTAACTAACATCATTCAATGACTAGAAGTCACTACATGAACATATATATCATCATTGAAATAGTCATGAAATAACTAGAATAGCTAATACTAAAGTAACTCAACATATATATTAACTGAATATGAAATACAGTACATTGATTCTGGTAATCAAGCACTGCTAATCATAAAACATAATCATAGAATAGGCTTAAAAGAATTTGGTCAAAATGAATCAGATAATTCAAGTAGGGGTAGACATTACATATCTAGTCATGTCTTGTAATATGCATTGTGCAAGCTTGATATGTGAATTGGAAAAAAGCATAGTAGAGATTGGTGCAGTTGAGGCATGATGCGCTTACAAGGAATTGTATGTGGCAAGATAAGTTGTTGGTTGGACACTTGTTGATTTACACTTGTATTATTTAGTGAGGATAGTACTAAAGTATTTTGGACTGGGTCTAACTGAATACCCTTCGACTCTTGATAGGGTTGGCACAACTCCTAATAGGGTTAGAATCTACAGAAATTCAAAGTCTTGTAACAGGGACTTATATGTACTGAATATATTTCATTGACTCCTAAAAAGGTCCATCCTTCCACAAGGAACTTTTATATTATTACATCCTCTTGCGAGCATCATTCCCACTAGGGTTTTCCCTCTAATCAAGGGTTTCCCAAGTTAAAAACATTGGTGTTATTGCATATGATTATCAATTGTGATCATAAAAAATTGTATCAATAAATCCTTAGAAAATTAGAAAATCAATTTCATTGTACAAAGAGCTTAGACTCTAATGGATTAAAAATATTAATATCGAAGCTTTTCCAAATCTATTATCAGTTATTGCACAAGATAAGTTGAATTTGAACATTCAAGCTAAAGACACTATAGGTGGAGATGAAGCTAATTGATAGGGAAAATCTATAAAATTAATTAATTCACAAAATTTTCTATTTATATATCTTAATTCTCTCATGTTCTTTTTTTTGTAAATGCATTTACTCTTATAGTAATTCAAGTATATATTGGTTCCAAGTGGGTTGAATTAAAATATGGGGTTCTTTGCAAAGAATCTTAGTGAAGTGAGATAAGTTAATGACACTATATGTGGCAATGTGACTAACTAATGAGGAAAATATACAAAGTTGATTAATTCTCTAATGTTTCCAATTGCATCTCGTAGGTTTTAAGGGTAATTGATCTAAGGAAGCTGGTAATGCAAAGAAATGTCCTACCTTTTTCAAAGGTAATAAAAAATAGTAGTACTAGAGGTTCTTTCCTCCAACTCAAATGGATGGTACTTAAATTAAAAATTTCCATAATCAGTAGCACAACAAGCACATTCAACTTGGACATCATGTACATAATGCACATCCAAATATTAGTAGAGAACTTTTTTAGAAGTCTAGTGCACCCTCTTCCAAAAGAGGTTTTGTTTGAGTTAATAGTTGTTTCTCTTATATATAGTTTAGGCACATTATATCAAATTATCCTCAACATGATTCATAGTTCTCAGGATAGATGCCTACAACTTTTGAGCTTATGATAGGAGATGTTGGAAGATCTCACAAATCATTTTCAACAATGGATCATCAGTAGGAAGACCACCAAAGCATAGTAAGATAGACATAAGTTAAGACATCTAAGGAAAATATTTTTCCTTTATACCAATTCATAAAAAAATTATTGAGTCATATTTGAGGCTTTTACAATTTACAATAATAATATAGGACATCTAAAGATATTACAATACATGTTACATTATAATTTTACATCTTTTTAAGATTACAAGCACTTTTTTGGCTCACAGTGTTCATAACTTTCCACTCGATACAAATTTGATTATGCCCCCTTAAACAAGGAATTTTCAACATGTCTTCAACCTCTATCTCATCTTTCTTAAGACAATTCCATTTCTATTAGAAGATAAAATACAAAAAAAAAATATCCACTTTCTAGAAGCATTGTCTGAAAGTTGCCTTCACTAAAATCTTCATAACTCTATCTACTCTTCATATTTTTATATGTGATCTCAACTATAGCATCTATTCATACTATAGAAAATATACTCAATTGCATAGAAGATGATCTTTAATTCTCAAGCTATGTAAAGCCAATCTTTCCCTATTATTGTGCCAGTCTCCATAGAATAACAAGTATGTCAATATTAATGAAAAAATCTATGACACACAACCCTTGAATCATATCTCCATAAATACTATGATACTCCCCCATAGGAATATCATCATCATTCATGCTAACACTATCAAAAAATTGTTTCCTTATATGTTTGACCACCATGACCCAAAGCCTTTTTTTCACATACAAATGTCAGCTTAATGACTACCTCCTTGAGAGTCCTGGGTTCAAAAACCTCAACTCCCTCAATGATGTGACCATTAAGTCCTCTAATGAAATTTTATACCATCAAGGAAAAATCATTACCAAAACATGTATACTATTAGAGTTTGAATAAACGATTCTTGTGCTCTTGAATAGTCATAGATAACGAGTGTAGATTGTGGAACTCATCTATCTATTTCCAGCTCTAGTGATTAGAAAAGAATCATTCACAAAGGTTTTTAGTAGATAGTTCCCAAGTGATAGTATCCATCACATTTTGATCTACCATTGAGGGAAAAGGGTGGGTATATTTCTTCAAAGCCTTATTCAATTTTTAGAAATATACACAGTCAAATCTCCACATTATTCTTCTAGAATGGGACAAGGTTATCCAACCAAGTAGTATACTAGATTGGGAGGAATTATCCTTATAGATAATTTTTTTTGAACCTTCTAGTAGACCAATAACTTGATCAGAGGATTAACTGGTCTCTTCTTTTGTTGAAAAGTCTTAGCATCTAGTTTTAAGAAGATGGTGTGTGTTATGATTAATGTGTTATAGGTCCTTAAGTCATAATATTTCCATAAATAAACATCAATTTATTATTATAGAATTATGAGAATATATGTTTTTTCTTTAAGGGAATAGGAGGTATCAATATACACACATTTTCCCTTAGTTTTCAGTATGAAATTAACTATCTTGTACTTCCACCTTCTAAAGATTGGGTAAGTTTTTCATTGACTCAAGGGTCCAAATAAAATATGGATTCAAGTATATCCATCCCTGATAGATGGTTTTTTAAGGAATATTTAGGATACCATCCTCTTCTTCATCATGTCATGTTTCATCATGTTCATTCTTTTCTATGATATGATCTTTCACGACACTAGTATTTTCTAGAAAGGCTAGTATGTGTCTATCATATTTGAAGCTGCATAAGTGCATTATATTATTAGGGAAGGATGGGGTAAATATCATCTCCATAGAAAATCTCTTGAGTCAGGACCTTTCCATTAGCTCTAAGCTATTGGTAGATATAGCTAGATCATCCAAAAATTTGTTACATTTCTGGGAAATCAACTTAATATTGAAGGCATCAAAGTCCTTAATTAATCTCCATATTATTTTGTTGAGGGCCACCAATCATTTTCCATGACAAGTGTACTAGTTATATACTTTCTTGACTATTAGTTCAGAGTCACACATTCCCTAAAGGTGGGTAACCTTCCTTTGCAAGATGAATAAGAGACCTAAGACCAAGCCCTTGACTTTAGTGGATTTTTTTTGTGAAATCGAATTGTGATTGGTAGGATGTAAGGAAATATCATCCTCAAGGATTGATTATTTAAACCTTGGCTCCACACCCTCATTTATATGGAAATCCATTAAACTTGAGGATCCAAAACTCATCATCTATAAACATTAGGAGATTCTAATTAATTCTCTAGGATAGAGGGTTTGGGATCTCAAATAACCTTCAAAGGAAACACCACAAGGGGGGTTCCTACAAAAGAATCCCTTCAAATGTGCTCTTGGATGGGCTACATTGGTCAAGAATGTCTTACTCTTGTTTCTTCATATGAGAAAAGAGATATCCCATAGTAGGACCAGTCTAAGATTTTCACTCTAGCTTGGAGTGCCCTTCATAGCGCACCTAACACCATTGATTAGAAAAGAGAGTGGCCAAGGATGTGGTATAAACCTAAATTTCAATGTTATGTTTTGACTTCATAATGAGGCCTTGTATCCTCTGATTGATGATGAGGTGCTCATTGAGGAACATCTTACCATGAATGAAATCTATGGTCAAAAAATCCTTATTCTAATATAGGTTAGGCTCAACCTAAGTGTATTCACTTCACTCACTTAACCATGGTCAATAAGAGATTATTTTATCTAGAGTTCATTACTAGCCCATATCTAGTTGTATTCCTCTTTCTAGGGTAGCCAAAAGTGGGATAAGTCAGTCAAAATGTACTTGTGAAGGATCTTGGACTTATTCTAACTTAACAATATCCCATACATTTTGGGGATATCAACCATGTGGATGTCAATGACACTGAACATGCAAGACTCTATGATGAGATGGATTAAATTTTTTAAGCTTGCCCAAAATTTTCACGAGGGAGTTGTCAAGTTGGATAATTGCACCCTTGGATGGGTAGGGACCAATCCAAGCTTCTTGTAGATGGATAAAGGCATAACATTGAAAAAAGCTCCACAATTCACCAAGAAATTGTACATATTTTTACCGTAATTCTTAAGGTTGAGGAGGAAGGGAGTATGATTTCTATTTGTCTAATAGACCATCATGTTGATGTTCTCAAACATGACAACCTTGGTTTGATTAGGGTGGGATTATAGATCCTCCAAATGTTTCAAGTGAGCCTTTCTTATCTTAGGAGTGTTAATCAATACTCCATGAGAGATATTTTCATAGGGTGTTCTTCATCAATAGAGTGACATTGATCTAGCCCTTTGAGATCCCAAGGCTCATTATCAAAAAATCACAAGAAGATTTAAATATTGGTCCCTTTGGAGGGAGAAAATTGTTGTTGGCATTTGGGTCCAATGGTATGTTTGTGATCTTTGGTAGGGTCGACGTAATGGAGGTTCCTTTATCAGATTTGATCCTCGTGTTATAAGGAGATTGTGACTTTGTAATGACATTAACTTTAAAATTTGATAAAGAGTTATCAAAGATCTCATTAAGATCAAGCTCTTCTTTACCTTCTTCATCTTCTTTGAAAAAGATGGTATCATAAATAAAGGTTAATTTGTGAGGTTCAACTGAGGTAGAAGAAAGTGATAGATTAATTTATGTTTGAGTATCTAATTGAGAGATCTTGATGACCTTCTCCAATGTGGCATAATTCACCTCCAAATGTGTTCCAATGTCATATAGCCCATACCAATTGGTCAAGGGGTGAAATTTGGCAAGATGAGTCAAGTGACAAGGACATGTGTTCCCTTGAGTATCGTAGTGGTTAGAGATGACAACCCCATTGTTTGTAGTGTTATTCAAGTTTCAACCTTGTTATTATAAGGCCAAGAATTGTTGTGGTTAATGTTGTTTATATCCAGTGGTAATTCTAGGGCCCAAATTTCTAAAAACCTTGTTTTCTTGAGAAGATGTTTCCCTACTAAGAAGAGTTAGGTTTTTAAGATCTCGAAGGATCTAGCTTTACCTAACCTACATCCAAGGTGATTTGAGATATCATCATTTTTAAGGCATCAACCTTGGTGGTCCACTAGGTAGTTTTATTATTTTGTGGGGGTTGAGGGATGCATTATTATAATGAAAACATGAGTTATAGGCGACTTTCTACAAGGTCAATCTGACCAAAGGAAAGGAACTCTACTATATGATGGTCCAACCAAAAGGCCATTTAAAATAAGGGAGTTCCACACATTGAGGGTGTTAGCTTTTAGTTTATCTAAGTCCAGGGAGTAAACTCAAGAGTTAGAAGAGGGTTTATGGGTGTAGGTTACACATACTATGGTGCATGGAGCACTCTGGCCAATTTTGATAGGGCTTTGATTAAGTTTCTAGGATATTTCCAAGGTGAGGCAATAAATTTTGGCCAGAATGTCCTTATCATTATCATGATTTTCCCTTAAGATGAGTGTTGAGGTGAAGGGGTCTAAGGCATTGATGTATGTTTGAATATCAACCTCTAAAGATAGGACAGAGGTATGTAAGAATTATTTTAGATCTCTTTGAAATATGTGATTGAAGGTGGTTATAGATTCCTATAGGTCCTTTACCATAGAGATGAACTTGATATGGGACCATAAAGAGTCTATGTAAAGTCAAAATGTCAAGATAAAGACATCCTCCATACCCTACCAACCCAGACATAGTTAGCAAGTAGGTTTGGTATTACTTTATCTCATTTTCCCCTAAGGATAATGGGAGAAACTAATACACCACCTCCTAGTGTTCATGCTTCAATTATATCTTATTAAGATGTAGAGGAAGATCATGCACTCCCCCTAGATTTATCCCACCAAGGAGCCAATTTTATTTAGTTAATAGGCCATAGTGGGTGTTGCATAAGTGATAATAGAGGTAATCTTGATAGTAGGATGAGACACATGGGTACTCTAAGGGGTGGCATACCCAAGCTTAGAACTCAACATCTTTCTCTTTGAATTCTTCCTTCCTCTATTGGAAGGTATGAGCTCTACAAACTCATTAGGGTTCTAGTTTGATGAAAGGATTTTCTCAAAGTTCAAACATGAGAATAACCATAAATGATGGTAATATTACCTTCTAAGAGTACTTGGGGAACCTTTAGGGGTGTAACTTCAAATAATTCTATTTTAGGTGAAAGAGGTCTTCCTTTTAAAGCCAATTTCTATTGATACAAATTTGTTACATCCTACACCACAGAGTGAAAAGTTATTATTAGGCATCAATGTGTCAGTCAACTCAACTTGAAGAATTTCACCAAACAATGAGTTCTTTTAAATTTGAATCACTTGGTAATCATTTCATGAATATGCAAGGATAGTTGAGTTGGATAAGTGTATGTTTATACTTAAGGTGTCTTACAATTTTAATTCTCCTTATGCTAGGGATAGAACCTTATGATATTTACACATGAAACCACATAATTTTATCAATAAAACTTCAAAAGGATGGAACGGGGTGAGAAAATATACCTTTATTGTCTCTTTTCATGCATTTCTATGAAAAATACTCAAGGAAAACCAACCTACTTAACACATGCATAATTATCAACTTTTAACATTTGAAAGAAATAAAAATAATCCATTCACATTAATAACACTTCACTCTTACAACTTGAGAAAAGGAAAGATATGCAAACAAATGAACCAATCTCACTGAGTCTAGAATTTTTTTTTAAAACAAATGAAACATAAGTTGAACTCTTTATTCTATATTTGATTCAAAATAGTGACATCACTAGTTCAAGCATACATCTCCAAGGGAGAATCAACTTCCATACAACTAACTACTAAAAAAAGAGAAGAGAGCTATAATGTTGTAACATAAGCTTATGGAGACCAAAATTGTCAAAATTTTGGACTCTTTAAATGGAAATTGAAACTCTTTTATATATACATAAATCTACCTATTTATATTCAGATTCATGCCCCTACACTATACATATTTTACATCTTTTTGTACCTGGAGAGTCTAATGTAGGAGCATCCTAGGGATGTTAGTCATCTTACATGTTGGAGGAATTTGGTGGAGTTGTGTGGGCCTGTTTGGGTCTTGGCTAATTATTTTTGATGTATTTAATAAATATTGTAAGCCTTTTAAGGCATTTGGTATTTAATTACTGTTAAAGGCTGACTTGTGGCACAACATGTATTTAATGTAAGGGTTATTTATTTTTTAACTTACTAGGTCAACTTGTGGCTTAGCTGGGTAGAAGTAGGGGCCATTGTGGAGTGCTTAGGAATTATTCATCCATCTTGGAGAAGAGGATGTGATAGAGGAGCGAACTTTGAGAAGAGCTAGTAATTGCAGCTTGGGAAACAAGGAGATTGCTTGTTGGGCTTGCTAGGGTTTGGGTTGGATCTTGAAGGATCTAGCAAAATTTTTATTATAATTTTTATTTTATTTGACTATAACCAAGAAGACCTTACAACCCAACACATTGCATGTAACAATTATTTTATGAATAAACAGTTGCATTTGGTATTAGATTATGTATCTTGTGTTGTGTTTCCATTGTGTGGTTATTTGTTGGTGGCTAGGACATCTCCATTGGGGATTCTCCTTCCTTGTATTGCATCAATATATTTTAAATATTGAAATAGATAAAACTTCAAAATATAGGTCAAAGTATCCTTTTAAAGGATATCTTTTCAGCTATAAAATTTTTGACCATAAGGCATATCAATATAATCTGAGTAATAATGAGTATGGTATTAGGAAAATAGTCAGATGCTTCAAATACTTTCATTATGGGCACTATGAAAATTAGTTTAAACTAAATATGAAACAAAAACAAATATGGAAACCAATTAGTGAAAAATTTCTAATTGTCGAAACAACTTTGTTTTTCCACAAACCTGCAACTTGGGTTTTGGATAATGGGTTTTCACACCACATGACTAGATGCAAAAGTAAGTTCAAAAATCTTTATGAATTTCAAGGAGGTTTTATTCACTTTAGTGATAATTTAGGTGCTTATATCATAGGTCATAGATTAATCATTCTAGACAAAGATACACCTATTCGTGATGTGTAATTTGTAGAAGGTTTAAAACACAATATTCTAGGTGTTAGGTTTGTGATAGTGGATATTCAATTTCCTTCAATGATAAAGGTTGTGCAATAAAAACTAAAAGAAATAAAGTCATTGCTAGTGGCTTATAAATAGGTGGAAACCTTTATAATTTGATTGATTCAACAGTTCAAGAATCATCACTAATCAACACTTGTCTTATAAGTCAAGTTGAAGATAGTTGGTTATGAGATAAAAGATTGAGACATTTGAACTTTGACAATCTTGCCAGGATCAAAAAATACAAAAAGGTTAGAGGTTTACCTCTAATTAGTAAACCAATGAACATTTGTGAAGGTTTTAGAAAAGGAAAAAAAACAAGGACATCTTTCAAAACCAAATAATACTTATCCACTAGACCACTAGAACTTGTTCATATTGATTTATGTGGTCCAACTAAAACTGTATCTTTGAATAGTGAAAAATACTTTATGCTATTTGTAGATGATTATTCAAGGATGGTTTGGGTAACTTTTTTGAAACATAAATATGAAGCTTTGAACGTTTCAATTTTTTATGGAAAAAATGGTAGAAAGGGAAATTGATATGAAGTTAAAGTGTTTAAGATCAGATAGAGGTGCATAATTCACCTCTCAAGAATTTATAAAGTACTGTGAAAAATGTGGTATAAAAAGGAAATATTCAACTACCCGTACACCATAAAAAATGATGTTTTGGAAAGAAAGAACAAAGTTGTTAAAGAAATGGCGAGAACTATGTTGAATGAAGCCAAATTACCTAAAAAACACTAGAAACTATATATATTCTAAATAGGGCTTAGATTAAAATAAGGACTACTTGCATTGCATGATAAAACAACAAATGTAAAGAACTTTAAAATATTTGGTTGTAAATGTTTCATTAAAAAGGACAACGATTCCTTAGAAAGCTTTAATACAAGATCTAATGAAGGAATATTCCTTGGGCATTCTACACATAATAAAGCTTTCATGTGCTATAATAAAAGACTGAATAAGATTGTAGAAGCTATAAATGTAGTGTTTGATGAAAGTTCATTATTACGCAACAACAATAATAATGATTAAGTGAAAAAATTTCTTTTCAAAGAACATAAATGATATCTAATGATAACAAATCAAACATGATGTTGATTTAGATAATCCTAATGCAAATGAACAAGAAAGTTGCTCAACTCCTAAAATAACAAATACTGGTTTGAAAATGACTAAAACTCCATCTAGAATTATTGCTAAAACACATCTTAAGTTTCAAGTTATTAGAGACGTCTAGAAGGAGTGATCCTAACTAGAAGAAAAGTTAAAAAAAATGAGCATGCTCATATCATTGAATTCTTTTGTTTGATATTAGATTTTGAATCGAAAAATATGATTGAAGTATTGATAGATTCTTGCTAGTTGAATGCTATGCAATATGAAATAAATCAAATTGAGAAAAATAAAACATGGGAAATTGTTCCTAGACTTGATGACAGGAATGTCATAGGTGGAAAATGGGTGTTTCGAAATAAAATGAATGAAGAAGGAAAAGTAGTAAGGAACAAAGCTAGATTTGTATGTAAGGGTTATGCTCAACAGGAAGATATTTATTTTCGGGAAACTTTTGCACTAGTTTCAAGAATGGAATTCATTAGAATCTTTCTTGCATATTCTAGTTATAAAAATTTCACTTTTTATCAACTGGATGTTAAAATAGTGTTCTTAAATGTCTACTTTGATGAGGAAGATCTGGAACAACCATAAGGTTTTGAATCTTTTGATAAACTAGATTATGTGAATGGTCTTAAAAATGCACTATATGGTCCAAATAGGCTCCTAGAGCTTGGTATTCTAGGTTGGACAAATAATCTAACAACAAATAGTTTCTCTCATGTTAAGACAAACAACACTTTATATATTAATATTGTTAATGATGATACCTTAGCAGTGAAAATTTATGTGGATGATATTATTTTTGGATCCACCAATGATGAATTGGAAAAATATTTTTCTAACATCATGGAATCTAAATTTAAGATGTCACTTTTGGGAAAAAACTTACATTTTTTTTTTGGAATCACTAATGATGAATTGGAAAAATATTTTTCTAACATCATGGAATCTGAATTTGACATGTCACTTTTGGGCGAACTTAAATTCTTCCCTGGTTTGCAAGTCTCGCAACTTGAACATGGTCTATTCTTGTCTCAAACCAAATATGATAAAGAAATGTTGAAAAAAATTAACATGATTGAATCTATACACCTATGGAAATAGGTTGCAAACTAGTTAAAGACAATGATTCTCCTTCTGTTAATCAAACTGCATACAAATCCATGATTGGTAGTCTCTTGTATCTTACAACATCTAGACCTGACATAATGCATATAGTTTTTACAGTTTCTTAGTTTCAATATTCTCCAAAACAATCCCATGTTAATGTTGTTAATCAAATATTTAAATATATTCAAGGTACTCTTGTTTTTGGTTTATGATATCCACATAGTGATGATTTCACTCTACTTGGCTCTACAAATGCTGATTGAGGTGTTTCTGAACATAAAAAGGGCACTAGCATTGCTACATTCTTTCTTGGTGACTAGTTGGTTGCCTGGCATAGTAAGAAACAAAAATGTGTCACATTATCTCCCTATGAGTTTGAATTTGTTGCTGCTACAACATGTTGCACTTAGTTAATTTGGATGGATGATCAACTATCTGAATTAGGCATTCATGTTTTAAAACCTATCACCATTTTGTGTGATAATATGAGTGCTATTCAGTTAAGAAAAAATCTCATTTTATACTCTAGAACTAAACATGTTGCTATGAAACTTCACTATATTTTTGATAAGGTCATTGATAATGAGTTTCGGTTGGTATATGTTCCTACTCAATGCTAAGTTGTAGATATTGTTGCAAAACCTTTGTCTCAAGATAGTTTTGAGCAATTTCAAGTCTTTTGCACTAATTCTCTCAATTTGGGGGAGTTTGATATAGGTTTTTGCTCCTATTTAGACATATCAAATGTCTAAAAGTAGTAGTATCTGACATTGATTTTCTTTGTATAATCATTTTTAGTCCTGGATACAAAACGAGAGAGTAATTGTTCTTCTATATTTAAATCAGCATGGCAGTATAGGTAAACATATTTGAATGTTCTTCATGCAACGTTGTTTGTTTTGCCTTACATATATCATAATTTTTTATGCATATGAGTGGTATCATATAGACAAATATGCATATGTCTTCGAAATCATACAGTTGTTTGTGTATGTAACATTTGATATATCAGACATTGAAAAGAAGTAAAGGTAGTTGTAGCTAATATTGTAATAGAGATTTGTTGCTCAATAAAGAAGGTAGGTTTAATGGAGTGGTTTTTCTCCCTATGACGAAAACGTAAGACTTTTGCGAGTTTTCTACTCGACCCAAAATTCTGTCTCTTATTCTATGAATTGTTTATATTATCTTGCCGTCTTCAATTTATTAAATTAGTTTATATGTTTATATTGATTCAAATGTCTCTGAAAATGTGATGCATTTTTTAGAACTTAAAAGTTCTATTCTGATTCACCCCCTCTCAGAATAGCCATCACTTACCAACAGTCAGCATCATGAATTATGATGCTAGATTGATTTTTGAATGCTAAACTTCCTTATTAACAAACTTCGATCACCATTGCCGGCTATTTGGGATGTATGGAAATAGACGTTACACAAGATAGTCGTCCAAGACTCTTCACATTTGCTATCATGCACTGGTAGTTGGCATTATGTCAAACATTTGGTCGGCATTGTCTGAATGTCTTGCCGCGCCCTGCAAAATTTGAAGGCGTTAGACATTTAAAGAGATCGATCTCTTTTCTTTAGTTATTGATCGAGACATGCCACTACTCTATTATATCCATCCTCAAACAATGAGATTGTGGACAGAATCTCAGGGCTTTCTTAGCTCTGAAAAATGACTGCATATATCCAAAGATACACCATTTGAACATTTTGGTATCAATCTTCATTTTCTGCAACCCGTTATTCTCATCTTCCGGATAATCCATGATTTTGAGCAAACTCTCGGCTTGATTCAAATAGATCATGTGGCGGCTCATTTTTTTATTTGTAACCGGAGAGTCATCTCTGTGATTTCTATGTCGCAGATGAAGAGTAGCTGAGTACTTCACATATATCGTGTTCCCTCTTTTCACATGACAACGAGTAGCTCAGGTTGCAACTATTGACATTTTGTCAAATGGGTTCGTAGATACACTGAATCCATTACGCCATAATCTTCATGGGCATTCTCCCGAACCATTCTTTCTCCGTGCTTTTCCAGGATGTGCAAGCCACTTGAATTAGCTTTCACAAATTGTAGTTCAATTGACACATAGTTGTTTTCTGTGACTTGATAAAAGAAAGCATTTGAACCCAACCAAATATTTCATTTTTACTTCCCATTAATCTTAGACATTCCCATTTATTTCGGTTTCATTCACTATCTTTTTTGTACTTTAGATGCCCTATTTTTAAGTACTTAATTGCATTCACAAGGAAATCTGAAATGTTCTACAATACAAAGTCAGGTCAGTGAAGAAGATAAAAAAAAAAAACATATTAATGTCCACCAACACTAATCATGTCAGTTGAAATAGAAGGTAAAAACACTAATCCAACACAATAATGATTTTTAAAGCTAATCCATTCAATTACAATATATATATATATTTTTGCTCAAATTCTTACTTTATAAAGTAGAAAGGAAAATAAGAGAAACAAAGTCATGATGTCCTAAATCTATAACTCTTCTCATAGTCACTGCAACATTCTGATAATTTTCTATAGAACCTTAAGTGCTCGAACCAATGTTCAAATATGGACTTGGATTTGAGGTAGTCAGCAACATGCAACCAAGTTTTTTCACGTGAAAAAATAAATGATGTTGCTTTGTAATAGACCAAAAAAACAAAATATTATATTATACTTACTTCAATTACCATATCCACATCTCTATAATTTTTGTAGCCAAGAACTCCTTGTACTATTGAAAATGTCTTCTAAAACTTCTCCTTGCTCATTTTACCTTTCTTTACACGGCTCGTAAGTTTGCTGCAAACAATCCGACTAAAGTAAGAATCAAGTTAGAGAACAAAGATGCAAATGATGGATGATGCAATGAAAACCATGAAATCCCAGAGCATGTGAGTTGACAGTCTTGTATATGAGGATAATGGATTGAGCTAGTCAAAGGGACTATCATCAAATGCATAACGATCCATACACCCGAAACACATTGTTGAGTATAAAGTTTTAAAACCCACGAGACCATAATTATAGGAATTAAAGCTTAAGAAAACTCACGAAGATGAATATATAACAATATGTCAAGTGAGATATATACACCATGTAGAGTTTTGGAGGTGGATTCTGGCACTTGAACTCCTTAAACTAGAAGAGGAGACATCACAATGAATTAGAGATGGAAATACATTAAAGATGGAGGGTGAGAAAAATTATATGAAAATTCAATGTACAAGACTACTACTACAAAAGAACAATATCGATTGAACAAGAATATTGGCAAGTCATTAAAGAATATTTTTAATCTGAAAACATAGGTAGAATAGGCCAATAGAGTAAATTAATTCAGGGATGTGACTAAAAGTCATGATAGAAAGATAAAATGTAGACATGGCATAGGATACTTAAAGATAGTTTGAGCCTCACTTGGTTTCGAGAATACTTGAATATTCTCTACTTAACAAGGCCAACCACATGACGGTGGAAGCTCATTTGCACCCCCCGCCTCACCACCCTTCCACCCCTATATAATGACTCTAAATTCCCCATTAACATCTAATTACATATTTCATTCATTCATTCATCCATTTACGAACTATAACATTCAATCATTATACTCACATAACATTCATTAACATGACATAAAATTCATAGCATTCATTAATAATTCATGAACACATCAATCATTATAATCACCTAACATTCAATAACATGAATAAATTTCATTAATAAACAACATTAATCAATAATTTATCAACACATTCATTAAGACAACGTTCTTGCATCATCAAAAAAGGTTCATAACAATCATTTCTTTTTTTGGCTTTTTCTTTGATTTTTGAAGGTAAATGCTAATTTAGGAACATCAATATCTTTGGCATTCTCCTCATGTTGTGGTTATGATCTTATGATATGACACCTCATCTTTTTTTGAGCATGAGACTGTTGTGCCAAAGGGTGTCCACTGTGATAACAAATAAATGAGTTAAATTCACAACATTTTTTTATTAATGTTAAAAGTATTTCATTAATAAATAAATAAATGTAACAAGGATTTTTCTTTACATGACAATACCACATCATCTACAATCACATTTTGTTCAGCCCCAACCTCAACATGCTCAAACTAACATCACGGTCCACTTTGTCACCATGATGTTCTGCATGGTCTAAAATATTCACAAAATGGTTATACCAATTGCAATTTAAGATGTTAAATTCTATAAACAATTAAATAATTAATTTTCAATAGAAGATGAATACTTCCATCATTGTGATACACATCAAGGCCTTCATCATGTGTAGGATCTGTGCCAGGATTAGAAGACCGCAGTAAAATTTCATGTGCATTGTTATCATTGTTTGAAATTAACATCAAATAGATTATTTCTCAAGTACTCAATTTGAGTTATTATTCATTAGGCCTATTTACTTCTTTGTGATCTGATGCACCAAAATCTTCTCTTTGGTCACTGGAATCTATGCAGTGGCATGCAACGACGACTTTATAACCTTTCTTGAAGCCAATTTGTTTGTCCTCTTCCATGGGTACTAGATTAAATTCAAAGCCCTACATTGTTTTCTTAATATCATCAATATTGAATATATTTCTTCATTAAAAAACTTTTTTTGTAATTTTATATTGAAAAATTGATACAAAATTTCATTTATTGCTACTTACAAGTCGTGCGTGAAGTTTCATATATCCACCAGAGCCAAGATGGTGTTGGCCAACCTTATCTTTTCTTCCTGTATAGCTTTTGATGTGCCCTATAGTCTACACATGAAAACTTTGATATATGTTAGATTATATAAATATAAAGATAACTGAATAGTGCATAACTACATTAATACTTTCACATACCTATTTTTTCCCTCTTTTGGTCGAATTCCATCAACTTTTAGCCTTTTCTCTTTTGCATGTTCAATTATTTCATTCCACTCCATATATGGAGCCATAGGAGGATGCTCATAATTTGGGTTTTCCTTTAGAGGCCTTCTATATTGATCCCTTATAGTCTTGAGATGTTTACAAGCTTTATGAAGAATTTTGGCTCTACCAAAAATATTTTGACCAAAGAGATCCTCTAGAGAATTTATGAGCTGACCTTTTATTTCAAGAGCTTGGTCATTCCACCTTTTACAAAAAAGCAAAATTGTTAGATAAAAAAAATAGCTCAAGCTGTGTACATTGAATAGATTACAATAAATAGATGAAAGGAAAAATATTCTACTAGTTATATGAAGCTACATACCTTTTATGTAACATGGGCCTAAATAGCGTCAATGTTATATCATAAAGACATTCATTAAAAATATCATTTCTAGCAAAAATATCATGGGATCATTAGTCCAAAATGAGTCATCAATAAACCTTGTAAACTATAATTACACTTAAAATAATGACAATTTTAAAGTACTTGGAAGCTTAGGCACTTTTAAGAGAATCACATCTTTATTGGCCAACAACAATGATGCCTCCAACGATCTAGTACCTTTAATTTCTTTATAACTTATAAAAATTCTATTTTTAACAATATAGTCTACAATATTTAGTATATAATAGACTTAAAAGTAACTCTACGCAAACCATATTTTTTTAATTTACTTAGCATTTAAATTCCTTGTAATAAAAATAGAAAGCATAATACATTTAAAATACCTTTAAAAATGGCCAAAAACCAAAAACCTTTAAAAATGGCTAAAAACGTGATAAGATCAGTAGAGAATTATGTAGAATGGTGATCTCATAATTTGGAAATTGATCATTATATTTTAATTTGTTGTGTTTCTCTATAATAAGAAAGAATTAACTCATATAGTTTAATAAAGGTAAAGTATTTGCTATATACTAATTATAATTATAAAAATGTTTTAACATAATTATTAACAAAAGAACAAAAAATTCAAATGGAAGTAGCTTTGAGTTTTTGAATCAAAATTATTTAAAATTTTAGATCTCAATAATTAGATGGACAAATGAAACTGCAATAAGCTTGTATCTTGTTTATTTTCATTTTATTCAATTTTTTGAATTCTTAAATGATGAAATAAAAAATGTTACATAAAATTACCAAAATTTAACATTTAGTCAATTTCTTGGTAAGAAAAAAACCGAGGCATAATACTCAATAATCTCCAAAATCACAGTAGTTAGAATGACTTACTAGCCTAGATTGATTTCCAAATTTTTCAAAAGAATAAATGAAATTATATGCTGACACTCAAAAAGGGATAAAAAATTAAAAAAAGTGAAAATTAAGAATATTTGAGCTATAAATATATCATGCATAATTCATATAATTCATGAAGGTCCCAAAAGATGATCCATTTGAGGGAAGCTTATATCTTTAGGAAATGTTAGACGATCTAACATATTCATATCAATATTGAAAGAATTAGATGATCCATCATTATTGTCCATTTCTATCTCAAGAAGATCAGCCAAAAATGGCAGATCTTCATCCATCTTTGCAATTGCAAAATTTAGATTTCCCTCTAAGATGCCCATCTCTACACTGCTTGCTGGATTTACATTGAGTATCTCCATTTGAGGAAAGCTTATATCTCTTGGGATTGTTAGATGATCCAAAATTTTCATATTAGATGAATACTATTATTGAAGGAATCAAATGATCCATCCTTGTGGCTCATTTTCATTTCAAGAAGATCAACAAAAAATCATAGTTCTTCATCCATGTCTATAGTTATGTTGCTTGGAAAATAACATTCTCCAACATCTACATACAATAGCAACACATTTAATAATTTATATTGCTAAAAGAAATACAAAAGAGGGGAACATTCTACTGAAGGAGGATGTACTAAAATATCCACTATTAGTACAACGATAGGTAACACTTCCAATAATCCAAAAACATAAAAATTATGCATCAAACAAACCACTATACATGATAGTTCAAGGCACAACTGGTACAGGAAAATCATACTTGATTAACAAAATCATAAATGAACTAAATACTGATGGAAACCAATAGAAGAACATGTTACTAATAGTAGCTCCTACATGTGTTGCAACATTCAAAATACATGCATTAATAATTCATACAACTCTAAAGATAGCTATAAAATAAATGTAACCACTATAGGGAGAGGCATCAACCATATTTCAAGAGGACTTAAAGGAGATAAAATACATGCTTATCGATGTATTAAGTTTAACTAGCCAAAAATTGCTTCTAAAAATAGATATTAGATTGCGATAAGCATTTCCTCAAAATGAACAACTTTGCTTTGGTGGCATTTCTGCAATCTTAGTTGGTGACCTTACTCAATTACCACTTATGATGGACAAACATCTATACACATCACACTCTAATGCCAGAACATTATGACATCAATTCAAAATAGTTATCACATTTGAAGAAGTTTTCCAACAACAAGATGGTGATCAACAACAAGCACAATTTCATGAACTCCTAAAGAACATACAAAATGCAAAAGCAACAAAGGAAGATTGGAAGCTCTTAGTAACACACATAAATCAACACATTATACCTAATAAAAATGAAGTATTTTATATGTCAATACATCTATTTGCTACAAATTATCTTGTCAAACTAAAAAACACAAAAATGTTGAAACAGTTAAATGTTCTAATTGCAATGAGTATAGAAACAAGCACTACAAATAGCATACAGTATGTAACTGCAATTGAACAACTAGAAAAGGAAATTATCATATGCAAAGGAAAACACATCATGTTGACAACAAACATGTGGACAAAAGAAAGCCTTGTAAATGGAGCACTTGGTGAAATAATTGATATTTTTTATATCCTAGATTCAAAACCACCCAAGCTTCCACTATATGTTATCGCAAGGGTTGATAATTACAATGGTCTACTTGGAACATAGATGATCCAAAATTTAAACCAATAGTTCCTTTGACATTGGATCATAAAGGTAAATGCCAATAAGAATGACTTGGGCTTTAACTATCTTAGGGGCTTACATTACAAAAAGAAACAACTGACATTGGTAAAATAAAAAGTCAAGGTTTGAAATTCACTACAATTTTTGGACTCAAGTCATTAAAGGGCATACACATTCATCCGAATTTCTCATTTGAAAGATATTAAAAAATACAACATAATGCATTCGCAACTAAAATGACAAAAGAAGAAACACGCTTAGAAGAACTTGCCCTTTCAACAATCAAGGTATGGAAGGCTACTATTTATTTAATATTTTATGCATATATGTATGTCATCAAACTAATGTACATGTAATGAAAAATATTTATTTTTAGGAATTTAATGATACCAACAAATAGTTCTAGAACAAGCTTCAACTACAATCAATTCATTGGAAAACTTTAAGGAGGGACATGTTGATATGAACATTCAATGTACCAAACAATCAAAAAGAAAGTTACCCCTCAATTGAAAATTAAATTTATATCTCTTGTACGTGATATGATATGATTTTTCAAGAAAAACAATTCAACATAGTGTTATAGGTTGATGGTGTGCACTTTTAACAAATTGCCCAAATCAATTGCATAGTAACAAGAAAAATGATTTCCCTTCTATCACGTTTAAGAAATTGTACAATATATACTACGATCGGCGTACACATTGTACCTTCTGGTGCAAGTGCTAGTTATTAATATAGTCTACCATAATTAGCATATAATAGACTTAAAAGTAACTCTACATAAATCATAATTTTTTTTATTCAGTTAGCATATCAATTCCTTGTAATAAAAATAAAATTCATAATACATTTTAAAAACCTTTAAAATGGCAAAAACTTGATAACTAGAAAATTAGTAGAGAATTATGTAAAAAGGTAATCTCATGATTTGGAAATTGATTACTATATTTTAATTGGTTTTGATTCTCTATCAAAAAAAAGAATTAACACATATATTTTAATAACGTTAAAGAATTTGCTATACACTAATTATAATTATACAATATTTGTTTCTCTTCAAGAAGAGAATTGAGCTGTTCTAGAAGAACACATATACACATTATTTCTTTGAATTCCATTTCAGATTTTTAATTTGAACAACTCTTCATTTTATTAATCATTCTTTTTTAAGAAAACACTTAATACAAAAAAATTATTTTATGGTGAGTAAAAATATCTTAACATAGTTATTAAAAAAAGAATAGGAAATTCAAATAGAAGTAGCTTTGAGATTTTGAATCAAAATTATTTAAAATTTTAGATTTCAAGAATTAGATGGACAAATGTAATTGCAACCAGTGTACATCTTGTTTATTTTCATTTTATTCAATTTTTTGAATTCTTAAATGTAGAGATAAAAAAATGTTACATTAAATTATTAAAATATAACATTTAACTAATTTTCTTACTAAGAAAAAAAGCTGGGAAGCATAATACCCAACAACCTCCAAAATGATAGTAGTTAGAATGATTTACTAGTTTAGATTGATTCCCAGATTTTTCAAAAGAAAAAATGAAATTATACTAGACACTCAAAAAAGATTGAAAAATTACAACACCAACCCTAGTGAAAATAAAGAATGTTTGAGCTATACATATAGCATGCCATAAATAATTACAATTGAAGACCTAAATGTCTTGTTTTTAATAAAAAATATGAATATATAATTCATGCTAGTCCCAAAAGATGTTTCATTTGAGGGAAGCTTATATCTTTTGGAATTGTTAGGTGATCTAACATATTCATATAATATTCAAAGAATCAAATGATCCATCATTATAGTCCATTTCTATTTCATATAATATTCAAAGAATCAGATGATCCATCATTATAGTCCATTTCTATTTTAGGAAGATCAACCAAAAATGGTAGATCTTCATCCACGTTTGCAATTGCAAAACTTAGATTTCCCTCCAAGATGCCCATCTTTGCACCGCTTTCTAGACTTGCCTCAGATATCTCAATTTGAGGAAAGCTTATATCCAAAGAGATTGTTAGATGATCCAACATATTCATATTCATGTTCATACTGATATTGAAGGAATCAGATGATCCATCATTGTGGCTCATTTCCATTACAAGAAGATCAACGAAAAATTGTAGTTCTCCATCCATGTTTGTAATTATGCTTCTTGGATTTTCCTCTTAGATGAATCATGTCTTATAGATAATTGGAAGTAAAATAAATCACATCTATATGTAATGTCAATTAGAAACAATTATATTTTTGATACCGTTGAACTATATATAAATCAATTAAAGTTAATGATTAGAATACATTAACAAATAGTATTTTTAATAGTATTTTTCATAAATTTTAATAATTTAGTTGATAGGCTATCTGTGGGATTCCTAAAAATTAATTTTTTGACAGAAAATTTGCAAGAGTTTGGCTGGAATGTTGAAAATTCTTTCGATTAATTATTTATTGGCCATTTAAAAAATCTCCCTCCACTTTTAACTCTTGTTTTGATATTTATTAGTTTTTGTGTCCACTTTTGGAAAAAAGGGGGTAAAAACTTTATTGAAGATCAGAAAGTAACATTGCAAAGGATGCTAGGGACTGAGATCCCAAGGAAAAAACAAAATCACCGAACCATACAAGGATAAAATAGCCAACACCATCAACTGTCACCATTCTCAGCCCTATCCTCATGAAGAATATTTATTAAATCAAGTCGGAGCATCTGAGGAACCAACTCCTAGTCCTCAATTCTCCATCCTTCAGCATGCTTAGAAGCCCATTTCACCAAAAAATTAGCTACCCTATTCCACTCCCTTGGAATATGGGCAAAATTCACCATTTCCATTAGAGAACAAACCTGCAAATTTTTTTGGACAACTCTAGCCAACTACCAACTAACATCAACCACTTTGAATAACCCAAAGCATGAGCTCTCTCAAGAGCAGCAAGAATAACCAGCCCTTCCACCAGGTTAATGGTCTGTATCCCTTCATAGATTGAAAAGAGAAAGATCACTGAGCCTAGATAATCTCTATCAATCCCACCAATACTAGGCAAACCTGGATTGCCCCTTGAAGATCTATCCGTATTAATCTTGAAAATGCTATAAGGGGGAAGTTGCCATTTGCCATCCCTATCAATTTTTTGCTTCTCACAACACCTTCTCCTAGCCCTAGTCAAGGCCATAGAAGACCCTAGAATCCCCAATATTTCCACCAACTCTATATCCCTTTTCTCCAAAGGGAATTCCAGTTCACACCTAGCTTCCACAGTTTCTTGAACCATACCCAATAATTTCTGCCAGATTTGTTGCACTAGTTTCAGTTCTCCATGAAAAATCCTTTGATTGCGCTCTAGCCAAATCTACCACAATAATAAGATAGGCCCCACTAACCACACCTCATGCAAAAAGGATTCCATAGAAGGGGGCCAACTCATCCCTTGCCAAAACTCAACCAAGGAGGAAGCATGAACACCAGGAGTTGTCTAAAAATCCCACCAACAATGCCAAAGCTGTAGGGCAAAAGAGCAACAAAAAAACAAGTGGGTAGAATCCTCCTCATTAGCCCCACACATAACAAAAATAGAAAGGCCAAGGAAACATCTCTTCTGAATGTTATCCCAAGTCAAACACTTATTCCATGCCAACAACCAAACAAAACAATTACATTGTGTCCAAGAAAGCTTGTTCCAGACTATTTTCTGCCACTGAATTTTAGGCCCCACCAACTTATGAGAAAATAACCTACTATAGCTAGAGGCTATAGTATAGGTCCCCTTAGGATTGGTAGACTAGGAAAGCACATCATCATCCCAGAGAGAGCTACATCTTCTACTGGAGAGGACACTTTGCAACACATCACATTCCTCTTGCAAACCAACAATCAACCACTCATATGAGGACTTCCATTTAGCCATCTCCATCTAACAATAGGGGAAAAAGGACTTAAAGTCACTCACCCATGACCACCCTACCTCTATAGATCTCTCAAAAAGAAACAATAAGTTGGAAAACTGAGAAGTGATGGGAGGAAAACCATCCCAAGAATCAGACTAGAATTGGACTGATGTTCCCCTCTTACAATTCTAAAATAATCCATCCTTCATAAGCATAGCACCTTTCTTAAGGGCGCCCCATATCATAGATCCCTTCCCCATAAAGGGTACCTAGAAATATAAAGTTGAGGAATCCCCAGGAGATACTTCTGAGAAAGAACCTTGACCCAACTCTTCTCTTGCTCATTACACCACTGCCAATATAGTTTAGGAACCAAAGCCTCCCCAGTCAAAGTTGACTGCCTCAAGCCTAATCCACCATATTGTTTCAGACTACACACAACTTCCCATCTAACCAAACTCCATTTGGAGGACTCCAAGCAACCAACACATAAAAATTGTTGCACCATAGAATCAAGGTCCTTTAGAAAGCCCATAGGGGAAACCTAGAGCATGCATCTATAAATGGGCAGAACCTGCACTATTGACTTAATCAGTTTGGACACGACCGGTAAAGGATAACAACCATCAATGAGTCTAGTGATTAAGTTTCACCTAAAATTTATCTAGAATAATCTACCAAGACTCCCTGGGTGGTTTACTCACTAAGATGGGAATGCCAAGATAAGTCAATGGGAGATTCTCAATTTGACATCTCAAAGTGTGAGAAATCCTTTGTTGAATTGGGCCTAGAGTATTAAAGAAGAAGATGGAAGATTTTCCATCATTAATTTGCTAACTGGAGGCAACCAGGTACACATCCAAGACTCTTCATAAATTAGAGGCCTCCCTCATTGTAGCCATCCCCATCAAAGAAGTATCATCCATGAATTGCAAGTGAATTTGTGGAGGCAAGGTGCCACCCCACCTCCATCCTTGAATGTAACCAAACTCCACATTCCATTTAATCCATCTCCCCAAGCCTTCAACCAAAAGAAACCCCCCACAAATAAGGGGAGAGAGGATCTTCCTGAAAAATCCCCCAAGAAACCCCAAATAACTCATAATGACTCCCATCGATAAGCACCAAGAAAGAAATTCAAGTAACACAACTCCAAACCCATTGAATCCATTCTTTCACAAAGCCAAAAACACTAAGAACCCACCAAAGGAAGGACCACTTAACTTTGTCATAAGCCTTTGCCATGTCTGGTTTGATAAACATTGCTTTTTCTTTTTAGTTGGCCATAGAATGGATGACCTTAATAGCAATGACAATCCCATCCATAATTTTTCTACCTGCTGTAAAGCCACTTTGCTCTTCAGAGATCAGATCTACAAGCCCCTTCTCCAACTTGTCAGCAATAAGTTTAGAAATAATTTTATATATTACATTGCATAAAGAGATGGACCAAAATTGGCTTAACCTATCAGCCCCCTCATTCTTGGGGATAAGAGAAAGAAAAGTAGCATTTAGAGCCCTTAACATTTGCTTATTGTGTTGAGATTTATGAACCACAACTAGGAGATCAAGTTTGATGATATACCAAAATTCTTGAAAAAAATCAATTGGGAAGCCATCAGGACTTGATGCCTTCCTTTTCTTCATATTAGAAACAATCCCTTCAAGCTCTTCAAGTGAGATATCTCTCACAAGCTGTTGATTCATATCTCCAGACACAGGAGAGGGGATACAAGAAAGAATTTGCGCTTCCTCAAGAGACCCCCTTTGCGAGTCCTCTTGAAAGAGAGATTCAAAGTACTGCACTGCCTCCCTAGACATTTCTAGGAAGGAGGAAAGATGGTCTCCCCTATCATTCATCAAACTAGAGATAGAATTGCCATGGTGCTTGGCCTTCAAATAATTGAAGAAAAAAATAGTATTTTTGTCCCCCTCCTGGAGCCACTCTATTCAACCCTTTTGTTTCCAATACATTTCCTCTCTCAGTTCCCATTCCTCCAGCATTTTCGCAGCCCTAGCCTTGTCCTGAAGCAGATCAACCATGACCTCATCCTCTCTTATCCTACATGTGATGCCATCCAGATCTACCTGGGCCAACACCTTTGCATGGAAGACATTCCCAAAGTGTAGATGATTCCACCTTTTGAGCTCAAATTTAACATATTGAAGAAGCTTTGCAAAGACATACATTGATGTGACGTAGGTGGGTCTTCCTTTCTTCCACTAATCAGAAACCAAATCATTCAAAGATGAGTCCTATAACCACATGAATTGGAATCTATAAAAAGGCTTATGAAGCACCTCAGTTGACTCTCAACAAGTTTAATAGGCCAATAATATGATCCCCTCCAATCCAAGATCTTAGAGCAAGATGACCACATCCCTCCAACCGAGTAACAAGACACCAGAAACTGATCTAACCTTTTTGCAATACAAAATTCACCAACCTAATGATTATTTTAGGTGAACTGACCATTGATAGGTTTGATATCAACAAGATTCAAAGTATTGATATTGTCTCTGAGCAGTAATGCAAAGGGCTCCAATCTTCTAGTACCGCCACACTTCTCTACAAACTCACAAATAGCATTGAAATCTCTAGCCAAAATCCAAGGATGGAAAGGCATCATGCTATGAACCAACTTGATGTGTGACCACAAACCTTGTTTACCCTAAAAATCAGTAGTAGCATATATATTGGAGAATAAAATGATGTCCTTTGTCTCAAGACTAGTAGCAACCATGGATATAGAGGATTTAGAGGAAATCCACCAAAGAGGCTGGATTCTTCGAGGATTCCATAAGCATGCCAGACCCCCAGAAGCTCCATGAGCTCTAATTCACTAGCACTCCCTATTTCTCCACAACCTAGAAATCAAACCTTGCATACTCTCAATAGATAACTTAGTTTCCTGCAAAAAGATGACATTAGGACCTTGCCTTCTGATTAACTCATGGACCACTTTTTGTCTAGGGCTACTGTTTGAGCCCTGTACATTCTATGAAAAAACAATCATTTCAAGTGGCATGAGAAAATAGAATCCAAAGTCTTAGCTGCCCCTGACTCCACCAAATTCTCACTAGCTAGTTTAATATTTTCCACACCCTTTTTTCTGCCACATTTGACAAATTTCTCTACCTTTCCCTTCTTAATATCTTTATGCAAGATGCCCAATTTGGGAGGAGGCTTGATCTTAGTAGTTGAGTCTGAACCAATGTTTTGCCCAATAGAAAAAGAATCCACTCTTGCTATTGTAACAATGGCCAAGGGTTCCTACACCTTAGAAGTCCCCCTTTGCTGATCAATATCCACGTGCTAACAATCATCCCCTTGTGGATCCATAGAAGGATCAAGAAAAAGATCCTCCTAGACTAAGCCCACAAGCCCTTGATCCAAGTTGACTAAACCCAAGTTCACCTCCTGTTGGTTAAGCTCATCCAAAACCTCAAATTTTTTGAAGGTACCATCATCATGCCTTTCTTTAAAAGGTCTCTTTTGACCCCTATTCCAATTTCGAGCCTTGACCAGGGCAAAACCATTAGAAGCTCCTACCTCCTTAGGAGAAATGCTCTTCCCTTTATCTGATTCAAGAAGATTGTTCATAGGCTGTGAAGGTTGGGACTCCCTAGGTTTGTACCTTGGGCATCTCTGCTGAAAGTGGCCATATTCTCGATAAAGCCAACAACAAAAAGGAAGAGTTTCATAGTCCAAATGCTACACCCAAGAATAAGAACCTGCACATAGCTCTATTGCATCGGGCAAAGGTCTACTTAGATCAATTTCAACACAAATGCATGCAAAAGTCATTACCTTTTTACCCATAGTCAGTGATGAAGTCCCAATAGGATTTCCAAGCACTGAGGCCAAAAGGTGCAACAAATCCTCTCGACAACATTCTACTAGGAACCTCGGTAAGTGAACTCACACTGGGACACAATTTGGAAGCTCCTCTATGGGGTTGAAACCAATATGCCATGGCTTGATAAATAACTCTACCTTATTATGAAAATAAGGACCTCCTTCAAATACCCGATTGCAATCAACAATACAATTAAAAGTAACCATGAAATAGTTGTTTGCCAACAACATTATCTCCATTTCCCCCTCTGGCTCCCAAGTCCTTTGGCCCCAAACTTCCAAAAATTGCAGGGAAACTCTCATCCCCAAAAGCTTATAGTATAAGGAGTGATGTGAATAATACTCAACATCTTCAGCAATTGTCTCAATCATAATGACTAGTTTTGGCCTCTCCTTGCACCTCTCGAGACAACTGTTAGTCTTTGTAATCCTTGAGCCATTAGATAACCCTAAATCAACAATCCTAGAGTTCAGAGCAAACATATTATTATCAAAGGTCTTCATCCCTTGATTTGAAAATTTTGGGCCTATTGCTGCCCAAAAATCCAAGTGAGGGCTCCTCACTAACATCTCACCCTTTGAGTCGGCCATTATGCTAAGAGAATACAAGCTCCAAGAAATGGGAGAGGGAATCCTCCCCCCACCCTATTTCAAAACTGACCCCAACACCCAACCACACCCCTTCAATGCTCCTGCCCCATGCACAAGAGAAGAGACACAAGTTGTAGGCTTGCAGAGCCTCCTGCAACAACGAAGGCCTCCACGCAGGACACTATGGGGGTATGTGCAAATAAAAGGGCTAAAACCTTTGGGAGATCGCCACACCTTACCCTGCAAACTCCAAACACCCACCTTCAGAGCCCACAAAAAATTAGACAGAGCTAGGGCATCTGAGTTGCAGAGTGATCGTTGTCCCATTCTCCTCTCCACTATCTCCACTTTTAACTATTGTTTTTCATTTTCTATTTATTAGTTGTGATCTCCACATTAGCTCATCTTGTGATCTATTTAGTTAACTTTTGATTTTTAAAATTGATTTAGATTTTAGCTTTTAAATTATTTTAATTTATTTTTTATATTAGTTTAATTTTGTCTTTAAATATTATTTTTTAGTTTCTATAATTTATATAGTCAATAGAATATTTATTAAACATATTACTTTTTTGTATTTCTCTTTTTAATTTTTGATAATAGAATTTTTGATGGTTTTTAAATTTTTTTTTTATATATTTGATCAATTTAATTTAAATAAATAATATTTATTTATCTATTTATAAGATTTTAGTAAATACTATGTTATTTAAATTAAAAATTATTAATAATCTAATTTGTTCACATAAGATAATAATTTAAATACTCACTTTTAACTTTTTTTTTTCTTTTCATATTTATTTAAAAAATAATTATTTGTGATCTCCACATTAGATTATGTTGTGATCTCTATTTATTAAACTTTTGATTTTTTAAAATTGATTTAGGTTATAATTTTTAAATTACTTTAAATATTTTTTTTACATTAGTTTAGTTTTTTCTTTAAATATTATTTTTTTAGTTTCTATAATTTGTCTAGTCAATAGAATATTTGTTAGAGATGTCTGTATTTCTCTTATTAATTTTTCGTAATAAATTTTTTGATAAGTTTTTTTAAATGATTTTTTTTTCATATTTGATAAATTGAATTTAATTTTAAAATATTAAAATTATTGACCATGTTTCTTAAGCAATATTAAAATTTCCTAAATATTGTAAATTTTATATCTATATTTCAATCTTCAACTTTTTAATTTTTGTATTTTCATTTAAAAAAATTTATATTTACATTATTTAATGTTCATTCTACATTTTTCTCTTAAATCTCATCTCGTATTGAAGCACTCGTTGCATGTACAAAAGCATGTGATTGCTAGTTTATATATGTCAATAAAAATAATTTCATTTAGTAAAAATTAAGAATAATGAAGATTTTAATTTTTTTAAAAATTAATATAACTTTTAAATTAAAGATATGAGATTTTAAATCAAATTATTTATTAAAATTAAAAGATATTTGTTTTTTTTCATTATATATATTATTTTAAAAATATCTTTTTAAATATTTAAATTATTTTATATAACTGAAATTTTCTTCAAATTTGTTATATATATATATATATATATATATATATATATATATATAAAATTTATAAGAATGAAATATTGATTATTTTGGAAGATCAAGAGTCACAATTTAGAATTCTACAAAGATGTCCATATTGAGTACTAATTGCTTCAATCAAGCATCTGATATCACTAACAAAAAATTTAGAAACTAAATATTAAAAAATTATATGTAATGAATGTCCTTACCACCCAACAAAAATACATTTTATAATACCTAAATATCTAAAGTGCAAATACAAGTGACAGATTTAAATTCTAATATGAATTTTCTGTACTAAAATCAAGACACTACTCTTGTAAAAATGACTTTGATTATTTAACTATATATCTTAGATACCTTCCCCCAAAATAAAAATTATCTTAAAAAAATTAATCATTAAAACATAATTCTAGATGTTAATTTAAAAAATATCTCACAGCCAAATGAAAGTTAAGAAAACTAAAAATAATTAAAAGTAGCTAACACAAATAAAATAAACAAATAAATAAAAGTAAACGGCTGCTTTAAGCGTCAACCGTAGTAAAGTTGTCTCTGTTTTCCACCTTGAGTACCACTTCCACCGTTCCACCCTTCATTTTTTAAAATTTGAATGAATTTGAAAACAAATCAGAGGAACCGTAGACCCTCTGCAATCCAATTATTGTCAAAATGTATCAAGAGGAGCTCTTATTATTTTCTTACTCTATTTTTAGGTTTGTTCTTATTTCACTCTCTGATCATGGCTAACTGATTTATATAATTATTTTTAATTGAGTTTACATACAGATGTGATTTATTTTACTTCCACCTATCTATGAGACATTTCTTACTTTGCGGAGAAGCTATCTGAGTGGTTAGTCTGTGGGAATTATGGATACCATAGCTGTTGTTCTCTACAGAGTAGAAAGTCAAGAAGCATGGGTAGAAAGAAGGTGGAGGTGCGTTTGAGGGAATTGAAAGCCCAAAGACGGCAGACATTTGTGAAGCGGCAGAAGGGAGTGATGAAGATGGGCCAAGCGCTTGCAATACGACTGCGGCTACTCAACGAAGACACTGCGAAGGTTTTCAATGGCGAACACCAACACCAACACCAACATAAAGCAAATCATGAAACTGCAATGGTGGTTGTTCCTCAATATGTTTCAAATTATGAAACTGCAATGGTTGTTGTTCCTGAATATGCAAGAAAAGAATCGATGGAGATGAAGAAGAGGAGGGGCAGAAGGTAGTTGGAGGAGCGATTGAGGGAGCACAAACTGCAGCGACGTATGACATTTGTGAAGAGGAAGAAAGGGCTTGTAAACAAAGGCCGACAGCTTGCAATACTCTGCGGATGCTCTGTCTACATCAGAATCCGCTGCATAGAGTTTGAGGAGGACATTGTTGAAGAATTCAATGGCAGCTCATCACATCGTTGTAAAGATCCTCTTCACACTCATGAATGCCAAGGTTCATGTTTTAATGCTCATCCTGATCAAATGGGTGCAAATCTTGTAAGCAATTTCAATAAATGGGATCAGCAAGATGGAAATTTGTATGGACCGTCAAGGGAAATGGGCGCAATTCAAATGTATCAACATCCTCCAACAGGATCATATCCTGGTTCTGTTGCTCTTCCTCAAGATTTCTATGCTGCTGCAATTCAAATGCAGGTAGATGGAAGCAATCGAATGATGCAATCAGAAAAAGATCCGAGGGAAATCCTCTCTACTAATTTCAATAGTGAGATGAGCATGATCGATCCAGTACTTGAAAATCAAATAAATATGGAAGATCATCAATGGGAAATCTCCTCTGCAGTGGATACTAATTTCAACAATCTGATGGGCATGATCGATCCAGTTGAAGATCAAATGCAGATGTTGCAATATGGCTCTCAAGATCAAAGGGAAATTCCCTATGGTAATCTCAAGAATCATGAGATGGGCCCAGTTCAAGATCAAATGCAAATGCAAGATCAAATGCTGCATGCAAATCCAAGCAGCAGTGAAGAGATCATCATCTTGGAGGGGAATCCAAGCATCGTGACTAGAGACGTGGAAATCGATGGAGAACTATCATATTTCGCTGATCTTCTTGAAATGGAAATGAGCCACAATGATGAATCTTCTGATTCCTTCAATATCAGTATGAATATGAATATGAATATGTTGGATCATCTAGCAATTCCAGAAGATCTAAGCTCTCCTCAAATGGAAATCCCGGAGGCAAATCTAAGTTGTGCAATTGCAGACATGGATGAAGACTTGCCATTTCTGGTTGATCTTCCTAAAATAGAAATGAACCAGAATGATGAATCATCTGATTCCTTCAACATGAGTACGGATATGTTGGATCACTTAACAATTCCAGAAGATATAAGCTTCCCTCAAATGGAACATCTTTTGGGGTCAGCTTCATGTTGTTATTGAAAAACAAGACATTCAAGTCTTGAATTGTAAGCATTTGACACATGTTTTTATTGAAAAACAAGACATTCAAACATTCTTTCTTTTCACTGGTTTTGTGATTTTTCTATTCTTTGTTTGAGTGTTTGATTTAATTTCATTTGATCTTTTGGAGATTTCATCATCTTCCTTGACAAAAAAATCTAAGATTGTATTTTATTAATTAAATGTTGTATTTAATAATTTTACTTAATATTTTTCATTTGTTTATTTGTGAGTTCAAAAAAAATTAAATATAATGAAAATATACCAGATACAAATTGGTTGCAATTTCTTTTCTTCATATAATTAGATTAAAAAAATTAAATAATTATTAATCTAATATAATTCACAACCTATCTCCCCATGCCATTGTCATATTAGAGTGCTTGGGTTATTCTAAAAAGTATTAATCTAATATAATTCACAACCTATGTTCCCATGCTATTGTCATATTAGAGTTCTTGGGTTGTTCTAAAAGTTATTAATCTAATATAACTCACAACCTATGTTCCCATGCTATTGTCATAGTGACCAATAATTATTCTAAAAATCTTTTAGCAAAGAATTTAATGATTATAATATATTAACAAAGTATTTTTAATAGTATTTTTATCATTTGTAATAAGTTATTTATGTCCATAAAAATAAATTCATTTTGTAAAAAAAAAAGAATAATGAAGATTTTAAAATTGATATTTGATATTTTTTATTATATAAATTATTTAAGAGATTATCTTTTTAAATATTTAAATTATTTTATATAACTGAAATTTTCTCTTCAAATTTGATTTCAGTTCATTATTATATATAAAACTATATTATTAAAAATATATATTTAAAACTATTTTTTAATTATTTGTAAGAAAATATTGATTTCTATTTGGAAGATCAAGAGTCACAACTTAGAATTCCGCAAAGATGTCCACAATAGTACTAATTGTTTCAACAACTAAGCACATGATATCATTAAAAAAAATATTAAAAAATTATATGTAATGAATTCCTTACCAACCAACAAAAATACATTTTATAATATCTAAATATCTAAATATCGAATGTACAAATACATGTGACAGGTTTAAATTCTAATATGATTGTCTTTTTACTAAGATCAAAATATATTCTAATTTTCTCTTGTAAAATTAGAATATATTTTCATTGAAAAGGTAGAGGAGAGAGAAATATGATGAGTCTTCAGACCCACATTAGGTGACAAACCCTATTCAATTTGATCATTCATCTTGATAGAAGAAATAGCAGATTGGGATGAAAGATGAATTAAATGCATTGCATTTACGAATGAAAATAACACTAAATAGATGGCAAATCTGATACAAAGTCTCCCAATGCACGCCGAAAATCTGTGAGTTGTGATATGAGTAGAGTTTTATATCCAGCTTTTAAAATTTGTTTGTTTGAACATTTCGATTAGAAAAATAATACAATAATAAAATTGATAAATAATAATATGACTAGTAGTACAATTAAAATGAATATATCTAATAAATTTTATTAGAAATAATAATATATTTATAATTTAAATAGATATCTAAGTCTAGAATTAGATTTTTTTAAAAAATGTTTATAAATATAATTATAATTCAAAAATCATAAGTTGGTTATCTAGTCTTTAGTAGGAAAACATTGAAAATAATTTAAATTAAATATAATCTAAAATATTAAGGTCCAAAACACCTACAATGTTTCACTAACAAGATGAACATACATAATTCACATACAAATTTGACTCCATTTTTTATGTTGTACAAATATAAAGTATTATATTTTCAAAATATAAATTTTAAAAAAGTTATAATTGTATTTATAATTTTATACTAATGATAAATTTTGTTGATGATGGTATAGAATTCATCTTTAAAATGTTTTTATTTTCAATTATTGTAAAAATCTTGCTGGATAGGCTTATACAACATCTTAACCTTTTTGATCCCTTCTATGACTATGCCAGTAATAATTCTGGACTTAAGTATACTTGGTGTAATTTCCAGCAAGGTATTAATTGTATTTACTCTAGGTTGGACAGATTTTATGCTAATAGAGATTTCTTCTCTTTTACTTACTTGCCTTCCTCTTTTGCTGTCTCTGTTCATCCTTCTACTCTGTCTGACCATTCACTTATATCTTCCATTATCAACCTCTGTAATGCCATTGCCCACTCAACCACTCACTTCAAGAAGTTTATTCTTAACTCTTCTCTGCTCAGTGATTAGGATGTTTTGACCACTATCAAGATGATCAGGCTTTTTAATATTAACGACAAGCACCTCTCACATATTGATAGATAGAATATCAACATAGATTCCTGGCAATTTTGTTTTCAAACTTTTGACCAGATGAAGGCCAAAGATTATTGTAGAGTGGAGCATTGTCTTTCTAATCATCTTCTTTCTCTAGAAGCCAGAATCCAAGCTCAACCTGCCAATTCTCTCTTGACTGAGCAAATTTCTCTTGTTAGAAATAAACTTAGTAAGCATCAGCAAACTAAAGTCAAAGGTGCCTCTATCAGAGCCCTGAATAAATGGCTTCAATTTGGAGACAAAGGATTCAAATACTTATTTAACCTTTTAAAGCAGAAGCAAGCTAAAGAGAAAATTGATAGAATTGTTATTGAAGATTGGGAACTCCTCTCCCTCCATGATATTAGTAATGCCTTCAGGGAATTCTATGCTAATCTCCTATCTTCAAAAGATTCTAACATATGGATTGATATCAAAAATCATTGTATGCACCTCATCCCTAAGAAAATTTTTGAGGAGGATTCCTTTCACCTTCAAACTATGGTTTCTCCCCAAGAGATAGATGATGCTATTTGAAAGCTTAAAGATGACAAAGCCTCGGGTCTTGATGGGCTCCTCATAGAATTCTATAAGGCTAATATTGACTGGATCACTCAAGATCTTTACAACATTTATACTGAAGCTTTTGAAAAAGGATCTCTAGGGCCTTCCATTAACACTGGCATCATTAAGCTCATTCCCAAGTCTGGTGATAATGCCCTTATAAAAAATTGGAGACCTATTACTCTGCTAAATGTCTCCTACAAGATCCTTACCAAAGTCCTAGCTACTAGATTGGAAAAAATTCTTCCTAAGTTTGTCTTCCCAACCCAAACTGGATTCATTAAGGGTAGGTACATTTTGGAAAATCTTATTACTAGTTTGGAAACTATGGAATGGGCTAAAAACTCTAAACAAGATTCTGCTATGTTGCTTGTTGATTTTGAAAAGGCTTATGATAGAATAGAATGGGATTTCATTATTAAAATGCTCAGAGCTTTTGGCTTCATATCTATCTTTTGCAACTATGTTAAAATTCTTCTTGCTGATGCATCTTCCCTTATTGAGATCAATGGTACTCTCATCCAACCCATTCTTCTCTCTAGATCTATTAGGAAGGGTTGCCCTCTTACTCTAGGTCTATTTATGATTGCTTTTGGTGCTATTTTTTTATATTCTTTGTGATGATTCCCTTTCCCCCAAAGTTTAGGGGATCACCCTTCCTAACAATTTCGAGCTTTTAAATATCCAGTTTGCTAATGATACTTCTCCTTTCTTAGAGCTTTCTCATAATAATTACCAGTGTCTTAATCAAAAGATTGAGTTATTTGAGAAGGCCTCAGGAGCCTGCATTTCAATAGCTAAATCTATTATGCTTGGATGGAGCGAGTATCCTCCTACCTAGTTAAGTCAGTTTGGTTACACTTGGGGTGGCCCTCACAAGATTGTCATTTATCTTGGCATCCCCTTTTCTGTTGCTCCTTCTCTTAAAGATATGTGGGGTTAGGCTAAAGATAAAATTATCTTTAAACTTAATAAATGGAATTATAAAACTCTTTCACTTGCTGGAAGAGTTCAAGTTTTCTAAAAGATTTTTTCTTCCTACAACATCTACTACTCCTCTACGTGGATGTTTAGCAATTATTAGATATTTGAAATCCAAAAAGCTATCCGTAATTTCCTATGGTTCGATGGTAAAGGCAAAAGAAAAGCTCACATGGTTAAATGGAGCTGGTGTCATTTGAATAAGAAAGTCGGTGGTCTTGGTCTTAAGGACCTTAGACTTTAAAGTATTTCACTTGCCTCCAAATAGATTTTTTAGGCCTTAGAAGGAGATGAGCCCTAGAAAGTTCTTATTAGAAATAATATCCAATGTGGTGTTCCTAAAAATCCAAGTCTTGGAAAGGCCTACATTTTTGCAACCTATGGCTAGCATATTTGCTATCTCTGTTCAAGGAACCTAGGTTTTTAAGTCCATTTGGAAGGCTTGGGAGATTTTTTGGGGTTTCATAGATAATGATGCTTTTGATCACCAATACTCCATCCATGGGGAGCATTCTATTTGGTGGAACCTCACCAATGTTGGAAAACCTCTTGCTCTTACTCAAGGCTAGATCCTGGAACCCCAAGGGCATTAAATTTTTTATGGATATCATGGACCATAATACTCTCATAAGTTGGGATATTATGGCTAGAAAGTTTGACCTTCTTGGCTCTCAATTCAGAACTTATAACTTAATCAATAATGCTTGTGCCTCTTTAAATCTCCCTAGAGACACTGCTGTGGACTCCCACTATTATCTATCCTTTACATGGAGAGATGGCTCCTTGCTTACTAAAATCAAAGCTAAGAATATTTATAAGCTCGTTAATGTTTACTTTTCTATGATCAACCATATTAACAAGGTTTGGTATTGCAATCTCAGTCCCACAAAATGGCAAAAAGTGTTTGACATCCTTTGGAAATCCCCTATCCCTCCTAAAGTTAAATGTTTTAAATGGCAACTTATTTTGGATAAACTTCCTGTTAGAAGCCACCTTGTTGCTTATGATATATATGCTCTATATGCAAGGCCCTTGAAACCATGAGACATATTTTTTCTTGACTGCATCTTTGCTAAAGAAATATTGTTAATGTTTGGCATATCTACCACTAATCATGTCTACACTTTTGACATTATTACTAGATATATTCAGGGTGTGAAGAAAGATACTAACCTTTTTTGACATATTCTTTCATCTTTCATCCTTTGGTTTATATGGAAATTTAGAAATGAAGCTAAGCATCAAGGTAAGGATAGGAGACTTACTAGATTTTATAGAAAACTCGCCCATTTTAAGATTGACTCACTGGTTTGCTGTATTATGAACCTAGAACATGATAAGCTGCTGAGATTTCTAAAGGCTGGGTATGCGAAGATGTTTATATACGAGATGAAGCATGGAATTGAATGGGCCAAAGTTATAGAAGACAAAAATGCTTTTGGCAAAGCCTTGGACAACATGATAGAGTTGATTCGTTGTACTGGGACTCTTGCCTACGATAGGTTGGATATATATTCTCAATGCCTAGAGAGAAAGAAGGTGGTCTAGATGGAAGGCCCACAAGGGTGAACAACTTAGCTAGAAAACCTTGATGATATATTATATTAGTTACTAGTTTATTTTGTATCTTCATGTTACTTATCATGAGTTTTTGACTCTCAGTTGATCTTGTGGGCTCACTATTTTTTTGTGCTCCTGGATCATTGATACTTTGTAATATTTTTTGAAATCTCGATAATTAATATAAAAATTATTGCAAAAATTCTCAAATATAAGTTCTTCATATAGTTAAATTTTGAAATATCATAACTCAATTTTACACACAGGTGATCCTAAAATATCAATATTTTCTTTAACTCTTTTAGTTCCTTACATTTTCATTTTTTATATTAATGAATTATTTTGTAGATTTCAAATATTTCATCACTTACACAACTTTTATTTTTAAAATTATATTTATATCACAAATTATTCATATTCATAATCTTCCTTAAAGATGAGTGTCCAATATTTGTTCTCTCTTGTAGCTACTTAATCTTAAGATTCATTCCCTCTAATGACATTGTAATAAATAACAAGATACTATTATTGAAACTAATAATATACCAAGTAAAACTCATTGATCTATATTTAATTCTTATAGATTTATAAACAAAATATTCAAACCAGAAATAATTGCAAATTGTATATAATAATATTATTAATTTATGAATTATCACCCACCATTTCACCTTTCAAATCTCATTGTCAAAATTGATATATTGCAAAAAATAATAATTATTTATCGCTATAGTTGTAGTTATTGCCCACAAATCAGTCATTCTAATAATTTAATTTCTTCTTACTTATCATAATAGGTAGGGACTCTAGCTCACCAAGATCTCTTGTTTAACTATATATGTTAGACACCTTCCCAAAAAAAAGGAACGATCTTTAAAAAATAAATATCAAAACATAATTCAAAATATAAATATAAAAAAATTTCTCACACACAAGTGGAAATTAAAAAAACTAAAGATAATTAAAAGTAGCTAAAAATAAATAAATAAATAAAAGTAAATGGCTGATTAAGTGCTCAACCGTAGTAAAGTTGTCTTTTTTTTCCACCTTGAGTAGTAGTTCCACCGTTCCACCGTTTGAGCATGACAAGGGAAGTGTGTGATCACATATTCCAACCTTCATTTTTATTTGAATTTACAATTCATTTGAACATGGAACTATATAAATCAGTTGAAATGATTGATTAGAGTATATTACAAAATTGGTATTTATAATACTATTTTCATAATTTGTAATAATATAGTGTAAATAAAAATATGATATAGTTACTTTAAATTTTAAAAAATTGTACTATCAATCACATTTGTTCAAATAAGATAATTCATTCAAATACATTTCAAAATGCTTTGTTGTTCATATGAAGTATTAAAAAAAAAAAATTCTACCATAATTACATTATAAATGGAAAAAAGATAAATAATACATTCTTTGAAGGTGATCTTATTTATTTATTTTTTTAAATATTAAGTACACCATATAATTAATTTTTTGTATACAATTAAATGGTGCCAACTTTTTTTGGGCCAATAGTGGCATGTTGTGATGGTTAAGTTGTTGAGTTGTTATCCTTGCCATCAAGGTTCAAATCTAATAGGGATGAGGCCCCTCATTTGTGCCCTCATTGGTTCATAGCTCCAGGTCAAAAGCATTTACCCCTCTTTAAAAAAAAATAAAAAAATGGTGCCAACTTTTTACATCAACATTTACTTGAAAACTTTTATTTTTTCCTACAAAATTTACACAACTCATGAAAACCATGAATATTAGTAAATACAAAATCCTTAGCTTTTCACCATTTCTAAAAAATACTTCTAACCTATCAATATAATTTTCCTATTAAATATTAGGAAATAAGCAAGATACACTTCTCATACAATATCACATCATCTTATAACATCACTACCATACACTGTTACTAGAATAATGTCTTGTGGCTCCAAACTAAACATATGTTACATATATAACTATATGACAGGCTATAAAATAACATTTAATTTTGAATGAGGCAGTGCATGGTAGTGGGCCTTCAACCTATTTGAGCCTTAGTCCATCCTAAGTAATCTCATTGTATGGATTGATCCATGCTTCCCAAGGCAGTGTAAGTGGTGTTGGAGGGGCACCATTAGCAATGCAAGCAGGGCTATTGTTTATAAGAGGAATTGTAATATTGTTTAGGGAGTACCTAAGGTAGAAAGTGCATTGGAAGGGGCCTTAGCCAACCATTTTTTCTTAATTTGATCTATGAATTGCTTTAAGGTGTTGATGCAAGACCATCCTAGGTGTAAGAGAAATCTTGCATCACCCAAAAGTATTTTCTTTTTAGTCTTTTCTATTTTAATAAGGACTAGTAAATAGGGGGTTGATTTTTCTAGCAGCTTGCTATTTTTATTAAGTTTGTCATATGAGCTCGAAATGTTCTCATTTTCTACATGAAGGTTCATTTGAGAGTTATAGGCCTACCATAAAAATCTCATTGTTCCAGCTTAAGTATCATAGAAGTTATTGTAGATTTTCTGTAAAATTTTTTGAATAAAATCTTCAAGTTCACCATTGGAGGCCTTAATTAGGTCCAAAAACTTGATGGAAGGGTACTCACAATGTTCTGCACCTATAGATCAAGAGCTGGCATTTCTAAAAAGTGGTTATAATAGCCAATTGGAGCAACAGTTTGAGAGTTATGGCCTTTCAAAGTTGGTTATCTAAAATTCCTAGAATAAATGTCATAAATGTATTTGGCTGACTCTATATGTATTCTTGGGGTCAGTCAGTCCTAGTTATTTAGTTTGAGCATCTAGAACTGTCTTGGGTGACATTAAATTGCCTATTTAAGAAAGGTCAGAACATTGTCTAGAACAACTCTAGTTGGTAGTTCCCAACTTAGTCTTGCAAATTACTATATTGAAGGCTCCCATGTGGGTTAGCATGTGGTACTTGTGAATTCTATAATTTTGTATTTGCGGCACAAAAAAGTAGTCCATATTTTTTTCTCACATTTTCTATTGTTTCTTTGTTTTTATTACATGTTTATGGTATTAAGAGTAGCACACTTCATCATGTGGTATCAGAACTAGGTTTCTTGAGTGTGTGGATAGATCACTGACTGTGACGTAGTTTGCACCAGGACCATGGTTTGGGATGAGTGTGTAGAAAGATCACCGATTGTGAGGTAGTTTGTACTAGGGTTTCAACGGAAGCACAAAAATGTGTCCATGAAGAAAGCGTGGTGGAAGAGTTGAAGATGTTACACTGGAGGATTTTAGAACCCTATAGAGAAAAATGTAAGCAATGCAAGAACAAATTCGCAAAGGAATGAATCTTGTCATAGGAGATGATGAAAGTGAGGATGAAAGAGAAGAAGAATGAAATGTGGACCCAGATACAGTAGAGGAAGTTGTTAACCTAGAGGAGGTGAAGCTTTTTAGGGCCATTTCTAGTGTTGGAAAAAGACCTAATTTTGTTGTTCCCATATTTTCGAGAAATCTCAACCTAGAGGAATTGATTGAATGGATCAATGAATTCGAAGATTAATTTGAATATAAAGATATTGAAGATTTGGATAGGGTACATTGTATCCAAATGATCTTTATTTTAGTGAAGTATGGAAGACTTGTACAGAACTTGTTACACTTGAAATGACAAAGTTGTTGGATTTCATGATCTAGGATATCATATTGTTCAAAGGAAGCTAGTTGTACATTCCTTGAAGTTCAGTGAAAGAGAATCTCATCAAGGAGAAGCATAGTGGAGGATTGGGTGGACATTTTGGCAGAGATAAAATCATAGCTTTGGTTGTTGAGAATTATTACTGGCCACAATTGCACTAAGATTTGAAGAAGTGTATAGAGTTGTAGAGTATGTTAGATGGCAAAAGGAGTGAAGCAGAACACAGGGTTGTATCAACCATTACCTATACTACAAAAGCTGTAGGAGGATGTTAGCATGGATTTTATTCTTGGATTACCTAATCTTTTGTAAGTCTCTCTCCTCTAAAGACCTAATACATGGAGCCAATATCATCATGAGTAGACTCACTCTCCTTGGACGAATTCAATTGAAACTATTGATACAAAAATAAGCATGCAAAAATATGTACTTACATGTTCATAGCTACCCCTTTAGTAGAATGAAAATCTTTTAAAATGTTGTGAAATCTCTTTAGTGTATATTTTTTTAGCATGGACTGTTGGAAGAAAGAATGGAAATGTCATGCCAATCTTTGGTACAAAAAGAGCTATTACAAATTCTGAATATGAGTGTTGGTCTCAGCTTGTATTGACATTATGAAGATCATATAAACTCTTTCAAAATCTCCATAGATGTCTATCAAGGGCCCTCTTTGATAATTTATTGGTAAATTGCTCCCCAACATCAAACTTAGTTTGCATGAGCAGACATTGCAATCTGCATACTTAAGAAAATTCTCTGAAGTATGAATCAAATTTGTACATTGTTATTATGAATCTAATTTGTACATTACTATTATGTGGCAACAACACTCCACTATGAAAAATTAGTAGAGAGGAAAGACTTGGTTCAAGGGAAATTTTGTGTAGAAAACATGTCGCCCCTTCAAACATGGCATAAAATGTACAAAGGTAAGCTTTTTATGTAATATTAAAGCATCAATGTCTATAGACTCAAATAGAATAATATTTTAGAGTGCAAAATCCTTATCATCTAATCCTAAAGGAAAGTAAAAGCTTTTTGTTAGAAAAAATAAACTTCAAAATTGGGTATCTAAGGTGATAAAATTGCATATGCAAATGTATGTATGTATCTATATATGCATGTGTATATGTATGCATATATGTATCTTTGCATCTCTACATTTTGTTGTTGTGCTCTTGTGATCTCTACATCTCATCATCATGCCTTTGTGGTCTTTGTATATGTATGTGTGCATGTATGTATGTATATACATATATATATATACATATGTATATGTATATATGTATATATACATATGTATATGTATATATGTATATATACATACACATATGTATGTGTCTATGTATGTATGTATGTGTATAAACAAAGAGATCTATGTATACATACACACACATGTGTGTGTGTATGTATATATACATACATACATACACACACACATGTGTGTATGTATATATATACATATATATAAAGATAAGCTTCTCTCTATATATACATTCATACATATAAACATAGACACACACATATGTGTGTGTATGTATATATACCTATACATATACATAAAGAGAAGCTTCTCTAATCACTTGCTTAGGGAAATATAAAGAGATACATGTTTAGAATGAAAAAAAAAGAACACTTACATAGGTATCTCTTCTTCCCTTGAAGATAATTGTAAAGAAAGGGCATAGAGATCACAAGGGCACATCACAACAATGAAATCATAGAGAAAGGGCACATAGATCACAAGGGCATGCCAATGAAATGCAATGATCATAAGGGCACAACAAAAAAATCCTAGATCTCCATTGATCTCCACTAAGGGCATGAAAAAGAAATATAGAGATCAAAAGGTAATGATAATGAAATGCAATAATCACATGGGCATGACAATAAAATGTCCACCAACACTCAAAGCTCAAAGCTCTCCACCAACATTTAGATCTCTCTACCCTTGTATGGAGCTCACCACCCTCTTTTGTGTGAAGCTCTCCACAATCAAAACAAATGGGGAATGGTTTATGTCATATTTTATTTTTTCTTGTTTATATCTAAAATCAACTTCACATTATGTTGTAACTTTGGCATAGGTGTTTGATCCTATATATATGCATAAAGATAAGCTTCTCTATATATACATACATACATACATATATACATAGACACACACATATGTGTGTGTATGATCATATATATAGATAAAGATAATCTTCTCTATATAGACATAAATGCATATATACATAGACACACACATATGTGTGTGTATGTATATATACATATACACATACATAAAGAGAAGCTTCTCTAATCACCTACTTGGGAAATGTAAAGAGATACACATTTCGAATGAAAAGAAAATAACACTTACATATGTACCTCTTCTCCCTTTGAAGAAAATCATAAAGCAAGGGCACATAGATCACAAGGGCATGTCACAACGATGAAATTGTAGAGCAAGGGTATAGAGATCACAAGGGCACACCAGTGAAATGAAATGATCACAAGGGCACAACAACAAAATCCTAGATCTTTATTAATCTCCACCAAGGGCATGAAAAAGAAATATAGAGATCAAAAGGACATGACAATGAAATGCAACAATCACATGGAAATGACAATGAAATATCCACCAACACTCAAAGCTCAAAGCTCTCCACCAATGTTTAGATCTCTCCACCCTTGTTTGGAGCTCTCCACTGTTAGGATTAAACCATAGACATAAATAACAATTACATGCAAATATTACTAATAACAAAAAATAAAAGATCACACAAAAAAGAACACAAGGCACCAAGATTTAATGTGGTTCACCCAATCCCTATGCTACATCCACAAAACAACAAGTCCAATATTTTTATGATCCAGTGATTAGAACTTGATTACAATTCGTAATCCCTTACAACTCAATACTGTCGCAAGAACCAATTTTGCATCACACCTTATGAAACAATCCCTAACCCTAAGCCCTTTTATACAAGCATTTTAACCTTTTTAGGGTTATAATTAATAATTACATGTCGGCCCAAAACCCTGATAAAATAGGACCCAATTTTTTTTTTTTTTTTTGGGGCAATACCACTAACCCCAAAGAATTTATGAAGTATGTACAGTACTTTCTTGATTAGTCACCACAATCTAACAATCTCCCACTTGGGGATTGATCAAGCTCCACACTAAACAACAATCTCCCACTTGGAGACTAATCTTGTAGCAATACCGCTACCACATGGGGCTCCCACTAGATCAAACTACCTTGGACTCTACTATTCTTTTCTTCATATTCATTCTAGAAGACCAATTGAAGCTGAAGTGGAGTTTAGCTTGTCCCTTGTTACTACCTTTGTCAACATATCGACTAAATTGTCATTGGTATGTATCTTCACCAGCTTTAACTGTCCATCCTCCAAAACTGACCGAATGAAATGGTACCGCAATTGTATGTGTTTGGAATTTGAATGTAGACATGAATTCTTTGCAAGATGAATGGCACTCTGACTATCTGTGAACAAATAATTATCTTTCTAAGGATGTCCAAATTCTTGCAAGAAGAACTGAAGCCATATCATCTCCTTGGCTACCTCTATAGCATCTACATGCTCTACCTCTGTAGTGGATAAACCATTAACCTTTTGTAACCTAGAAACCGAGCTCACGGCTGCCCCACCAATAGTAAAGACATAACCTATAGTACTCCACCTAGTATTAATATCCCCTACCAAATCTGAGTCAACATAGCCCTGTAAATTAGTAGTAGAGCCCCCAAAGTGTAAACACTTATTAGATGTTCCTCTAAAATATTTGAGAATCCATTTGATTGCATTCCAATGCTCAATTCTTGGATAACTCATATACCTACTAACAACTCCCATTGCATGTGTAATATATAGCCTAGTATAGAGCATAGCATACATCAAGCTTTCTACAACTGAAGCATAGGGTAACTTGGACATCTTATCCTCCTCTTCTTGTGTCTTGGGATACATCTCCTTAGTCAATTTCAAATGACTAGGTAAAGGTGTGCTGACAGCTTTAGCATTCTCCATAGAGAAACGTTGCAACACCTTCTCAATATAATCAGCCTGAGATAACGTCAATGTTATATTTTTCCTATCTCTGCAAATCTTCATACCAAGGATTTTTTTTGCTGCCCCAAAATCCTTTATAGAAAATGCATGTGCTAATTGGCTTTTTAGCCCCTTAATGTGATCCATGTTAGACCCATCTACAAGCATATCATCAACATATAAACAAAAAATAATGTAGCTATCATTATCCAACCTCTTAAAGTAGACACAATGATCTGAATGACACCTACTGTAACCATGCTCATGCATAAAACTATCAAATTTTAGATACCATTGCTGAGGTGCTTGCTTCAAGCCATACAAACTTTTCTTCAATTTGCACACTAAATTCTCCTTACCTTTGATTGCAAATCCCTATGGCTGAGCCATATATATATATCTCTTCATCCAAATCACCATGAAGGAAGGATATTTTAATACCCAACTTCTCTAAATGCAAGTCTTCAGTAGCCATTAGACTTAAAACAGTACAGATAGAAGGCATTTTAACAACAGGAGAAAATATCTCATCAAAATAAATTCCCTTTTTTTGTGCAAATTCTTTTACAACTAACCTGGCTTTAAATCTTTTCTTACCTCCATCATCTTCTTTTAACCTGTAAACCCACTTATTCTGTAAAGCCTTTTTACCTACAAGCAACTTGAAAAAATCCCATGTCTTATTCTTCAGCAAAGAGTCCATTTCATCTTTTATTGTAGACTCCCACTGAATCTTAGTATCCACCTGCATAGCTTCATCATAACTTTTAGGTTCACCAGCATCATTAAGTAAAATAGAATACAAAGAGGGAGAAAATCTTTGTGGTCTAATTTGCCTTGTTGACCATCTATCATTCATTGGTGTGTGTGTTATTTTTTTTTGCAGTTGTTGCACATCATGAGGAATGGCTGGAACATTAGCTTTTAGAGTATCATCCAACACTACATAATCATCTTCTTTCTTCTCATGTTGCTGCAATAGATCTTTGTACAACACTTTCTCATTGAATATGACATCCCTACTTCTTACAATTTTATGATTTTCAAAATCCCAAAGCCTATAACCAAAATCATTAATGCCATATCCAAAAAATACACATTTCTTTGACTTGGCTTCTAACTTGGTTCTATTTTAAGAATCTATGTGAGCAAATGCTTCACAACCGAAGGTTTTGAGAAAAGAATAAATCACCTTCTTATTAGTCCATGCCTCCTCTAAAATACCATAGCCCAAAGGAGTAGAGGGACCTCTATTAATCAAATATACAACAATATTGACAGCCTCCACCCACATGTGTAAGGACAACCAAACATGCAACTTCATGCTCCTTGCACACTCCTTTATAGTCTTCTTCATACGTTCAACCACTCCATTTTCCTGTTGAGTCCTTGAAACAATTTATTGTGTACGAATACCATTAGTGGAGCAATAATGTTCAAATTTATGATTGCAATACTCACTACCATTATTAGATTTGAGACATTTTAATTTTTTACTAGTCTCATTTTTAACCAAGCATTTCCATTTCTTAAAAGTTTGAAATACAGCAGATTTCTATCTAAGAAAATAAACCCATACTTTTCTAGTTGTGTCATCAATAAATGTAACATAGTAATGAGAGCTACTAAGGGAACATACTTGAGCTGGTCCCCATACATTGATATGCACAAGCTCTAATTTCTCCCTTTTATTTTCCTTCCAAGTCTTTGCAAAACTCACTCTCTTTTGTTTTCCCTCACACACAACTTTCAAAAAAATCAATATTAACACATTTTAGAGCTTGTAAAACTTTCTTTGAATGAAGTACTTTCATACCTTTCTCACTCATGTGCCCAAGTCTATTGTGCCATAGCACTGTATCATAATCTACTCCAGCTATTTGATCTCCCTACTCAATTGCAACAATTGTTCCTAAACATTCATTTTTCTCTAAAAAAATTAAAGTATAAGGAACAATATGACCTGTACAAAGATATAAGGTTCCTACTATCACACATTTTTCTGCTACAAGGGAACCTTCTGAAACCTTCCAATTTTTATCATTAAAAGTAACTACACAACCCTTATCACCGAGTTGCCCTACTAAAATTAAATTCCTACTCCCAAATAAACAAGCCCAAAATCCCCTTGGACATAATCTTGATAAAATAGGGCCCAATTTTTTTTCCATGGTGATACCCCAAACCCCAAAGAATTTATGAAGTATGTACAATACTTTTCTCATTAGTCACCACAATCTAACAATCTCTCACTTGGGGACTGATCAGGCTCCACACTAGACAAAAATCTCCCACTTGGAGACTGATCTTGTAGCAATACCACAATCACATGGGGCTCCCACTGGATCAAACCACCTTGGACTCTACTATTATTTTATTCATATTCATTCTAGAAGACCAATTGAAGTTGAAGAGGAGTTCAACTTCTCCCTTGTAACTACCTTTGTCAACATATTGGCTGGATTGTCATTGGTATGTATCTTCGCTAGCTTTAACTATCCATCCTCCAATATTGACCGAATGAAATGGTACCACAACTATATGTGTTTGGTCTTTGAATGCAGAGCTAAATTCTTTGCAAGATGAATGGCACTTTGACTATCTGTGAAAAAATAATTATCCTTCTGAGGATGTCTCAATTCTTGCAAGAAGAACTATAACCATATCATCTCCTTGGCTGCCTTTGTAGCAGCTACATACTCTGCCTCTGTAGTGGATAAAGCATTAACCTTTTGTAACCTAGAAACCTAGCTCATGGCTACCCCACCAATAGTAAAGACATAACCTATAGTACTCCACCTGGTATCAATATCCCCTACCAAATTTGAGTCAATATAGCCCTATAAATTAGTAGTATAGCCCGAAAAGTGTAAACACTTATTGGATGTTCCTCTAAAATATCTGAGAATCCATTTGACTGCATTCCAATGCTCAATTCCTGGATGACTCATATACCTGCTGACAACTCCCACTGCATGTGCAATATCTAGCCTAGTACAGACCATAGCATACATCAAGCTTCCTACAGCTGAAGCATAGGGTACCTTGGACATCTTATCCTCCTCTTCTTGTGTCTTGGGACATATCTCCTTAGTCAATTTCAAATGACTAGGTAAAGGTGTGTTGATAGCTTTAGCATTCTCTATAGAGAAACATTGCAACACCTTCTCAACATAATTAGCCTGAGATAGTGTCAATGTTCTATTTTTCCTATGTCTGCAAATCTTCATACCAAGGATTTGTTTTGTTGCCCCCAAATCCTTCATAGAAAATTCATGTGCTAATTGGCTTTTTAGCCCCTTAATGTGATCCATGGTAGACCCAGCTATAAGCATATCATTAACATATAAACATAAAATAATGTAGCTATTATGAAGTATGTACAATACTTTCCTAATCAGTCACCACAATTTAACATCCACCCTCTTTTGTGTGAAGCTCTCCACAATCAAACCAAATGGGTAATGGTTTATGTCATATTTTATTTTTTCTTGTTAATATCTAAAATCAACTTCAGATTGTGTTGTAACTATGGCATAGGTGTTTGATCCTTGATAACTTTCATTTCAACATTTCAGGATTCAAGTTTTCAAGTTTCCTCTTCATTATATGTTTGGTTTATTAATGATTTCCTTTAGTTTGATTATAGTGCATCTCAACTAGCTGCTCTAGTGATGAAATCACTCATTTATCTCTAGATTATGCAAGCACTTGTTGTTTGACAAAATCTAGATAGATACTAAGAGTTCAAAAGCCATAAACCAGAAGATCACGATGTGTGCATCCCACTTTAGGGAAAAATTGGATGTCATGTTCTTGTGTATATATTTTAATCACTTCCTTGAAACTCAACTAAGGTGCACCCATGGAATTATTTAGGTGAATCCCACTAGCCATGGAAGTTGAGGCTTGTTGTTGAGCATATGTTGCAGCTAAAGTTCCTCAAATTAGCATTGCTCTATCACCCTAAGATAGCCTACATTCTCTCTAGCCCTAGGCTGTTCCATAGCCATACCCTCTACAACTTGATTTATCATTTCAAGGGATAAATTTAGTTGACTTCTTATGCTCTCATCAGTAAGAAGCTTGGGGAGAAATAGTCCATTCCACACTAAAACCCACTTTGTTACTTCATTAATATCAAGACTTGAACAAAGCTAATGATACAAAACCTGCTGCCACTTTGGAAAAAAATATTGCCTCCAACATTGCAACCATATGATAAATGGGGATAGCACATGCTTGAGCCATAACCTAGTTAAATTAGTCTAGTTTCTAATTAGCTAGGTTGATTACAAAATCCTGTAGAACTTTCATCAGATTAGATATGATAAAATGAAGAAGCAATAGTTCCTAGCTAGAAGGATCAAATACAATTTTCCAAGGTGATAAAGTTGCATATGAAGATGCATAACTTATATGTCAAGCATGAAGCATATTCCCCAATTTATAACAAATGGTTGAATATAAAGGCTCCATATGATGACCCAACAATGGAAGCCAAGGATGTAATCATACATGTATTGGCATAGTCTCCTTATGAGGATCCCAAGTATCTATCACTACTATTAATTTGGGCATCACTATATAATTCAAAATGTTATGAAGTACTAAAGCTGTTAGTAACTTCTCCCATGTCTTTAGAAAATGTATCATAGGTTTAGGATCCCTTGACTCCAAGGAATTCATAGCATAGGTTCAAGGTAGTAACTCCTTACACTTAACTCTTCACTAAAGTTATTCTCATTGCCACAATGACATTACCTCTAAATCATGCAAAGGATGTTGAAGTGGTCCCCAGTCTTGAAACACTCTTATAAGAATTGAAAAAGAAAAATGTAGATGCAAAACATATATTACTATTATTTATGTATATGTATATATGTATATATACATATGTGTGTGTGTGTGTGTGTGCGTGTGTGTGTGTGTACATACATACACACATATGTGTGTGCCTATGTATGTATATATATAGAGAGATCTTGGCACAAAAGAAAACTTGATTCAATTGCACACATATTCCATAATCTAAATAATAAAACAATAAAACTCACTCAACCTCTGCTAAGTGACTTACCTAAGGATCTTGCACAAAAATAATGCAGACTAGGAAAAATGGGTAGCTTTCACAAGAAATTTTACAAAAACATATCATAGTAGGAACAATCAGCTATTCCTAGCTAGTAGGATCAAATACAAGTTTTCCAAGGTAATAAAATTGCATATGTAGATGTATGTATGTATGTAGATGTGATGGAAATGCCTATTGGTAATTATATTCCTCTTTTTCTCTCTCATTTTTCATGTGTTTATTTCATTTGAACTATTATTTATAAGGGGGCATTTTGTAATACTGGATTCATTTTATGCAGGACGTGATGAGGCATTCTTGGGTGTACCAATGTTAGATGTACGAGAATCACTAAAGAATTATGATGAATAGATTGTGAGCAATGAAGATGGAATCTTCTTGAGAGTAGTAGGAGGTGATGCAGACATTCTAGATACCTTAAATATTGATGCTTAAAGATTTTAGATTTTAATAGGGAATATAGATGTTGGGGGGTTGGGGTGGGAGGAGGCCAAATGAACTTCCACATTCACATGGTTAGCCCTGATTAGTAGAGAATATTAAACTATTCTTGAAACCAAGTGAGCTCAATATTAACCTATGATTGGATTACAACTAACTATGTGAATCTCTTGGTTTCAAGTAATGTAGAAGGATACCATAGTTCAATATGCAATCTCAATTCATATGCATACGACATTAGGTGGAGCCGAAAAAACTCAATAGGTTTGTATTTTGTTTAGAGGTTTGCATAGATCTATTAAATAAGTGTAAACATGGTGGGTTTTTTAACCTTTCCCTATTTTTCATTCATAAAGAACGCAGTTGCACATGCATTCTCAATTTAGAGTGGCATTCACAAGTTTATCAAATTAACGGTATGATGTTAATGGGAAATTTATTAATGGAATGAATATATTTTATTAATGAATGGAAAAATTTGTGATGTTAATGGGGAATTTAGATGTTGGTGGAGGGGGGAGGGGAGGGGCAAATGAGTTTCCACCTTCACGTGGTTGGCCCTGATTAGTAGAGAGTATTAAACTATTCTCAAAACCAAGTGAAGATCAACATTAACCTATGATTGTATCACAACTAACTATGCGAATCTATTGTTATTCCTCAGACTCGTATTGCTTCCTAAATTATCAAAGTAAACATAAGAAATATTTTAGAGCTCATTATAACTAGAGAATTTGGGTGCCCTATCCATGATTACTAAAGTCATATAAAGAAGGCATTGACTTCACCTATTTAGGAGGAATATCTTGAGATCAAAGGCGAAACCATGCCATGACTCATAAATCCATACAAGAAGGCACTGACTTCACCTATTCTTTGTGATGTCCTCATGGGAAGTCTCAGAATACTTATTCAACATTTGTCACAATTTTTTTTTTAATAATTCAACAAGTCATCGCAATTGTGATGACCTATTCTGACAAATAATTGTCGCACCCACATCATCGCTATTGCATACCCATCGCTCTTTTGACGGCTTGCTCCAATAGATAGCCATTGTATGTGAAATGGTCTACTATCGTAATTGTGATGGCATGAAGATGAACACTTGCCCTTTCTATCTTCCAAGTTAGGATAATTTTTTCTGTCACAATTGTGATAGACATACTTGTCATTCCAATTTATGACAACAAAAGTCTGACACTCGTACGACGAGAGCCAATTTGTGGTACTGTCACTTGGGCAACGAGTGTTCATCATAATTATGATGGCCTTTCATCATAATTTGGGCCCAAATGTAGTAGGGTATAAATGTGTCTTATAAAATTTTGGTGAAAGTCTTAACCCTTAGGTTGGTCCACATTCTCCCTAAGTTTGTTAGCTCTACTCAAGCTAGCTTCATTAAAGGAAAATATATTTTAGAGAACCTTATCATAGCTTGAGAAGCCATGGACTGGGCTAAATGTTCTCATCAAAACTCTGCTCTATTGCTCCTTTGACTTTGAGAAAGCCTATGATAGGGTTGAGTGGAATTTTATAATTATGATGCTTCAATCATTTGGATTCCCTTCTTACTTTTGCAATGTTGTTCAAATCCTCCTTAGAGATGCTTTTGCTCAAGTTGAGATTAATGGTTTTCTTTCTGATCCTTGCCCCCTTGGGTGATCTATCAGGCAAGGTTTCCCATTAGCTCCTCTTTTTGTCATTTCTGCTGAAGCTTTGTACTATATCCTTAGGGATAACACTCTGTCCCTGGAAGTTAGAGGTCTTTACCTCCCTAATAATGAAGAGCTTATAAATAGCCAATTTGCTGATGATACTACTCTCTTCTTTGAGCTCACTAATAATAATTTTTTAAATCTACAATCTAAGTTGAATATGTTTTGCACCATCTCAGGTGCTCGCATCTCTCAGGTGAAATCTATTTGTCTGGGGTGGGATGAGCAGCCTCCTAATTGGTTTTCTCAACATAATTATCGATTGGGAGGTCCTAATAGAATTGTTAAATATCTTGGTATACCCTACTCAGTTGATCCTTCTCTTAAGGATATGTGGGATTGGGTTAAGGCTAAGATAATGAATAAGCTCAATAAATGGCACAACAGATTTTTGTCTCTTGCTGGGAGAGTTCAAGTTTGTCAAAAAAATTTGTCCTCTTATAATATCTATTATTCTTCTACTTGGATGTTAATAATTATCAAATTATTGAAATTTGAAAGGCTATTAGACTTTTTCTTTGTTCAGATGGCAAAGGTAACAGAAAATTTTACAATGTTAAATGGGAATAGTGTCATACAGATAAGACCCTAGGAGGGCTAGGGCTAAAAGATCTTAAACTGCAAGGAATTACTCTTGTTGCCAAATGGATCTTTCACTCTCTGGATGTTGATAGTCCTTGGAAAGTGTTTGTTAAACATAACATTGAGAGAGGTTTTCCCAAGAAAGCTAGTTCTTGGAAGAATTTCGCTTTTTGTGATTTGTGTTAGATTGTGGTGACTGATCAGGAAAGTGCTATACATACTTCATAAATTCTTTGGCATTGTTACTAGCTATGAAGACTTTTTGGTATTGTTTATCTTATTAATGTGAATATTAATCAGATTGTTACTAGCTATATTAAAGGTATTAGTAAAGATGCTATTTTTTTCTAAAATATTCTATCTTCTAACATTCTTTGGCAGATTTGGAAGTGTAGGAATGAAGAAAAGTATCAAGGTAAGCCAAGGGTTCTTACTGAGTGTTATCGTAAACTCACATATTTTAAAATCTTTTTGCAGATTCAAACTACCATGATGATAGAGAAGGAGAAGCTCAAGAGGTTTCTCAAAGATGGTCAAGCCACATTCTTTTTTATGAGCTCAAGTATGGTTATCAATGGCGTAGGACTTTGGATGATCTGCGAATGTTTGAGAACACTTGTTGGAGACTGAACCAGATGATCAGAAGGAACCAAAATTCCAAGAAGGAGGAGATCTTTATGCTGGCCCAAATCTAGGAAAGAAAGAAAATTGTATGGATGGAAAGCCCACTTGGTAGGACCGTGTGGATGGATATCTACCTTGATATTCTACATTAGTGCCTTTGCTATTTAGTGCTTTGTTGTTCATGTTTTTGTATATTTGTATTGATGCTACTGTTGTGTTGGTGTGAGGCAATGCCTCTGTTCTAATATTCAGTGAACATTGTTTTTTTTTTTTTTTGTGGTACTCTCTATAGCTAATAGGAAAAAAATGATTATAATATATTAAAAAATAACATTTTTAATAGTATTTTTCATAATTTGTAATAATTTAGCCAATAGGCTATTTATGGGAACTTTTTCCCCGAAAATTAATTTTTTGATAAAAAATTTGCAAAAGTTCGGCCGAAAAATTGAAAATCCTTTTGGTTAATTATTTATCGCCCATTTTTTATTTCCCTCCACTTTTAACTCTTGTGTTGATATTTATTAGTTGTTATCTCCACTTTTAACTATTGTTTTTCTTTTTCTATTTATTAGTTGTGATCTCCACATTAGTTCATGTTGTGATCTATTCAGTTAACTTTTGATTTTCAAAATTGATTTAGATTTTAGTTTTTAAATTATTTTAATTTTTCTTTAAATATTATTTTTTAGTTATTATAATCTATATAGTCAATCGAATATTTATAAGACATTATTTTTTTGTATTTCTCTTATTAATTTTTCATAATAGAGTTTTTGATAGGTTTTATTAAATGACTTTTTTTTCATATTTGATAAATTTAATTTAAATAAATAGTTTATTAATCTATTTAAAAGATTTTAGTAAATATTATGTTATTTAAATTAAAAATTATTAATAATCTAATTTGTTCACATAAGATTATAATTTAAATATCCACTTTTAACTATTATTTTTCTTTTATTGTTTATTTAAAAAATGATTACTTGTGATCTCCACATTAGATTATGTTGTGATCTCTATTTATTAAACTTTTAATTTTTTAAATTGATTTAGGTTTTAGTTTTTAAATTACTTTAAATTAATTTTTTTAATATTAGTTTAGTTTTTCTTTCAATATTATTTTTTCAGTTTCTATAATTTATTTAGTCAATAGAATATTTGTTAGAGATGTTACTTACAGATATGGATGAAGACTTTCCATTTCTAGTTGATCTTCCTGAAATAGAAATGGACCAGAATGATGAATCATCTGATTCCTTCAACATGAGTACGGATATGTTGGATCATTTAACAATTCCAGAAGATATAAGCTTCCCTCAAATGGAAATCTTTTGGGGTCAGCTTCATGTTGTCATTGAAAAACAAGAAATTTTCAAACATTCTTTCTTCTCACCGATTTTATGATTTATTTAATTTTTGTTTGAGTGTTTCATTTAATTTCATTTGATCTTTTGTCTCTTCCTTGGCAAGAAACCTAAGATTATATTTTATTAATTAAATGTTATATATATATTTGAAATTATGAATTCAAAAAATTTAAACATAATAAGAATATATCATATGTAAATTGGTTGCAATTTCATTTGTCCAATATGATTAGATCACATTGTTGCTACTTTAAATCTATTTAGTGACTGTTCAATGAAAACTTAGAATCACTATTGACAATTATATATCTAATCTACATTATATGCAAGGCCAATAATTATTCTAAAAATCTTTTAGCAAAGAATTTAATGATTATAATATATTAACAAAGTATTTTTAATAGTATTTTAATCATTTCAAAAAATTTATTTATGTCGTTAAAAAAAAATTCATTTTGTAAAAAATAAGAATAATGAAGATTTTAAAATTTCTAAAAATATATATACAATTTTCAAATTAAATTTATGAGATTTTAAATTAAATAGTTTTTGGATTAATTATTAATGAAAATTAAAAGATATTTGATATTTTTTTATTATATAAATTATTTAAGAGATTATCTTTTTAAACATTTAAATTATTTTATATAACTAAATTTTTCTCTTCAAATTTGATTTCAATTTATTATTATATATAAAATTTTATTATTAAAAATATATATTTAAAACTATTTTATAATTATTTGTAAGGAAATATTGATTTCTATCAGTTTGGAAGGTAGGAGTCACAACTTAGAAATCCACAAAGATGTCCATAGTGAGTACTAATTGGTTCAACAACTAAGCACATGATATCATTAAAATTTTTTTTAAAAAAATTATATATAATGAATTCCTTACCACCCAACAAAAATACATTAATACCTAAATATCTAAAGTACAAATACATGTGATAGGTTTAAATTCTAATATGATTTTTTTTTACTAAGATCAAAACATATTCTAATTTTCTCTTGTAAAAATATATTCTAGTTTTCTCTTGTAAAAATGACTTCAACTATTTAACTATATATCTTAGATACCTTTGAAAAAAAGGAAGGAATGATCTTAAAAAAATAAAACATTAAAACATAATTCAAAATATAAATATTAAAAAATGTCTCACATACAAGTGGAAGTTTAAAAAATGGAAGTTAATAAAATTAAAGATTATTAAAAGTAGCTAAAATAAATAATTAAATAAAAGTAAATGGCTGATTAAGTGCTCAACTGTAGTAAAGTTTTTTGTTTTCCACCGTTCCATCATTTGCACATGTCAAGGGAAGTGTGTGATCAGATAGTCCAACCTTCATTTTTATTTAAGTTATAGGTAAGTATAATTCATTCGAACATGAAACTATGTAAATCGGTTAAAATGATTGATTGGAGTATATTACAAAATCGGTATTTATAATACTATTTTCATAATTTGCAATAAATAAAAATATGATATAGGTACTTTTGAATTTTTAAAAATGGTACTATCAATGACACTTGTTAGTCCCTCCCATTAAGGTAGGAGACTAAAGTTTTCTGTTGTCATTCTAATATTAGTTCTCCTCAAAATTCATGCAAAATCATTCTACATATATAGTCATAAATAATATTTCTATTAAAATCAATTTTGTAAAATTAATTCTTATTTTTTGATTGGCTATTTCAATTTATCTTGGCAGTATTTTCTACTTTTTGAAGAAAAAAAAATTATAACTTTTGATATTCTAATTGTTAACATGTGTCTTCCAACAGCCAATGCGTCTTTTGCATGCAACCATCAATGTGTCTTTTGCATGCAGCCACATAGTTTAAAAAGCTAACAATTGGCATGAAAATTAATTTTATTGATATTTAAAAAAATAAAATTCACCATGCTTAACTTCCATTTGAGTTTGTATATACCCTCTATCCCCTACCTTCATTGATGTGTGGAATTCAATTTTTTTATCACCATCATGTTCATCTGTAAGTATTATGCTCCTCCAATTTTGTTTGTGTATTTTAGCTCTTCATTGATATGTTTAGTATGATTATGACTAACACTATAAAAATTTGGTTGGTGGGTAAAACCTGCCCCTCAGTGCTTCCTACTTTATTTTGCAATTCAATGTTAAATATGATGTTTTATTTTATTTTGAAATGTTGTTTGTTGGTAGTTGGATAATTAAGATCGGTGAATGGAAGGTTTTTCCATGGCTAAAGGAAATGCCAATGGCACCTAAATTCTATCCTCAAGAGGCCGAATTTGCAGAGCCCATTGCTGAAGATTGAGAAGGAGGCTTCGCGATAGAAAAATCATTCCTCTCATACCCAAATCATCTAAGAAGCATGTCATTGCAAATCATAATCTCTATTTTTTCCAACTGAACAACAAAAACAACAATACAACTGCTACAAGCCTACATTTTGGGTCCTTTATTAACAAAAAAACTTTGGTGAGAGAGAATGGGCACTCTATTTTTCTAAATTCATTTGCTCATTTCATTCCATTTCAATAATGCAGCTCATGGTGGGGCTCATGCTACAGCTCCTGGTGGGGCTCCTCATGTACCTCGACGTAGGGCTCGTCGTGCAGCTCATGTTCCAGCTCTTGGTGTGGCTCATGTTCCAGGTTAGGCTGCACCTATAGCTCCTGCTGGAGGTCCTGTTGCACGACCTCCACGCATCGATATTGATGCATTATTTGCATTTTCAGAGCATGAGGTTGCTAGATTGCAGCACTCTATATTGAGCTCTAATGATGGTGTTTATAAAGACATATGTACTATGATATGTAGGAGTTTACAGGATTTGACAGCTAGGTTTAGAGGTCACCATTCATTTACTCCTGTCATATTAGCTTCCATATCTAGGGAGCTTAGGGCTGAGGTTTCAGGTGATGCATCATTTGTTGACGTCAAGAGGGTAGCCCCCAAAGATGTCATCCAAAGAGAGTTATTTCCAGCTTATGAGGGGATATAGGGTAGGGTGAGAGGCTACAGAGTCACACGATGCAGAGACCCTATTATTGCTAGCATGATCTATCCACGATTTTTAGCTGCATATGGTCGTTATCCTAATAATGACCAAATACCCCTTTATTTTGCACATCAGTTGTACACTGAGTTCTGTATAGGGCTCAATGTCAACTACTTAGATATTCTTGATTATTACGGACAGGGGTGTGGTTGGGTGGCAGATCGTGACCAGTACCGTAGTGTACATTGTCTGCCACCTACAGATCTTAGACAGTTTGTTGGACCGAGGATGCCTCCTGTGATTCCTACACATGCGCCTATTGCAGATAGAGTTGTCATTGCTTCCCAAAGGGAAGCAATTGACACTATTGGGCACATTGCATCTGCGGCAGCTAGTATCACATCAAATTCTATTGGTCATTATCTTCATAGTTGACGTCCTCGTCCACTTGGTCGACCATCTTCATAGGCATCTAGTAGCACTTCAGGTGCCTCCTCTGATGATGCATATAGAGCTATTGGGCTACCACTGCCAGATGATATTTGTGGTCTTTCAGGATAGCAGACACATATGGATATGTCATTGTATTTTTTGGAGGATATGTTGCACTTTATTAGCTATATTTTTGATACATAGAGGACTCTAGTACACACGGTGATGGATGTTGTTAGACAGCATCAGAGCCCTGACACAGTTCCACAGACACAGGCCGCCACACCAGTGACAGATGATACACCTGTGCGTAGCTCACAGCATTCGGCACTAGACTCATGACACTCTACAGATGACTCGAGCATACGAGTTGGAGATGTCCATATCATAGCTGAGGGCCTTGATGATTTTGGTGAGTAGTTGCGAGGCCTATTTGAGATTGATACTAGTTTGACCCTGGGTCTTTCATCATACATGGACCTGTTATTCAGACCTGGTAGCACTAATTCTACACCAGATGTACTTAGCCAGTTACACAGTCCACTTCACTCAGATTTACTAGTAGTTGGACATGGAGTTTTAGGCTCAGGTGCATCAGTAGATGATATGATGGAGTCTGCTGATCATCCTCCACCTCCGGAGACCTAGGTACATATATAATTTATTTTTAATTTTAAATATATATGAAATTAAAAAATATGTTCATTTATTGAAAAATTTAGTTCAAATATATATGTAGATATTTAATTTAATCTTTAACTCGTAATAAATCATGTAGGCACAGGTTGCTGAGCACATGGTTACACATACTGTTGGTTTAGGGCATCATATACATGAGAGAGATGATTCTATTGAGGCCCCTGGTAGTGCTTAGGTACTTGAGTTTTAAATAGTTTGTTTAAAGTTATTTAAATATTTTGAAAACTAGATATATATCTATATATATGCAAATTTGTATTTAATTTGAATGTATATGTACATGATGCACATATGTATATATATGTTTTAAAGATAGAACTCTAACACATGTATGTATATATGTATATATATTTGCAGGGCTTGGTTGATGCGCCTCGACGAGAGGATGTATAGGAGACTCGATCAGAGGGTCATTCTGTTCATATGTGTCTTGAGGGGTCCTTCTAGTAGTAGATCAGATTTATATATTTTTTGATGCATATATATTGGAGGTCCAGTTTACATGTACACATGTGTATTTTAGTTCCTTGATGACATCCATGTACTTTCACTTTTTATTTGATTATTGAGTATTTCAGTGTTAGACACCATCACATGTATGTATATATGACTTTTTATATTTTTCTATATACATATATTTATTCGAGATTTACAGTTTGCATTTCAAATACATAGAGATATATTAGATTTATAGATGTTTATTCTTGAGATGTGTAAATGTGTACAAGTTGATAAATGAATTTAAATTATTAAATTCATCCATGGTACAATTAATTTAAATTATTAAATTATATAATTTTTTAATAAACTAAATTTGATAATTAAGAACTTATGATCATACAATTAAAAATATATTTAATTCAAGATGAAATTCAATAGTTTGAAAAAAAGTTGGTATTTAAGAATTGTAACATAGATAATGAAATTGTGTAAGTTCAAAATTGTAACATAGATAATGAAAGTGTTGAAGTATAAAAAATACATAGAGGGTACTATGCAAGACAAGCAAGAAATGTTTGAATTATGTGATGCAATCCCTAATTTGTGTCCCAATGAACTAATTGGTTTTGGAGTTCCTGGGAAACCTATTGGTGATTTCAAGCATAACCTCTCCCCCCATGACTATTCAAGAACCACTTCTGCAATAAAAAAGTATTGGCCTTCATGGGATCAGACAACAAAAAAAAATTCCATAGACTCAAGAAAATGTGGCACTGTCCTTATTGATCAACTGAGAGTTATGATTCAGAATGCATGAGGGCAACTGCAAGATAGTGCGCAAAAATATATACTTCAAAAGTGTGAAGAGTGGAATTTGGTATGGGTGGGGCCAGGTGACCTCATCCCTCTAGAGCTCCATGAGATAGAGCTTATATTAAAATTTGATAGAGATCACACTCGTAGAACTTCTTGTCCGACTGATCGCTTGTGTTGTTTGGGTAATTCATTCCAAACAGATACAGTTGCATATCATTTATCAGTCTTGAAAGCATTATATCCTGATGGCATCAGAGTACTTTCTCTATTTTCTGGTATTGGTGGAGCAGAAGTTGCTCTTCATCGATTTGGAATATATTTAAGTTGTGTTGTATCTGTTTTAAATTATGAGTTTCCTCGCATTGTGATGGAAGTGAGAGAAATAATGCACTCAAAAGCCTCAGCTAGTAATTTTTTCTGATCAATGTGTAGGCTCATTTTTTTTGTAAATAACTCAATGTTAATAGACTACCTGAAAAATAGAAAATTGATTTTAACCAGAACAGAATGTTCTCTATTGATTTTAAATTGTCAAATCAAAAGATTACATACCCTAACTAAGAATAGTAATTTTTTTCGTTTTCAAATTAATTTTATAAAGGTATGCAAAGTACAAATGTCCTAGGGATGTTATGCAAGTGCAAATTCAAGGTGTCATTTTGAAGGTATGCAAGATGAAGATTATGATGTGCAAAATGAAGGTTAGGGTTATGTTTTGGACTTGGTAAGGATGTTAAAGGTAGGTGTATGCAAAGTGGACTATGCAAGGGATAGTTTGCTAGGGTTGATAATGACGTTTAGGCTATGCAAAATGAGGATAGGTGATCAAGAAGACAAGTTGGTTGATGGACAATTTGATAGGGTTTGATAGTGAAAATGATGTTAGGGTTTGAAAAATGCAATATGAGGGGGATATACCACTAGGGTAAGTCAAAAATGACATTTAGAAATATGATTATGCTAATGATAGCTCGGTGTACATAAGTTTTTTTGAACTTAGGTGAAATCTTTACAAGGTATTAACCTAAGAGTTTAACGTTATGACAATAGACTTTGGATCTTGATCAAAAAAATGACAAAAAAAGATAAGATCAAAATGACAAAGCCAAATCTACCTTGACATAGGTAGCAGTTAGAAAGCTAGGCTGAAACTAAGACAATTCTAAGAGCTATGTTTTCCAAATTTTTTGTTGAAAAATGGGTCAAACTTTACTAGTGCCTCTATAGAGATGGAGAAAAGGCCCAATTAGTGAAGGGATTGAGAAGAAGAGGGATATGGAGATAAAAGGAAGAGATAAACAAAGATAGTGAGAATGAAATATATAACTAAGAGAAGGTAGAGAGGGAGATATAGGGATAGAGATGGATAAAGGGAGAGATGGAGAAGAAATATGGATATAGAGAAGAGGTGTATGTGGAGAAAAAAATGGATAGGTGATGAGAGAAGTGAAAGGGGTAGATAGAGATGGAGGGATGAATATAAAAATGAGACACAAGTAAATAGTGTTTGTGTGTGTGTGGGAGAGGGAGAGAGCAGTGAGGGAGAGACACATTGAAGGAGATAATTTGAAATGAATGCTCAAAATGATGTGTAGGACATCCGAAATGATGGTTAAAGTAGTCAAGATGAGGGTTGGGTATGCAAAGATGCAAGATGGAAGATGCAAAGTGATAATTTTTGAGGTGAAATGCAAAGGATGCAAGCTTAAATGATAATGATTGCAATGTGAATATGAGGGATACTAAAAAGGTGCTATATGAAGTCTATATGATGCAAGTATGAGGCTCAAACTATGAAGCATGCAAGTGGATGCTATGCAAGAGTGAAATCTATGTTTTGCCAAGCATGTTTAGGAGCACAAGTTGCTATGTTTTCCAAGGTTTGAATGTATTGAACCAAAGTTTGTAATGTTTTGACAATGTTTGATATTTTGACAAGGTTTTCCAAGTTTTGAAGGTGTAAATTTGAATGTTGGCTTTTATCTTGATTATGTTTTACACACACACAAGACACATTAAGACAAGAATAGCTGTTGTTAAAAGTGAAGAGTCACACCACAACCTAGGCTTTAGGATTGTATCCACTGAATTCCTACTTGAACCAAAGTTCAGCCATGCTTATCCAGAGCGGACAACTTAGGACCTTGGCACCACAGGCTCCCCCTTACAGTGCACTCACTTCCCGGGGCTACCAAGATCCACTTCCCAAGGGGCATGACTTCCCAAGGGACTGTTGTCTCTACTAAGGACCGTGAGAATGTAGGATTTCTTCATGGGCATGGGTGACCCCTTGAGCAAGTGGACAGAAAGGATTTTGGCCACTAAAAGATGGTTTTTAGTAAGGGCATATGGTTCAACAAGTGAGTGATAAACTTCCTCAGAAGGTCTCCCAGCCCCGAGAACCGAGTTTTGACGCACCACAAGGATACTGGAGGAGAGCTATCACTCAGCAATACCGCCGACATGACTTTCACCATAATCAAGTTTTATATTGCGGCTAGAACATTGACCTGGCTTTTGGCCTGTTACTGCTCTGAGATCATCCCTTGGCATACTCAATATCGAGTATCTTGGTCCAAGGCAGGCCTCCTATAGAAGTTACATGGATTTATCTTACACCCAAGATCCACGAATGATGAGGGGAGAGGATACGTCCAATGCAACTCCTAGGTATTTAAACACTATAAATACGCTAGGCAGAAAATAAAAAGTTCATTTTAAGCACCAAACGAAGTGTTATTTAATCTAATAAATCCACACACATGGTTTTGACAAACACAAAATGGTCTTTGACAACGTCTTACAAAGCAAACATTAGTAGTTTGTTATGATCATGTCTTCATCCCATAATTGCCACATGCTGCAAGGAGACCATTAGTAACACAAAATCATCTAATCTATGTTCTAGAAGGAAATGAAAACCTTAGATTATTTCTTTATAGAAATTGTGAATTCATAAAGAGTTATGACACATTTATTTTTATCGAATGAATTTGATTTGAAAATAAAATTAAATATTTTTTATTAATTCAAGTTATAAATTAAAAAATTCAATTAAATGTGAACGAAGATAAGAAATATTGATGAAAGCATGAACGAAGATAGGAAGAATATTAATTTGCAAATATTGAGAAATCTCTCACCTGCCTTTGATTTATCTGTGGACAAAATTCGTGGCAAAGACAGGCCTACAATGCACTATCAGGTTGATACTAAATACGGAGATTGATGGCACAAAATGGCATCTATAATGAAAATTTGCAATCAATGATTGAAACGTGAGACATGGTGGTTTTTGTTTCGCGGATAGAATGATGTTTCATGCATGTAGGCGCAGGGCCCATTTTTGATAATTTTTTGGCTTTTTCGATTGTTCACACGAACATAGCCAGATATTTTTCCAGCCATCGTGAAAGTGCAACAAACATGTTCGCCTAAACATGTGTTCATGAAAACATGCATAATATGTTCGCTTGAACATAGTGTTCAAGCGAACGCTCAAAATTAGGAAAATTTGAACTAATTTTTCATAATTTTTAAATTTTTTTTCTCTTTTGACTCCCATAATTGCAGGAGAATGATCTCCTACTGTAAAATAAAAAATGTCAAAATGTGCTGCTCGGAGCAAGCTTTCCAACGACTATAATTTTAATACATATTTTAGTCGTTAAGACTTTCAAATATGAGTTTAACTCATTATAGGTTCATTACCGATTGAACATCAACCGACTTTGACACTTTGGGAAAATTAGTAAATTAGGTCAAATGTTTTTTGAAAAATATGTAGGCACTAGCTTATTGAGATACCTTACTATTCAAAATTTTTTTTTTAGGTTTATGATAAATTGACTTCAAATTATCTGTGTCAAATGGAATGTATGTTTAAATTACGATTTGTGTCACTTCAAAACTTCATAAACTATACAATATTCAACAAAAATAAATCAAACCAAATGCAAACACTAGATATTGATGTTACAAATCCAACTCCAAAAGAATTGATTCATTATCATTTCTAGAAAAAAAGTTATGTGTGTCAAACGGACTGTCACTCTTTAAAATATTGAATTTTATTATGTACCACTTTTCAGAGGAGATAAAAAAAATTGACATAAATAATTTTTTTTTTTTAGATTAAAAAATATAGTTACAAAGTAGGAACAAAGTATTCAAAATCACTAGTTTATGTCATCTTGAAATTATTTATAGTTTTGGAGATATAGTCACTTGAACGTGACGTTTGTTGCAAAAATATTGATTTAAGTGTCAAGATTGGTCAAAAAGTGGAACCCATTATTGTGGGATCACCCACATGGTTTATATAATATCACTTGGTGGTTTTGTGGGACTTGGTACTATATAAACAACCACAAGGGTAGTTTTTTTGTGAGAAGATAGAAGGCAAAAAAGGGAAAGAGTTGAGTGAGACTAAGCTTGACAGGTTAGCCAAGGGAGCATTTGTGAAGGTTGGAAGCATGACATAGGATATGTGGATTCATGCTTGTTCACATAGATTTCTTGGTTGTGGCTATGGCTTTGAATGCTTCCATGATTGTATTGCAATGATATTTTTGTTGAATAATACATGGTGATGGATGCTTTTGGAGGCTAGGTTTTTCCTTCAATGAGGGTTTCCCAAGGTATATCTTATGTCACAATTTTTTTGTGGGTATGTTGTCTATTCTCTTGTATGTGGATTTCAATCAATTTTAGATCTACTATGGGTTATGTGGAAATAGTTATATGCTTTTTTTCAAATTTCCTTACAAGTGGTATCAGAGCTATGGTTTTATTGTTGTAACCCTAGATTGAATCCATGGTAATGCATGAGAGGATAAAATAAAAGGCAAGATATATGAGTTATTTATTGTAGATTTGAGGGTTTTGGATTTGTTGTGTATGATGGGATGTTAAGATATTTTGGGCATGTGAAATTGTTGGACAAATGAATTTTTTGGATGTTTCATTTAAATGAGGGTTTTAGGGGGAGCTTGCAAAAATGACCTCCTTGGTAGAAGTATACCTCACCATTGGATCTGGGTCGATGTTTCCATAAATTTTGATATATAATATGCCCTAGTTTGGCTATGTTTAGAGGAAATGAAAGGGTTTTTTTAGTTTCAACCTATGATGGCCATCAAATTTAACCCCGCCAAGATTTTTGTAAAAAAAAATTACAGTGAAAATGGTAAAAAGACCATCTTAGTAAAACGAACATAACTTTCTCTCAAGATATTGGATTTTAGACTTCTTATAGGCGTTAAAAAGCTAATTTAGAGCACTAAAACTTAATATAGGTTTGGTTATGTGATTTTAACATTTTGCTAGGTTTTAAGAGCCCAAAAGTTAGGTTTTTTTATTTTGAGCACAGAGGGCATAACTTGGGCATAGTCAAATTTTGGACTTCGAGTAGTCAATAGAAAGCTCTTAGTGATCTCTACACATTGGTTTAGATTTGGTGTAGGTTTGGCATGTTTATTTGATGATATAGTAATCTAAACAATTTATGGTACTTATTGACTATGGTAGCGTTACATGAGTTTATGACATTGTATATTTTGGAGATTTAAGATTCGATGTCATTGTATACTCAATTCATATTTTAGATTGGTCTCATGATGATATGGTTATCAATATTTGGTTTGGATATGTATGATTACTTGTTGGGTCTACAAGTTGTGCAGTGTTTTAAGCAGTCTATAGTTACAAGTTGCATTTATAGCTTGGTTATGGGTTGTCTTTGCCCATTGATCTTTCATTATTGGTGCATATTCAGATTGGTGGCTTGTATTTGGGTTGTCTATGCCCTAAGTCACATGATTTGCTAATTTTTTCTTCATGTAGAAGGGATGAGATGTTGTTACTAGGTATAGTCATGGTGGAGAATTTTGGTTGACTATTTTATGCTGACAGGTTGGACATATTGAGAGATAGATGCTTGATTCATGGATCTGATCATGGTGCCATAGATTTTGGTATGACATGATTGGATATACAGGCACATCCATGTTGTTCATTGGCTTGGATTCTTGAATAGATTATGGTGGTATAGCTTCTTAGTTGAGGATCATGGTTATTTGGTTTCTTTTGAGGAACTCATGATGTGCACTTTGAGTTCTTTGATGGTTTGATGCCTTAGTTGATTCTCATGGTTAGAGGATGGTTTTTTCATTATGATTTCATGGATAGCTTGGATACATAGTTTAGTCTAAGCTTGTGGTAGTGATGGGGTCATAGTACAGGATTAGTTCCTAGTTTGGTTTGTATCTTCTTCATTTGGAGATCTTGGTTTCACATGGTGTTGACACTTTGGTTATGTCTATAGACCTAGAGGATCTTCATGTAGGAGATGGATTTTATAATGCCATAGGTTATTTGGTACCATGGTTGAGTGGGAGTTGTTTTTAGCATTAATATATTTATTGAGTGTTTGTAGATGTTGGAGGTTTGTCTAAGATCCTCTTGCTATAGAAGCATCTTTGACATTTGCATGGTGCATGTGTTATCTTCATGGTGCATGAAGATGGGTAGATCTTGACGACTCATGCGGTTCTTGGTTATCTTCATGGTGTGTGGAGATGGTTCTTCATGGTATGTGGAGATGGTTTTCTTTGTGGTGTTGCATCTTGAGGACTAATGGGGTTCTTGGTAAAGATGTGGTTTATTCTTTCATTTGACATGTTATCCTTGATGTGAGGATGGTTTCATTTTTATGTCATGGTATACTCTTGATATGATTTTAGAGTTGTGACATGTTATATTAAGTTCATATGGAGCATTTTGTCTCTTTTGAGATGGTAAGATCATGTTGTCATGCTTATATTCCTGAGACCATGGTTTGAACTTTGAAATTGATCTTGGTTTAGTTTCTTGGTATTGAGTACATTGGTAATAATATGGATACTTATGATATTGCTATGTTGCATTTGGAGTTGGCATGTATTGATTGGTTATAGGTGCTCATGGATGCTTATAGATGGTGGTGATGCTGATTTCTCTTGGATTAGAGAAGTATTTGTTGGGACAGTTGATCGTTTCAGTAGGAGAGTTTGAGGGGCATTCACCTGATATGGACTTGAGAGGAGATTTTTCTTAGTTGAGTCTTGGTTTGAGACTTAGATATCTTGACGAGCATTCTTATTCCCCACTCTTGGTCTACTTTGTGGTTTTCTACTTGAGAGGTATAGCCCATTATTTCTCTCAATTGCATTATATTTATGCTTGTCTTTCATGGATATGGATCTTGAGCTACGATACGTGAGTTAGTTCTAGAGGGTTCATTTGAGATGGTTTAGCATTGGTTATCTCCTTTTTCATATGTTGTTATGCTGGTTGAGTTTGGGAGATGGTTTTATATTGGGCATATACCTTGAATTAGGGATGATTATTCCTTGGTTTAGGAATGATTATTCCTTTGTTTAGGAATGGTTTTATGAGTTTGGTCGTCTTGGGAGAGGCTTACATATATGATTAGTTATATGGTATGGTTTGGGTGGTGTGTTGTGGAGTATATCATACTTGCATAGTTTACATCTAGAGTTGTGTGTAAAAGGACATGATACAGGTTATGATTTGCATGGTTTCTCTTTGGTCTTGGTTATCTGCCTGGATGTTAGGTTTTGCTTACATTGGATTTGAGATTGGTTAGAGATTGTGATCACTATTTTGTGCTCATGTATGTCATGTGAGAGATGACATGGTTATTCCTTTATCTCTTTCCTCTGTTGGTTGTGGACAACTTAGGAGAGCATTGGAGACTTGTTATGAGAGTTGTTCTTGTAGGCTATTGGTTTATGTGTTGTGGATGTTCTTGATACTACATGGACTCACTTCTTTGAGATATTTTGAGTGGATTGGTTAAAGATTTGACGTTATCTTTTGTAGTGGGAGCTTCTTGGTATATATGTGGTAGGTATTGGTCTTGAGGCTTGTGATTGCAGGTCATAGATTGGATATGTTGATGATGTAAGATTCACTTGGTATACCATTGGAGGTATGGATAGTTGGATGGGTTTGAAACTTTCTGTGGATGCTATTTTAGCTATGGATATTTTGACAAATACAAATAAATGTGATTACCTTTGGATCAGGTTTTTATGCTTGGTATTTTAGTTGGTATAGGATTTTATGATCTTCTAATGCGACAGGTTGGGTAACTTTCTATTTGGATGGCTTCTATGTATGTCTGGTAGTAGTGACATAATAGGAAGTGATATCATTCATGTTTGAGATTCTAGATACTTTGATTTTGTTGTGGGTACTAGGATGGAGCATGCAGTGTACTTTGATCCATGATGGTGGATGTGCTAGGAGGGATTGTTCCCTTATTCATTTATGTGGCTACAAATTGACCCTATGTAATGTATCCAACAAGTGGAAGATTGTTGAGAGAATGGGTGTTACACACATTGTGTAATATTTTTATATTGTATTATTTTATTTTATTATGTAATGTTGTATCTAGGAGAACCTAGATAGATGTACAACATGGAAAGATTTCCATGGCATATACTTGATGAGTAGTATTGTAATATTGTGATCATATTTCATGTAATTATTTAACATTGGGGAAAAGAATTAAATTTCCAATATTAAATGTGGGGTCAATGGGTTATGTAGCACATGGTTTATGTAATACCACTTGGTGGTTTTGTGGGACTTGCTACTATGCAAGTAGCCACAAGGGTAGTTGTGTGAGAAGATAGAAGGGAAAAAGGGAAAGAGTCGAGCAAGACAAGGCTTGATAGGTTAGCCAAGAGAGAATTTTTGAAGGTTAGAAGCATGGCATGGGATGTGTAGATTCATGCTTGTTCACATAGATTTATTGGTTGTGGCTATGGCTTTGAAGGCTTCCATAGTTGTATTGCAATGGTATTTTCGTTGATTAACACATGGTGGCAGGTGCTTTTGGAGGCTAGGTTTTTCCCTCAATGACGGTTTCCTAGGGTTTATCTTATGTCACAATTTTTGTGTGTATGTTGTCTATTCTCTTGCATGTGGATTTCAATTATATACTTATTTCATATCTATTATGGGTTATGTAGAAACAATTATATTCTTTGTTACAAGTTTCCTTACAAAGCCCTAGTCATTAAAGACTAGTGCTTGAATAAGGAAAATAAGAAAGATATTATGGAAGTAAAGGGTGTTAACACCAATAATCAACTTCATCTCAAGGAACCTAGGAATCTACTATTGATTCTAGGAAAAATTCTGATGATGAGATTAGAGAAGATAATAAATTGGTCAAGTTGTCTTTCCTTCATAAAGCTAAGCTGAAAGCGAACGCTTCACTCCAAGTTGATGTTGTCTAGTGTGGAGTCTGATTAGTCCCCAAGTGGGAGATTATTAGTTCATGGTGACTAATCAGGGAAACACTATACATACTTCATTAATTCTTTGGAATATTTTTTTTGGGTTACTATTTTCCAATTAGCTATTATTTATTCACCAATTTATGGCCGACATGTTGTAATTGATTTTAACCCTAAAGTAGCAAAAATACTTGTATAAAAGGGCTTAGGGTTGGGGATTATTTCGTGAGGTGTGATAAAAAAATTGGTTCTTGTGGTAGTATTGAGCTGTAAGGGATTACAAATTGTAATAAAGTTGTAATCACTGGATCATAATAATATTGGACTTGCTGTTTGGTGGGTGTTGCCCAAGGTTTGGATGAACCATGTTAAATCTTGGTGTCTTGTGTTCTTTTCTATGTGATCTATTATTTTTTGATATTGTTTGCATTTGCATGTAATTTTAATTTTTGTTTGAGGTTTACCTAACAGTTGAATCATGGCTCTATAATGAAATATTTGTTCTGAAGAAAATAATGGGTGAATTCCAAAGAGATCTAGATCAAGAAAAAGTAAGAGAATCCAGCTAGAAAATCAAATTGGGAACATACCTAAGAAATTAAAAGAATATGAAATGAAACTTCGAGGTAAAAGACAATGGGCAAAAAATGAAGATGGTGACTTCTAGTTTATGTGTGGTGGCTACCATCTTATAGAAAATATAATGTCCCTTTAGGAAATTTCCTTATTCGTTTCATATTTGTATAAGTTTTGATCATAATTTGTATATGATATCCCCCTTAGTCTATCATTTGGTCTCCTATTTATATATGCTATTACAAGTGAATGGTCATAGATGGTTGCAACCCTTCAAATAATTAAACTAGTTGTTATGGTTAGGGTTTAATAATGATTATTAATATATATTTAATAATATACATTAATATATATTATATATGTATAACTTTTGTTAATTATTTAAACTTCCATATTCATAGTGTATCCTTGGGCTTATGGATAATATAAGCCATCTATATAACATAATAATGTTGTCACCATTATTACCATCCTTATTTATTATATATGTCATATTGTATTTATATTAATTCTTGTATCCTTAATATTATATCGATTAATTTATTAATCAATTTATTATTATTATTTATTAATAGTACATAAATTAAATATATTATAATATTTTATTATTATTATATTTATTTATATATGTAATACAATTGCTATTAGCTAGGCATATATTGCACAATTCATTTATTCATTAATGTATATTATTAATAATGTTTATATTTGTTATTATTATGAATAATATAAATAATTAATATTTATTCATATAACATATCAATATTATTTCTTTTGTGAACAATTGGATAATAGCATATGAACTATTATTATATTTTATCCAATTATAATTATAGGATTCCCTCTTGAAATATGATATAAGAATAGGGTAATATAGATGTAAGGGCATGATATTAATACATTTAATATAATTACATAATATTGAAGAATCATTCTAATCAATGAAATGTCGACTTGTTTGATTTCGAATATTAACTCATTTAATATTAGAATGGAGGTCGATGAATAATAATCTACAAATGATGTGATAGATGTCCTTTCTCTTGCAGACAAGGACATATTAATATGTTAACTTAATGAAAAATTATACCATTATTATTAATAATTAATTTATCATTAAATCTTATAAATATGGGGACATGACAGAAAAAGAGTAATGAGGAGATTATGTCACCTGATGCAGTTGTGATCAAGATCCCAAGGGGTCCATGCAAAAGGATGAGACAAAGTATAAACAAATTTGTTGTGGATGCTCTTGGTTCTGCTACAAAAGACATCTCACATAGTATTGTAGAGGCTGGCAAGGAATTAGATAAGGTCATTAAAGAACTAATTTAGTTGTTAGTTTGGTTTCCTGGTGTTTGGTCCCTAGTTAGGTTGTTGGTTTTGGTCTTTTATTTTTTTTATCATTTCCAGCTTTTACCATTTTTAATTTTAGGTTCTAGGTCCTTGTAAAACCTAGGTTTGAACTATTTTTAAGACATTTTTCTGGTTTCAGGTCCTTGTAAAACCTAGCTTTTTGATGTCTAGTTGTGAACTTCAGGTTTTAGGTCCTTATAAAACTTGGTGACCCTTGTCACTTATCTGTTAGTTTTGTAAGGGGTTTTGGGTCCTCTCAAAACCTATTTTTGCATTAATTAAAATATATCATCTAACATCTAATTCACCTACTTTATCTATCCATTAGTCTCAAGGTGATATGTCAAATTTAAATTTAGTTGGGCTCCAAGTTCAAGTTGCAATGAAGTCCAAAATGTAGAAGTGAACTCAAGATCTTTATATGAGATAATCATGTGTGGAATACCATTTAATATATTATAATATTCTACATAAACAACTAGTCATTAAATTTGTTGTATAGGATGATCTCATAGGAGAAAAGTGTGTCACCTTGGTCAATCAATCAATAGTGACCATGATAACACCATGTCTATAAATAGTTGTAGGCAATCCCACAATGCAATTTATTAAAAGATATCATGTTTCTATGTCAAAATGAGATTAGGTTGTAATATCCCTACTAGATGTTAATTTATTTCCTTAACTCTCTAACATTTTGTACACCTTGCCAAAAATTTGGCAATATCTCACTTCATTTTGGACCAACGATATAGTTTAAAAAAATTTATAGGCATATTCTTGCAGACACTTGAATGTGCCAAGTAAAGTGCATGGTGAGCCTTAGATAAGACCAAAGTATGAAGATCGCCTAATGCTGGTACATATATTCATCTCATGTTTTATAAATATCATCTTACTATAAAACATATAAAAAAAATACCCTCTAAAGGTATACCTAACTTAGTCTTTGTACTCACTTCCTGATACAAAGTATTTGTAGGATGTACATGGAGTATCTAAATCTCTAGATCCACACTATGATTTAATGTTGATATCCTATTTCTCCTTAGACTCAAAATATCATCTACCACATTTTTTCAAACAAGGGTTTCAATCAAATTACTTCACTCAAAGACGTATTAAGAACAAGGCAAAGAAGATTTAAACACAAGGGTTTTTCAACCACATTTAAAATCTCTAAAAATAGATTTATCTAGACATGAAGAAGACATGAATTCAAAGAATGGAAATCTATAGTACAATTAAAATATGAGATCCTACCTGGATCTAATGCTAACATGCAAACAAAACCCTTTTTCTAAAAACTATCCCCTCTGAAATTGCTCCTCCAAAACTTGTGTAATTGCAAAATGAGCTCTAGATCTATGATGAAGAGTTCTCCCTTAATTTGGGGATCTGATTATGCAATCACGCAATCTCTAATAAAGAGTTCTCCCCTAAATTTGGGGCTCTGATTGTGTAATCATGAGAGGGAACTCGTTAATAAATTTCTTTTAATATTTTATTATCTTTTTTCATTTTCATGCTCTCTTTTAACAATTTAATATATTTTTATTAAATTAATTTGCTTTCTCACTTTAATTAATTTATTATATTTTAATTTCATGCATATGATTTATGCAATTTAAATAAAATAAACTTTATTAAATTTATGTTTTCTCTCTCTAATTAATTTTTATTTATTTAATAAATTGGTAAACGGCCAAGGCCTTGATTAAATTTTATTAAATCAAAAGATTAGGCAGATAGCATCCCCCCATTCAAATAGGCATTGGTAAGAAAGAATGGGGAAGAAAACCTCTATTCTTTCCTAGGACGTACATCCTATATTATTACAATTTAAAAGAGGCATACCCCAGTCCAAACATAATTACAGAAATACAGGGGCATTCCTTATGATGTATAAGCTTTGAATACATAGATCTGTAGAAATTTCTCATTCTAAGAAGCCAATACCAATTCCATAAATGAACTGAATATACATGTTCAAACCATAAAACTCTATACATCTTGAAACATTAACATAGTTAGAACATCCTAAGATGAAATCTACAAATGATAAAAGATCACATAGATCTATATCATGCCTACGTTGCATTAAATCCATCTAGAAGGAAAAAGGAAAAAACCTAAATAATCCTCCCATGCATTTTCTCAAATTGTCATGAGGGAACTGATGAGAATTACCTAAATTTTATTATGGCAAGATCAAACCATCTAAAGTTAAACCAATTAATATAACCAAAACTAAATATATGTACTAGGGGATCTATTATAGCTATGAACATCTTATACTACAAAATTTAAAACTAACTACAAAAAAAAACTAAAATTGTATAAGCCTCCAACAAATTTAAAATTAGGTGCAAGATCTAAGAGCAGCCCAAATCAATTCAACTCTCCTTCATATCAGTGTCATTGTGGGTCCTAGACTATCATATACACATGAACCATTCTCTAACCTATTGAGACTGTGTTCTACCATAGATTGTAGATGCAAAGTTTCTGCAAAAAACTAGTGAGCCCAGACGACAATTGACCATGACTATTCTCCAAAATCTGTGGGCACACAACCTTGCTATAATTTGATAACACTGCCATACTATTATCATGTAGAGGATTAAAAAAACCTAACATCCACTCCATTACATACCACTCAACTCTTTACAAAGTAGTATATTAAGAAACAAAAAAGGGAAGCAAAAAAATGCCTGTAGAAAAACCATAATAAGTGAGCCAGAGCATGTAAATATCCATCATAAATAGTCAAAATTAATTGAGGTAATCCGATCAAACTAAACATATAGAATACTTGACAAACCAAAAGATCATCTCATCTTTTTAATCTCAAACCCTTAATTAGTTCAGTGCCTAAAGATCTATCATTGATTAATTTCATACCATAAATAAAGAGCACCCAGCAAAACATCCATGCGACACATGCTAATAGTAAACATCAATTAGTATTATATATGAGAGTTTTCTATTACAAATGTAGGGAGCTACTAACTAATAACCAAAATCTCCTGAAAGTTTTGATATGAACAACAGCTAAGCTGATACAATAGTATATTTCTATATAAAACCCTAGAAGCACCTAGATACATAGACCATTTACCTTTACCATAATGCTCAAAAATTTATAACCCCAAACCTAAACCTACTTCTTCCATGAAACCATAATCACCTCGAGAATGAAATTGGGATCGTCTTCAGTGACATTGTGAGGGAATTCAAAATTGACCTTTTCCCTACTCGTCTTTTCAAAGTTGAGAGTGTAGAATTCCAAGGTGTTGAGATCATCAAATACCACACCCAGTTTGACATAGGCATTAAACATGGTAAGATAATTAATTATCCAATCCTTTCCCTCATCTACTATAATTTTCCTTCATCGAAGTAGGAAATGGATACTCCCTTCCATACAATGCCATTCTTTGTAAAAGGCCAAACTTTCCCTAACAATTAGAGATTGCTGCCGAGGAGCAGTATCCAGATCAGCTTCACCCAAAGGGAGGCTCATAATTTCTCAAGTAGGGGAATCTGGAACTTCTCATGTATGCTCTAAACTACCTTCTCAAGCCCTTTACCCCATACTGGGCTGAATATATCATAGCATAGCTTGAAAATGTCCCCATGCCCAACCTTAGCCCTCACTAAACAACCAATGAATGAGCCTATAATACTACTATTGGTCCTCCACATAGCACTGTAATCAAACACACCCTCACCTATGGCTCGACTCACCACAAAACGGGTCATATCGTCTACAGGTTTAAGAAGAAAACTCCATCTTTTGGATTTTACATTCCCCAAAAATGTCGTAGTTCTATTCTCAGACATATGAAAGACATGGACATTAGTCTCCATTGGGAATGTAGGGAAATGACATCGACTCTGGAAGAAAATATGAAAGCAACTAACTTAATAACCCTGCAGTGATTTTGGAGTTAATTTGCCAACTGTTAACATCATACTTCGACCTCAAAATGTGCTGATAATAAATAACCATGACTATAATCATTCATGAATACTCTATATTAATCATGACAAGTAGTGATTACACATCACGAACTCATCATAAACATTAAGTATATCAAAATGATAGGACAAGAGGCAAGTCCAAAACACTGCCTAATATGGAAATGGAAATCCTGCAGAGACCTCCTTATATGATAGAAAGTTCAATAAACTAACTAAAATTAAACATATCTAAAGAGTCAAAAAAAATATAAAAAAGCCAACCTAAATCAAAGGAAGGTCAGAAAAGGAAAAAAAAGAAAGCATATGGCCAATCAAAAACTTAGCAAAATAGATTTTAAACCTATCTCAACTAACCCTTTAATACCTATAGATTTACTCACCTATATTAAAAATAATAGCCTATTATATCATACCAGTAACTAAAGAAACCAAAAGACCCTACTATATATTGTAAACTAAAATTGATTCACCATCAGCTCCCTTATTTGCTAGCCAATCCACTTTTTTATTTCCTTCTCGAAATATATGGAAAATTCGCATCTCTTCTAAACAATCAAGGTGCACCAAGACTTCTTTTAGTTTAGAGTTTAGGATCCAATTAGGTCTATCTCACTTCCTTAATGTATTTAGAATAATGTGAGAATCACCTTCAATGATTACCTTAGATACTCCTAGATTAATACAAAGCTGAAGACCTCTATCTAACACTTCTAATTCTACTAAGTTATTAGAGGGAGGTGGAAGGGGTGACACTAATTTTCCTACCAAGTTTCCAAAATCATCATTAATTATGTGACCAATACTAGCCACTCCTAGATTACCTCTAGCTGCACCATCCAAATTATGTTTAAACCACCCACACGAAGGAGGGACTCATTTGCAACTAGCCCGCACCTCCTTTTTTTCTTCAAATAAACAGGGGGTGGATTGATGAGGTTGGACCAATTCTTTTTCATAAGCCCATCCCAATAGGAAAAGGAACCTTCTTATTTAATAGATTTCCTAAGATGAGAATTCAACACCTCCACAATGGAAGCTTCTAATTTTAAAAGAAATCTTTCCATGGACATTTCTCTATCCCAAAAAACATGACATTTTATTTCCTTCCACAACTCCCACACAATGATCGAGGGAAAAATGTTTCAAAGCTTAGAATAAATCCCATGGTCCAAGCTTGTAGGCCATGATAAGAGGAGAGCTTGAAAGGAGTTTGGTAAAGGGGTAGACCACATAAGCCGAGATTTGAGCCACTCCCAACAAGATAGTGCAAAAGGACAATTATAAAATAGGTGATCCACATCTTCATTGCTTTATTTGCATAAAACACACCAAGAAGGGCCTATAACACAATTAGACATAAATTTCCAGCATTCCAACCCTTTTGGCAAACTTTTCATCATGAAAAGTGACAAAGGATTAGATAGATCAAGATATTTATTAGAGAAGATCTTGGTCCATTTGTGGTTACTGTTTGTATATAGTCACCATATAAGTTTAGCACCCAAGGCTTCGTTTTGCCACTAAAGCTTCTTAATCCCTAAGCCCCCATATTCTTTAGGTTTACATAAATTTTTCCATTTAATAAGGGCTAACTTCTTATCATCATCCCTATATTTCTACAAGAAGTTTCTAAGTTTGGATTCAAATTTTGAAGACATCCAATTGGAAAGGGGAAGGCAAGCCATAGGAAATATTGGAATGGCTAAAAGGATCGAACTAATCTTTGTAGTTTTTTTGGTCTTAGTAAGGCACTTATCTTTCTGGCTACCTATCTGCTTATCCACCTTCTCAAGTGTATCCATCCACACTTTACTAGATTTTGAGCCCTTTTCTAGGGAAATACCTAAATACTTACACATAAAAGCTCCTTATTTAACCCATAATCCTACATATCCGGTCTTCCAAATTCGGATTAATGTTCAAAAAGAATATTTCAATTTTTTTTTATTAACTTTCTATCTTGAGGCATCCATATAGGACTGAATGATATTCTTAAAACCCAAAGCTTCAGGGACAAAAGTTTTGCCAAGTTGAATTGTGTCATTTTCATACTGTTGGTGAGTAATGTTTGGAAGATTTCTAGTTATAGTTATACCATAAGTCCTTTGATTAAGATATGCATCTAAAAGTACTCTACCAAAAGCTTTTGCCATGATAATGAAGAGAAAAGGAGATAATGGATCTCCTTGTCTAATACCTCTAGAAATTTCAAAAAAACCCTTAGGCATACCATTGATAAGAATAGAAATCTTTGGCGTGGAAATGAATTTAAAGATTAGGTTGATCCATTGATGAGAGAAACTAAAAGCCTCAAGGACCTTGTAGAGGAAAAACCAATCAACCATATCATAAGCCTTTTGAATGTCTAATTTCATGAACATACAAGCTACTTTGTCTTTGGATGCTGAATGGATAGTTTCTTGGATAGTAAGAATACCATCCAAAATAGATCTCCCGGGGACAAAACCTATCTGTTCTTTAGAGATCAATTTGGCAAAAGACCCTTGAGTCTATTTGCCAGAATTTTAGAAAATATTTTATATATCGTATTACATAAGGCAATTGGATAGAAGTCTCCAGGATGTTCTGACCTATTCTTCTTAGGAATCAGAGTAAAAAAGGAGTAATTAATTTCAGCCAACAAGGACCCTCCATTACTAGAAGCTTCAATTGCTTTCCATAGATCTTCCCCAAAAATATCCCAACACTTTTGAAAGAAAAAAGCCTGAAAACCATTGGGTCCTATAGATTTGTTGGGATTCATATTAAAAACTATAGATCGTACTTCATCCAAAGTAATTGGTCTATTAAGATTTTTATTATCTTTAGACGTAATTAATTTAGGGATAAATTTGAGCATCTTGGATTGAGCCTCCCTATATGAACCTTCGTAATTATTTAATAGTTCCTAAAAATGAGCAACTAATGTATTTGCTATTTCTTGAGGATTTTATATGTGGATACCTAGTTGATTAGTGATACTAGTGATTTTATTTTGAGATCTATTGTAGATGGTTGAATTGTGAAAAAAATTTGTGTTCTAGTCACCCTCATCCAACCATTTTTCCTAAGATTTCTATCTCTAGAATATTTCTTCTTTGGAAAGGATATCTTATTGTTTCACGAGAAGCTCTTTTTCTAATGAATAAATATCATAGTTCATGCCCTAATCTATAATATCTTGATTCAAAATTTTTAACTTTTCTTCAATTTCCATCTTTTCTCTAAAGATGTTGTTAAAATGTTCTCTATTCCACCTTAGGATATTTTCTTTTAATAATTTTAGTTTAGAAATAAATGTAAACATCTTATAACCTTCAAAGCTAGGTTGTGTCCACCATGTCCTAATGTGCTCAATAAACTTCGGATCCCAAAACCACATCTTTTCACATTTAAATGGATTTCTGATTGGTTTAGAGGGTTCAGAAAAAGTCCATATAAATAGGGAAATGATTCGATCTTGCATAAGGTAGGATGAAGGACTGAAAGTTTTTATTACAATTAGAAAAATTTCCTAAAATAAAAAACCTATCAAGCTTCTCTGCGATATAAGCTTGATCCTTTCTTCTATCGTTCCATGTGAAAGTACCATTATTTAAAGGGATGTCTATCATACTGTGTTTATCTATCCAAGCTTTAAATTCTAAAGATGTAGAAGAGAGGTGTTGCACACCTCCTACCTTTTCATCCAAGCTTAAAATGGTGTTAAAGTCACCACCTATTACAGTTTGACTATCATTGTAATTAATAAAAGCTAATCTTAATTCATCCAAAACAACTTTCTTCCATATAGGGCTATTTGGACCATAAATATTGATTAAAATAAATTTCAAATCTTATTTTAAAATCTGCACTTTGGCACACATCCAATTACTACTATGTTCTAAATAATGCAATTCTAGTTTCTTAGGATTCCAAATTATACCTAAACCACCAGATGCACCTATAGGTTCTAGAAAGACCGATTCCCATACTCCTAACAACCTATTAAATTTTGAACCTTCTAAGAAGTTTAATTTTGTTTCCTAGAGAAAAATTACATTTGAATTAATTAATTTTTGATATTGTTTAATTAACCTTTTTTTGCTAGGGGCATTTAGGTCCCTAGAATTCCATGTGGTAATCCTCATGATGCCTTGGGAAGGCACTTCCCCTTCCCAATATTGAGTAAATAATCATTTTTTATATATTCTTTGAACAAACCATCAGCCTCTCTTAACTCCTTCAAAGATTTCTTGCCTCTTTTTCCTTTTGATCTGTCATATATTGGAGAGTTAAATCCTTCTTGATTCATATATATTCTGAGATCCTACTGGTAATTACTCTGACTGTGTGCTGAAGGAGTCTTAAAATCCCCTGTTTCATCAAACTTCTTCTTTTCCAATTCACTGAAGACCTTATTCTCAAATCCCTCCTTATCCATATCCACAAGATTAAGCTTTGTCACATTACCAATGCCCAAGATGTTCATTTCCTGATAACATTCTGATCTGTTCCCATGCCTCTCCGATTGACTCAATAAATTATCCTCCATTTCAATCTTTAAAAGATCCCTTTTGAGATCTTCTGCAGTATAGTCTTTACCTCCTAGTTTGATAATTCTTTGAATCAAATTCTCCTTCTAGGAGGCTGTACTTTTATTTATGTTTTCTAAGCTAAAAACCTAAATAAGATCCTCAAAAAGCTACTCTAAATACTTGTCATCTGCAATTAGAGTTTCCTCCTCTAGAGGGAGATCTAGTTCTTTGTTTAAAAAATTCTAGACGTCTTTAACAATAGAGCTTTTTGAATCGTTACCCTTATCCCACGTATCTGACCGATTAATCTTTGGAGTAAAAGGTGAAGTAATATGATCATCTAGAGTTTTCCAGAGTTTGGAAGAAAATCTAAATCCATTAGTACTAGGAGTAGATACCTCAACCTCAACATCTATATCTAGAGTCTACTGCTGAGAAACCTGTCTTTCCACTTTAGATAAGTTATCCATCTCCCCAACCCTTGTTGATGAAAAAAGTATAGAAATTTTTGCCTCAACTAAATCAAAATTCTCTAAGATTTCTGATGCCCTGACTTGAAAATTTCTTGATTCTTCTGTACCTATAACTACCTCTCTTATCTTGCTTAGTTCTTCCCTGTTTTGATCCTTATCTCCTTCTTGAGCCATATTTGAAGGAGAGACTATTATAACTCCCTTAGCATTACTTAATATCTGATTCTAATTCACATATGCCCATTCCTCTTTGTTTTTCATCTCCTCTTCTTTCTCATACCCAGTCCATTGTTTCGAAGATTTGGATTGTCTCTTTTTTTCTTAGCTTTATGTTTTTTTGACCTCTCTTTCTTTTGGCATAATTCTAGGGAATCTTTATAAAAAATTATGGTTTTAACCCTATCACAAAGTGCTTGAAGTCCTTTAACCTCTTCTTGTTTTCCTACTTTTGAGATTAAAAAATCCATCCAGGCCCTGCCTTTGTCTTCAGGCTGAGAATAGGATTCAAAATTTGAAAATATAATGCCCAGCTTATTTCTCAGTTTGAAGATTTTTGGAAACATGGTTAGAAAATTTGAAGTAAGAGGAATATTTTGGATTCTCGTGCCATTGTGATCCTCTATTTTGATGATTTTTGAGATTTCACCTTTGTATTTATGAAGATTTAGCTCATAGAATCTAATTTTTGTTCTTACATTTTTATGGATTGTAGACTCTATATTTAATTTGGTGTTGATTAATAATTTTACATTATTATCAGACTAAAATAAAGCATCAATTCCTACAAACTCTCCTAACACTGACCTGACCAGTTTAAGAATTTTGATTTAATTTAATTCAGGTGGTAAGGATCTAATATTAAACTAGATGTGGCACTTAATATCTACATCTGCTAATTTAAAATTTGGAGACCATTCAATAAATTTGACACAGTGGCATTAAACAAACATTTTCAGACATTGATAAATTCATTTCTAACTAACTTATCAAGACCATTAAAATAGAGAACATTATCACCAAAGAGAGAGATACTTACCTGGCCCCGACAATATTCTTCAAGCCAGTTGGACAGAAAAAACATTTCTGCTTTGGCTCTAGTCCAAATTGCCTAATTCCTGAGGTTCATACATTCCTGCTATGCATCTTCACATTCTTCAGTTTGAATCAGAATGGTGTTAGCTAGATCTACATTGTGGGAAGGATTCTTTGGGATTTTTGCCATACTTTTTCCACTTTTTTTTAACAGATCTTCGGTATAGGAGAATGTAGGGTTTAGGGTGTGAATTATTGGATATGTTTGGAACTAAAAGATCAGCTCAACATGAAGGTTGAAATGAAGTTCTATGTACTTCAGATGAGGTAGGTAACACAATGCGATTAAAGGAGGAAGCGTATTTAGTCATATTGAAAACCCTAATCTGATGGTTTAAACTTTTTGTAGTGAAAAATGCGTGAGAAGGAAACATACCCAGAGACTCTACGCTTTGAAGTTTGTTATTAGTATTACTAATCCCATACTCCAGTGGCATTTGGGAAAATCCATCATTTTATAGGGGAGATTTCCCATATTTCAACTCCCTATGATTATCTGACTTGGCAAGATCGGAGAAACTATTTTGGGTTTCTAGGGAAAAATGAGAGTTAAAGGGAATGCAATCTTTTGCATGTTTCTAGAGATGTTGTTTCCTAGGGCTTCTGTAAAAATTATGATCCCTACTTGCCCATTTGAACTTCTTCACCTGTCTGGTTGTATTTTTCGAATTGAATTTGCTTGCTGCTCTAAAATTTTTCTCATGTCTACTTTTATTCACCATTTTTAAAATTACAATAACAATAGTTTCTCTCTCTAGTTAATTACAAGATGTTTTAATACTATATTTATTAATTCATTAAATAATATTATTTAGGGTTTATTATTAAAATAAAACTCCAAAATAATAATTATTAAATTAAATAAATGGAAATATGCCTAAATTGGACTATAACTTTATCTTTAAATTTAATTCTTTTATTTAATTAATTTCTCAATTAATTAAATATAATTAAATATCAAATTTTCTTTATTAAAGTTTCATTAAATTATATCATTAAATAATCTTTTAATTTGACTTAAGTATAACAAAAAATACAACAAACCCACAAAACCAAATACAAAAACTCATCATAAGCACAAAATACCCAAACAAACTCTAGGGTAAAAATCACGAGTTCACGTCACTTGATGAATTCAAAAAGGTGAAACTAACTTAGATACTTGTCCTATTTTCTAGGACAATTGGCTTAGGTTAGGATTTGGAGTCAAGAGTTACCTCCCCACTTATGCCATTAAAATACGGTGACAGGGTATGCTTATCTTGGCAATTTAGGGAAGTCAATACTCGGTACCTACAATCTACATAAAATCCACACACGTACAAACATAATATTCTAAACTAAACATGTAATGGTAGGAAGTGGTGCATCATGTAGATCTTGACTAGCATGTGACTATGACTCCCTTCCTTAACCACATCAGAAATATCACACATAAAAGAAAACATACACGCACACCATACACATGCAAGTATGGGGTAAGTATCCATAGAACCACATAAAAATCATTCATCTAACTAACATCATTCAATAACTAGAAGTCACTACATGAACATATATATCATCATTGAAATAGTCATGAAATAACTAGATTTAGCTAATACTAATGTAACTCAACATATATTAATTGAATATGAAATACAATACATCGATTCTAGTAATCAAGCACCACTAATCATAAAACATAATCATAGAATAGGCTTAAAAGAATCTGGTCAAAATGAATTAGATAAGTCAATTAGGGGTAGACATTACATATGTAGTCATGTCTTGTAATATGTATTGTGCAAGCTTGATATGTGAATTGGAAAAAAGCATAGTAGAGATTGGTGTAGTTGAGGCATGATGAGCTTACAAGGAATTGTATGTGGCAAGATAAGTTGTTGGTTGGACACTTGTTGATTTAGACTTGTATTATTTAGTGAGGATAGTATTAAAGTTGTTTGGACTGGGTCCAATTGAATACCCTTCAACTCTTGATAGGGTTGGCACAACACCTAATAGGGTTAGAATCTAAAGAAATTCAAAGTCTTGTAATAGGGACTCATATGTACTGAATATATTTCATTGACTCCTAACAAGGTCCATCCTTCCATAAGGAACTTTTATATTAGTACACCATCTTGCGGGAATCATTCGCACTAGGGTTTTCCCTCTAATCAAGGGTTTCCCAAGTTAACAACACTGGTGTTATTGCATATGATTATCTTTCTACAGTTTTTGCATCTACTTGTTACATGTTTCAAAAAAAAAAAAAGATATTGAGAATTTTTTTAATTGCATAAAGGATTCATCCCCTTGGACCTCCTCTAAGTTATTTTAGTGGACTTTACTCTCTAATAGATATATGAAAAGTGCCATAAATTCTTCCAATTAATGGTTTCCTTAAACTTAACTTTGATGTTTCTTCTCAAGGTAACATAGAGATATCAGGAATCAGTGCCTACATTAAGGATTATGAAGGAAAATTGATTGCTTTATTGACCCAATTTATTCCTCTAGGAACTAATAATATTTCAAAACACAAGCTTTTCTTAGTGCTTTGACTCTTACTAAAAGGATGAATGCAAATATAATATACATTAAAGGAGAATCAATGGTGATCATAAAAAATTGTATCAATAAATCCTTAGAAAATTAGAAAATCAATTTCATTGTACAAAGAGCTTGGACTCTAATGGATTCATTTGTAGAATGTTCTTTACCTCTGACATTGAGGTAACCTAGTTTCATATGTGCTTGCCAACATGGATTGTGACAACATAGTTTTGGGTGACTCAATTCAAAATATTAATATCAAAGCTTTTCCAAATCTATTATCAGTTATTGCACACGATAAGTTGAATTTTAACATTCAAGCTAAAGACACTATAGGTGGAGATGAAGCTAATTGATAGAGAAAATCTATAAAGTTAATTAATTCACAAACTTGTCTATTTATATCTCTTAATTCTCTCATGTTTTTTTTTGGTAAGTGCATTTACTCTTATAGTAATTCAAGTATATATTGGTTCCAATTGGGTGGATTTAAAATATGGGGTTCTTTGCAAAGAATCTTAGTGAAGTGAGATAAGTTAATGACACTATATGTGGAAATGTGAATAACTAATGAGACAAATATACAAAGTTGATTAATTCGCTAATGTTTCTAGTTGCATCTCGTAGGGTTTAAGGGTAATTGATCTAAGGAAGCTGGTAATGCAAAGAAATGTCCTACCTTTTTCAAAGGTAATAAAAAATAGTAGTAGAAGCCTCCAACTCAAATGGATGGTACTTAAATTAAAAATTTCCATAATTAGTAGCACAACAAGCACATTCAACCTGAACATCATGTACATAATGCACATCCAAATATTAGTAGAGATTTTTTTTAGAAGTCTAGTGCACCCTCTTCCAAAAGAGGTTTTGTTTAAGTTAATAGTTGTTTCTCTTATAGATAGTTTAGGCACATTATATCAAATTATCCTCAACATGATTCATAGTTCTCAAGATAGATGCCTACAACTTTTGAGCTTATAATAGGAGATGCTGGAAGATCTCACAAATCATTTTCAACAATGGATCATTAGTAGGAAGACCACCAAAGCATAGTAAGATAGACATAAGTTAAGACAGCTAAGGAAAATATTTTTCCTTTATACCAATTCATAAAAAAATTATTGAGTCATATTTGAGGCTTTTACAATTTACAATAATAATATAGGACATCTTAAGATATTACAATACATGTTACATTATAATTTTACATCTTTTTAAAATTACAAGCACTTTGTTGGCTCACAGTCTTCATAACTTTCCACTCGAGACAAATTTGATTATGCCCTCTTACCCAAGGAATGTTCAACATGTCTTCAACCTCTTTCTCATCTTTATTAAGACAATTCCATTTTTGTTAGAAGACAAAATCCAAAAAAAAAACCCACTTTCTAGAAGCATTGTCTGAAAGTTGCCTTCACTAAAATCTTCATAACTCTATCTACTCTTCATATTTTTATATGTGATCTCAACTGTACCATCTATGCATACTACAGAAAATATCCTCAATTTCATATAAGATGATCTTTAATTCTCAAGCTATGTGAAGCCAATCTCTCCCTATTATTCTGCCAGTCTTCATAGAATAACAAGTATGTCAATATTCATGAAAAACTCTATCATGAATATGACACACAACCCTTGAATCATGTCTCCATAAATAATATGATACTCCCCCATAGGAATATCATCATCATTCATGCTAACACTATCAAAAACTTGTTTCCTTATATGTTTGACCACAATGAACCAAAGCCATATTTTCACATACAAATGTTAGCTTAATGACTACCTCCTTGAGAGTCCTGGGTTCAAAAACCTTAACTCCCTCAATGATGTGACCATTAAGTCATCTAATGAAAGTTTATACCATTAAGGGAAAATCATTACCAAAACATGTATACTATTAGAGTTTGAATAAATGATTCTTGTGCTCTTGAATAGTCATAGATAACTAGTGTAGATTGTGGAACTCATCTATCTATTTCCAGCTCTAGTGATTAGAAAAGAATAATTCACAAGTGATAGTATCCATCACATTTTTATCTACCAGTGAGGAAAAAGGGTGGTTATATTTCTTCAAAGCCTTATTCAATTTTTAGAAATATACACATAGTCAAATCTCCACATTATTCTTCTAGAATGGGACAAGGTTATCCAACCAAGTAGTATACTAGATTGGGAGGAATTATCCTTCTAGATCATTTTTTTTGAACCTTCTAGTAGACCAAGGACTTGATTAGAGGATTAACTAGTCTCTTCTTTTGTTGAAAAGCCTTAGCATCTAGTTTTAAGTAGATGGTGTGTGTTATGATCAATGTGCTATAGGTCCTTAAGTCATAATATTCCCATAAATAAACATCAATGTATTCTTATAGAATTATGAGAATATATATTTTTTCTTTAAGGGAACAAGAGGTATCAATATACACACATTTTTCCTTGGCTTTCAGTATGAAATTAACTATCTTGTACTTCCCCCTTCTGAAGATTAGGTAAGTTTCTCCTTGACCCAAGGGTCCAAATAAAATATGGATTCAAGCATATCCATCCTTGATAGATGGTTTTGTTAGGAAGATTTAGGATACCATCCTCTTCTTCATCATGTCATGTTTCATCCTATTCATTCTTTTATATGCTATGATATTTCATGACACTAGTATTTTCTTGAAAGGCTAGTATGTGCCTATCATATTTGAAGCTGCACAAGTGCATTATATTATTAGGGAAGGATGGGATAAATATCATCTCCATAGAAAATCTCTAGAGTCAGGACCTTTCCATTAGCTCTAAGCTATTGGTAGAGATAGCTAGATCATCCAAAAATTTGTTATATTTCTAGGAAATCAACTCAATATTGAAGGCATCAAAGTCCTTAATTAATCTCCATATTGTTTTGTTGAGGGCCACCAATCATTTTACATGACAAGTGTACTAGTTATATACTTTCTTAACTATTAGTTTAGAGTCACACATTCCCTAAACATGGGTAACCTTCCTTTGCAAGATGAATAAGAGACCTAAGACCAAGCCCTTGAGTTTAGTGGATTTTTTTTGTGAAATCAAATTGTGATTGGTAGGATGCAAGGAAATATCATCCTCAAGGATTGATTATTTAAACCTTGGCTCCACACCCTCATTTATACATAAATCCATCACACTTTAGGATCCAAAACTCATCATCTATAAACATTAGGAGATTCTAAGTAATTCTCTAGGATAGACGGTTTGGGATCTCAAATAACCTTCAAAGGAAACACCACAAGGGGGTTCCTACAAAAGAATCCCTTCAAATGTGCCCTTGGATGGGCTACATTGGTCAAGAATTCTTAATCTTGTTTCTTCACATGAGAAAAGAGATATCCCATAGTAGGATCAGTCTAAGATTTTCACTTTACCTTGGAGTGCCCTTCATAGTGCACCTAACACCATTGATTAGAAAAGAGAGTGGCTAGGGATGTGATATAACCCTAAATTTCAATGTTATTTTTTGACCTCATAATAAGGCCTTGTATCCTCTGGTTGATGATGAGGTGCTCATTGAGGAACATCTTACCATGAATGAAATCTATGGTCAAAATATCCTTATCCTAATATAGGTTAGGCTCAACCTAAGTGTATGTCACTTCACTCACTTAACCATGGTCAATAAGAGCTTATTTTATCTAGAGTTCATTACTAGCCCATATCTAGTTGTCTTCCCCTTTCTAGGGTAGACAAAAGTGGGATAAGTCGGTCAAAATTTACTTGTGAAGGATCTTGGACCTATTCTAACTTAACAATATCCCATACATTTTGGGGATATCAACCATGTGGATGTCAATGACATTGAACATGAAAGACTCTATGATGAGATGGATTTAATTTTTTTCGCTTGCCCAAATTTTTCATGAGGGAGTTGTCAAGTTGGATTATTCCACCCTTGGATGGGTAGGGACCAATCCAAGCTTCTTGTAGATGGATAAAGGCATAACATTGACAAAAGCTCCACAATCCACCAAGAAATTGTACATATTTTTACCGTATTTCTTAAGGTTCAGAAGGAAGGGAGTGTCATTTCTATTTTTCTAATAGAACATCATGTTGATGTTCTCAAACATGACAACCTGATTAGGGTGGGATTATAGATCCTCCAAATGTTTCAAGTGAGCCTTTCTTAACTTAGGAGTGTTAATCAATACTCCATGAGAGATATTTTCGTAGGGTGTTCTTCATCAATAGAGTGACATTGATCTAGCCCTTTGAGATCCCAAGGCTCACTATCAAAAAATCACAAGAAGATTTAACGATTGGTCCCTTTGGAGGGAGAAAATTGTTGTTGGCATTTGGGTCCAATGGTATGTTTGTGATCTTTGGTAGGGTCAACGTAATGAAGGTTCCTTTATTAGATTTGATCCGCGTGTTATAAGGAGATTGTGAATTTGTAATGACATTAACTTTAAAATTGGATAAAGAGTTATCAAAGATCTCATTAAGATCAAGCTCTTCTTCACCTTCTTCATCTTCTCTGAAAAAGATGGTATCATAAATAAAGGTTAATTTTTGAGGTTCAACTGAGGTAGAAGAAAGTGATAGATTAATTTATGTTTGAGTATCTGATTGAGAGATCTTGATGACCTTCTCCAATGTGGCATAATTCACCTCCAAATGTGTTCCAATTTCATATATCCCATACCAATTGGTCAAGGGGTGAAATTTGGCAAGATGAGTCAAGTGACAAGGACATGTGTTCCCTTGAGTATCGTAGTGGTTAGGGATGACAACCCCATTGTTTGTAGTGTTATTCAAGTTTCAAACATATTATTATAAGGCCAAGAATTATTGTGGTTAATGTTTTTTTATATCTAGTGGTAATTCTAGGGCCCAAATATCTAAAAACCTTATTTTCTTGAGAAGATGTTTCCCTACTAAGAAGAGTTAGGTTTTTAAGATCTCGAAGGATCTAGCTTTACCTAACCTACATCCGAGGTGATTTGAGATATCATCCTTTTTAAGGCATCAACCTTGGTGGTCCACTAGGTACTTTTTTAATTTTGTGTGGGTGAGGGATGCATTATTGTAATGAAAACATGAGTTATAGGTGACTTTCTACAAGGTCAATCTGACCAAAAGAAAGGGACTCCATCGTATGATGGTCCAACCTAAAGACCATTTAAAATAGGGGAGTTCCACACACTGTGGGTGTTAGTTTTTTGTTTATCTAAGTCCAGGGAGTAAACTCAAGAGTTAGAAGAGGGTTTATGGGTGTAGGTTACACAAACTATGGTGCATGGAGCACTCTGGCCAATTTTGATAGGGCTTTTATTAAGTTTCTAGGATATTTCCAAGGTGAGGCAGTAAATTTTGGCCAGCATGTCCTTATCATTATCATGATTTTCTCTTAAGATGAGTGTTGAGGTGAAGGGGTCTAAGGCATTGATGTATGTTTGAATATCAACCTCTAAAGACAGGATAGATGTATGTGAGAACTATTTTAGATCTCTTTGAAATATGTGATTAAAGGTGGTTATGGATTCCCACAGGTCCTTTATCATAGAGATGAACCTGATATGGGACCATAAAGAGTCTATGTGAAGTCAAAATGTCAAGATAAATACATCCTCCATACCCTACCAACCTAGACATAGTTGGCAAGTACATTTAGGTATTACTTTATCTCATTTTCACCTAAGGATAATGAGAGAAACTAATACACCACCTCCTAGTGTTATATATGATTCTTGTAATGATATCCTTGTAATCTTGTAGGTGTTCTGCCACATTCTTTAGGCCTAAGTGTTCATGCTTCAATTATATCTTATTTAGATCTAAAGGAAGACCATGTACTCCCCCTAGATTTATCCCACCAAGGAGCCAATTTTATTTAGTTAATAGGCCATAGTGGGTGTTGCATAAGTGATAATAGAGGTAATCTTGATAGTAGGATGAGACACATCGGTACTCTAAGGGTTGGTATAACCAGGCTTAGAATTCAATATCTTTCTGTTTGAATTCTTCCTTCCTCTATTCGAAGGTATGAGATCTACAAACTCATTAGGGTTCTAGGTTGATCAAAGGATTTTCTCAAAGTTCAAACATGAGAATAACCATAAATGATGGTAATATTACCTTCTAAGATTACTTGGAGAACCTCTAGGGGTGTGACTTCAAATTATTCTATTTTAGGTGAAAGAGATCTTCCTTTTAAAGCCAATTTCTATTGATACAAATTTGTTACATCCTACACCATAGAGTGAAAAGTTATTATTAGGCATCAATGTGTCAGTCAACTCAACCTGAATAATTTCACCAAAAAATGAGTTCTTTTAAATTTTAACCACTTGGTAATCATTTCATGAATATGCAAGGATAGTTGAGTTGGATAAGTGTCTATTTATACTTAAGGCGTCTTACAATTTTAATTCTCCTTATGCTAGGGATAGAACCTTAAGATATTTACACATGAAACCACCTAACTTTATCAATAAAACTTCAAAAGGATGGAATAGGGTGAGAAAAATATACCTTTATTGTCTCTTTTCATGCATTTCTATGAAAAATACTCAAGGAAAACCAACCTACTTAACACATGCATAATTATCAACTATTAACATTTGAAAGAAATAAAAATAATCCATTCACATTAATAACACTTCACTCTTACAACTTGAGAAAAGGAAGAATATGCAAACAAATGAACCAATCTCACCGAGTCTTGAAACAATTTTAAAAAAAAATGAAACATAAGTTGAACTCTTTATTCTATGTTTGATTCAAAATGGCGACATCATTAGTTCAAGCATACATCTCCAAGGGAGAATCAACTTCCATACAACTAACTACTAACAAAAGAGAAGAGAGCTATAATGTTGTAACATAAGCGTATGGAGACAAAAATTGTCAAAATTTTGGACCCTTTAAATGGAAATTGAAACTCTTTTATATATACATAAATCTACCTATTTATATTCGGATTCATGCCCCTGCACTATACATATTTTACATCTTTTCATACCTGGAGAGTCTAATGCAGGAGCATTATAGGGATGTTAGTCATCCTACATGTTGGAGGGATTTGGTGGAATTGTGTGAGCCTGTTTGGGTCTGGCTAATTATTTTTGATGTATTTAATAAATATTGTAAGCCTTTTAAGGCATTTGGTATTTATTTTCTGTTAGAGGCTGACTTGTTGCTCAACATGTATTTAATGTAAGGGTTATTTATTTTGTAGCTTACTAGGTCAACTTGTGGCTTAATTGGGTAGAAGTAGGGGGAATTGTGGAGTGCTTAGGAATTATTCATCCATCTTGGAGAAGAGGATGTGGTAGAGGAGTGAACTTTGAGAAGAGCTAGTAATTGCAGCTTGGGAAACAAGGAGATTTCTATTTGGGCTTGCTAGGGTTTGGTTTGGATCTTGAGGGATCTAGCAGAATTCTTATTGTAATTATTATTTTATTTGACTATAACCAAGAAGACCTTACAACCTGACACATTGCATGTAACAATTATTTAATGAATAAAGAGTTGCATTTGGTATTAGATTGTGTATCTTGTGTTGTGTTTCCATTGTGTGGTTATTTGTTGGCGGCTAGGAAATCTCCATTAGGGATTCTCCTTCCTTGTATTGCATCAATATATTTTAAATATTGAAATAGATAAAAATTCAAAATATAGGTCAAAGTATCCTTTTCAAGGATATTGTTTCAGCTATAATATTTTTGACCATAAGGCATATCAATATAATCTGAGTAATAATGAGTATGGTATTAAGAAAATAGTCAGATGCTTCAAATACTTTCATTATGGGCACTATGAAAATTAGTTTAAACTAAATATGAAACCAAAACAACTATGGAAACCAATTAGTGAAAAATTTCTCATTGTTGAAACAACTTTGCTTTCCACAAACTCGCAACTTGGGTTTTGGACAATGGTTGTTCACACTACATGACTAGATACAAAAGTAAGTTCAAAAATCTTGAAGAATTTGAAGGAGGTTTTGTTCGTTTTGGTGATAATTTAGGTGCTTATATCATAGATCGTAGATCAATCATTCTAGACAAAGACACACCTATTCATGATGTGTAATTTGTAGAAGGTTTAAAACACAATCTTCTAGGTGTTAGGTTTGTGATAGTGGATATTCAATTTCCTTCAATGATAAAGGTTGTTCAATAAAAAATGAAGAATCATCACTAATCAACACTTGTCTTATAAGTCAAGTTGAAGATAGGTGGTTATGACATAAAAGATTGAGACATTTGAACTTTGAAAATCATGCTAGGATCAACAAAAACAAAAAGGTTAGAGGTTTACCTCTAATTAGTAAACCAATGAACATTTGTGAAGATTGTAGAAAAAGAAAACAAACAAGGACATCTTTCAAAAAAAAAAAATCCTTATCCACTAGACTACTAGAACTTGTTCATACTAATTTATGTGGTCCAACTAAAATTGTATCTTTGAATAGTGAAAAATACTTTATGCTATTTGTAGATGATTATTCAAGGATGGTTTGGGTAACATTTTTGAAACATAAGTATGAAGCTTTGAACGTTTCAATTTTTTATAGAAAAAATGGTAGAAAGGGAAATTGATATGAAGTTAATGTGTTTCAGATCAGATAGAGGTGGATAATTCACCTCTCAAGAATTTATAAAGTATTGTGAAAAATGTGGTATGAAAAGGAAATATTCAACTACCTGTACACCATAACAAAATGATGTTTTGGGAAGAAAGAATAAAGTTGTTAAAGAAATGGCGAGAACTATGTTGAATGAAGCCAAATTACCTAACAAACACTAGAAACTTTATATATTCTAAATAGGGCTTGGATTAAAATAAGGATTGCTTGCACTGCATGATAAAACAACAAATGTAAAGAACTTTAAAATATTTGGTTGTAAATGTTTCATTAAAAAGGACAACAATTCTTTAGAAAGATTTAATACAAGATCTAATGAAGGAATATTCCTTGGGCATTCTACACATAATAAAGCTTTCACGTGCTATAATAAAAGACTGAATAAGATTGTAGAAGCTATAAGTGTAGTGTTTGATGAAAGTTCATTATTACGCAACAATAATAATAATGATCAGGTGAAAAAATTTCTTTTCCAAGAACGTAAATGATATCTAATGATAAAAAATCAAACATGATGTTGATTCAGATAATCCTAATTCAAATGAATAAGAAAGTTGCTCAACTCCTAAAATAACAAATACTGGTTTGAAAATGACTAAAACTCCATCCAGAATTATTGCTTAAACACATCCTAAGTCTCAAGTTATTGGAGACGTCTAGAAGGAGCGATCCTAACTAGAAGAAAAGTTAAAACAAATGAGCATGCTCATATCGTTGAATTCTTTTTTTTGATATTAGATTTTGAATCGAAAAATATGATTCAAGCATTGACAGATTCTTGCTAGTTGAATGCTATGTAAGATGAAATAAATCAAATTGAGAAAAATAATACATGGCAACTTGTTCCTAGACTTGATGACAAGAATGTCATAGGTGGAAAATGGGTGTTTCGAAATAAAATGAATGAAAAAGGAAAAGTAGTAAGGAACAAAGCTAGATTTGTATGTAAGGGTTATGCTCAACAGGAAGGTATTTATTTTGGGTAAACTTTTGCACTAGTTGCAAGAGTGGAATTGATTAGAATATTTCTTGCATATGCTAGTTGTAAAAATTTCACTATTTATCAAATGGATGTTAAATTTCTTTTCTTAAATGGCTACCTTGTTGAGGAAGATATGGAACAACCATAAGGTTTTGAGTCTTTTGATAAACTAGATTATGTGTATATTCTTAAAAATGCACTATATGGTACAAAATAGGCTCCTAGAGCTTGGTATTCCAGGTTGGACAAATATCTAACAAAAATAGTTTCTCTCATGGTAAGACAAAAAACACTTTATATATTAACATTGTTAATGATGATACCTTAGCAGCAAAAATTTATGTGGATGATATTATTTTTGGATCCACCAATGATGAATTGGAAAAATATTTTTCTAACATAATGGAATTTGAATTTAAGATGTCACTTTTGGGCAAAAACTTACATTCTTTTTTGGATCCACTAATGATGAATTGGAAAAATATTTTTCTAACATCATGGAATCTGAATTTGAGATGTCACTTTTGGGCAAACTTACGTTCTTACTTGGTTTGCAAGTCTCACAACTTGAACATGGTCTATTCTTGTCTCAAACCAAATATGATAAAGAAATGTTGAAAAAAATTAACACGATTGAATCTATACACCTATGGAAATAGGTTGCGAATTGGTTAAAGATGATGATTCTCCTTTAGTTAATCAAACTGCATACAAATCCATGATTGGCAGTCTCTTGTATCTTACAACCTCTAGACTTGACATAATGCATATAGTTTTTACAGTTTCTCAGTTTCAATATGCTCCAAAACAATCCCATGTTAATGTTGTTAATCAAATATTTAAATATATTCAAGGTACTCTTGATTTTGGTTTATGGTATCCACATAGTGATGATTTCACTCCACTTGGCTCTACAAATGCTGATTGAGGTGGTTCTAAAGATAAAAAGAGCACTAGCATTGCTACATTCTTTCTTGGTGACCAATTGGTTGCCTGGCATAGTAAGAAACAAAAATGTGTCACATTATCTCCCAGTGGGTTTGAATTTATTGCTGCTACAACATGTTGCACTTAGTTAATTTGAATGGATTATCAACTATCTGACTTAGGCATTCATGTTTTAAAACCTATCACCATTTTGTGTGATAATATGAGTGATATTCAGTTAAGCAAAAATCTCATTTTATATGCTAGAACTAAACATGTTGCTATGAAACTTCACTATATTTTTGATAAGGTCATTGATAATGAGTTTCGGTTGGTATATGTTCCTACTCAATGCTAAGTTGCAGATATTGTTACAAAACCTTTGTCTCAAGATAGTTTTGAGCAATTTCAAGCTTGGTTGGGAGTTATCTCTCAATCTCTTTTGCACTAATTCTCTCAATTTGGGGGACTCTGATATAGGTTTTTGCTCCTATTTAGGCATATCAAATGTCTAAAAGAAGTAGTATTTGACATTGATTTTCTTTGTATAATCATTTTTAGTCCTTGATGCAAAACGAGAGAGTAATTGTTCTTCTATATTTAAATCAGCATGGCAGTACAGGTAAACATATTTGAATGTTCTTCATGCAACATTGTTTTTTTTGCCTTACATATATCATAATTTTTTATGCATATGAGTGGTATCATATAGACAAATATGCATATGTCTTCCAAATCATACAGTTGTTTGTGTATGTAACATCTGATATATCAGACATTGAAAAAAAGTAAAGGCAGTTGTAGCTAATATTGTAATAGAGATTTGTTGTTCAATAAAGAAGGTAGGTTTAATGGAGTGGTTTTTCTCCCTATGATGAAACCGTAAGACTTTTGCGAGTTTTCTACTCGACCCAAAATTCTGTCTCTTATTCTATGAGTTGTTTATATTATCTTGCCATCTTCAATTTATTAAATTATTTTATATGTTTATATTGATTCAAATGTCTTTGAAAATGTGATGCATATTTTAGAACTTAAAAGTTCTATTCTGATTCACCCCCTCTCAGAATAGCCACCACTTACCAACAGTCAGCATCATGAATTACGATGCTAGATTGATTTTTTAATGCTAAACTTCCTTATTAACAAACCTCGATCACCATTGCTGGCTATTTGGGATGTATGGAAATAGACGTTACACAAGATAGTCGTCCAAGACTCTTCACATTTGATATCATGCACTGGTAGTTGCAATTTACTTTGAACATCTCCCCTTTAATGGCTATGATAGGGTTGGCATGATGTCAAACATTTGGTTTGCATTGTCTGAATGTCTTGCCGCGCCCTGCAAAATTTGAAGGCGTCAACTGTCGCTCCATTCAAGCATCTCCAAGGAGTTAGACATTTAAAGAGACCGATCTCTTTTCTTTAGTTATTGATCGAGACATGCCACTACTCTATTATGTCCATCCTCAAACAATGAGATTGTGGAAAGAATCTCAGGGGTTTCTTAGCTCTGAAAAATGACTGCATATATCCAAAGGTACACCATTTGAACATTTTGGTATCAATCTTAATCAACAAAATTGCCTTTTCTGCCAGTGTCTGTCTTTATTTTCTGCAATCCGTTATTCTCATCTTCCGGATAATCCATGATTTTGAGCAAACTCTCGGCTTGATTCATCATCTAAGACATCTTTAGTTTAGATTCAAATAGATCATGTGGCGGCTCATTTTTGTATTTGTAACCCGAGATTCATCTCTGTGATTTCTATGTGGCAGATGAAGAGTAGCTGAGTAGCTCGGGTTGCAACTATTGACATTTTCTCAAATGGGTTCGTAGATACACTGAATCCATTACGCCATAATCTTCATGGGCATTCTCCCGAACCATTCTTTCTCCGTGCTTTTCCAGGATGTGCAAGCCACTTGAATTAGCTTTCACAAATTGTAGTTCAATTGACACATAGTTGTTCTTGTGACTTGATAAAAAAAAGCATTCGAACCCAACCAAATATTTCATTTTTACTTCCCATCAATCTTAGACATTCCCATTTATTTCGGTTTAATTCATTATCTTTTAATGTTTAGAACAAATTTGTACTTTAGATACCCTATTTTTAAGTACTTAATTGCATTCATAAGGAAATCTGAAATGTTCTACAATACAAAGTCAGGTCAGTGAAGAAGATTAAAAAAAAAAACATATTAATGTCCACCAACACTAATCATGTCAGTTGAAATAGAAGGTAAAAACACTAATCCAATACAATAATGATTTTCAAAGCTTATCCATTCAATTACAATTTTTTTTTTGGGTCAAATTCTTACTTTATAAAGTAGAAAGGAAAATAAGAGCAACAAAGTCATGATGTCCTGAATTTATAACTATTCTCATAGTCACTACAACATTTTGATCATTTGCTATAGAACCTTAAGTGCTCGAACCAATGTTCAAATATGGACTTGGACTTGAGGTAGTCAGCAACATGCAACAAAGTTTTTTCATGTGAAAAAATAAATGATGTTGCTTTGTAATAGACGAAAAAAAAAAAAATTTATATTATACTTACTTCAATTACCATATCCACATCTCTATAATTTTTGTAGCCAAGAACTCCTTGTACTATTTAAAATGTCTTCTAAAACTTCTCCTTGCTCATTTTACCTTTCTTTACACGGCTTGTAAGTTTGCTGCAAACAATCCGACTAAAGTAAGAATCAAGTTAGAGAACAAAGATGCAAATGATGGATGATGCAATGAAAACCATGAAATCCCAGAGCATGTGAGTTGACAATCTTGTATATGAGGATAATGGATTGAGCTAGTCAAAGGGACTATCATCAAATGCATAATGATCCATACACCCGAAACACATTGTTGAGTATAAAGTTTTAAAACCCACGAGACCATAATTATAGGAATTAAAGGTTAAGAAAACTCACAAAGATGAATATATAACAATATGTCAAGTGAGATATATACACCATGTAGAGTTTTGGAGGTGGATTCTGGCACTTGAACTTCTTAAACTAGAAGAGGAAACATCACAATGAACTAGAGATGGAAATACATTAAAGATGGAGGGTGAGAAAAGTTATATGAAAATTCAATGTACAAGACTACTACTACAAAAAAACAATATCAATTGAACAAGAATATTGGCAAGTCATTAAAGAATATTTTTAATCTGAAAACATAGGTAGAATAGGCCAATAGAGTAAATTAATTCAGGGATGTGACTAAAAGTCATGAGAGAAAGATAAAATGTAGACATGGCATAGGATACTTAAAGATAGTTTGAGCCTCACTTGGTTTCGAGAATACTTGAATATTCTCTACTTAACAAGGCCAACCACATGACGGTGGAAGCTCATTTGCACCCCCCTGCCCCACCACCCTTCCACGCCTGTATAATGACTCTAAATTCTCCATTAACATCTAATTACATATTTCATTCATTCATTCATCCATTTACAAACTATAACATTCAATCATTATACTCACATAACATTCATTAACATGACATAAAATTCATAACATTCATTAATAATTCATGAACACATCAATCATTATAATCACATAGCTTTCAATAACATGAATAAAATTCATTAATAAACAACATTCATCAATAATTTATCAACACATTCATTAAGACAACGTTCTTGCATCATCAAAAAAGGTTCATAACAATCATTTCTTTTTTGGCTTTTTCTTTGATTTTTGAAGGTAAATGCTAATTTAGGAACATCAATATCGTTGGCATTCTCCTCATGTTGTGGTTATGATGTTATGATATGACGCCTCATCTTTTTTTAAGCATAAGGTTGTTGTGCCAAAGGGGGTCCACTGTGATAACAAATAAATGAGTTAAATTCACAACATTTTTTTATTAATGTTAAAAGTATTTCATTAATAAATAAATAAATGTAACAAGGATTTTTCTTTACATGACAATACCACATCATCTACAATCACATTTTGTTCAGCCCCAACCTCAACATGCTCAAACTAACATCACGGTCCACTTTGTCACCATGATGTTTTGCATGGTCTAAAATATTCACAAAATGGTTATACCAATTGCAATTTAAGATGTTAAATTCTATAAAAAATTACATAATTAATTTTCAATAGAAGATGAATACCTCCATCATTGTGATGCACATTAAGGCCTTTGTCATGTGTAGGATCTATGCCAGGATTAGAAGACCACAGTGAAATTTCATGTACATTGTTATCATTGTTTGAAATTAACATCAAATAGATTATTTCTCAAGTACTCAATTTGAGTTATTATTCATTAGGCCTATTTACTTGTTTTTGATCCGATGCACCAAAATCTTCTCTTTGGTCAATAGAGTCTATGTAGTGGCATGCAACCATGACTTTATAACCTTGCTTGAAGCCAATATGTTTGTCCTCTTCCATGGGCACTAGATTAAATTCAAAGCCCTACATTTTTTCTTAATATCATCAATATTGAATGTATTTCTTCATTAAACAATTTTTTTTTGTAATTTTTTTTTGCTACTTACAAGTCGTGCGCGAAGTTTCATATATCCACCAGAGCCAAGATGGTGTTGGCCAACCTTATCTTTTCTTCATGTATAGCTTTTGATGTGCCCTAGTCTACACATGAAAAATTTGATATATGTTAGATTATATAAATATAAAGATAACTCAATAGTGCATAACTACATTAATACTTTCACATACCTATTTTTTCCCTCTTTTGGTTGAATTCCATTAGCTTTTAGCCTTTTCTCTTTTGCATGTTCAATTATTTCATTCCACTCCATCTGTGGAGCCATAGGAGGATGCTCATAATTTGGGCTATCCTTTAAAGGCCTTCTATATTGGTCCCTTATAGTCTTGAGATGTTTACAAGCTTTCTGAAGAATTTCTGCTCTATCAAAAATATTTTGACCAAAGAGATTCTCTAGAGAATTTATGAGCTGATCTTTTATTTTAGGAGCTTGGTCATTCCACCTTTTACAAAAAGGAAAAATTGTTAGATAAAAAAATTAGCTCAAGCTATGTGCCTTGAATAGATTACAATAAATAGATGAAAGGAAAAATATTCTACCAGTTATATGAAGCTACATACCTTTTATGTAATGTGGGCCTGAATAGCTTCAATGTAATATCATAAAGACATTTATAAAAAATATCATTTCCGACAAAAACATCATGGGATCATTTGTCCAAAATGAGTTATCAATAAAACTTGTGAACTATAATTACACTCAAAATAATAACAATTTTAAAGTACTTGGAAGCTTAGGCACTTTTAAGGGAATCACATCTTTATCGGCCAACAACAATGATGCCTCTAATGATCTAGTACTTTTAATTTCTTTATAACTTATAAAAATTATATTTTTAACAATATAGTCTACACTATTTAGTATATAATAGACTTAAAAGTAACTCTACGCAAACCATATATATTTTTATTCACTTAGCATTTAAATTCCTTGTAATAAAAATAGAAAGCGTAATACATTTAAAATACCTTTAAAAATGGCCAAAAACCAAAAAACTTTAAAAATGGCTAAAAACCTGATAAGATCAGTAGAGAATTATGTAGAATGGTGATCTCATAATTTGGAAATTGATCATTATATTTTAATTTGTTGTGATTCTCTATAATAAGAAAGAATTAACACATATAGTTTAATAAAGGTAAAGTATTTGCTATATACTAATTATAATTATAAAAATGTTTTAACATAATTATTAACAAAAGAACAACAAATTCAAATGGAAGTAGCTTTGAGTTTTTGAATCAAAATTATTTAAAATTTTAGATCTCAATAATTAGATGGACAAATGTAACTACAATAAGCTTGTATCTGGTTTATTTTCATTTTATTTAATTTTTTGAATTCTTAAATGATGAAATAAAAAATGTTACATAAAATTACCAAAATATAACATTTAGTTAATTTCTTGGTAAGAAAAAAACCGAGGCATAATACTCAACAACCTCCAAAATTACAGTAGTTAGAATGACTTACTAGCCTAGATTGATTTCCAATTTTTTCAAAAGAATAAATGAAATTACATGCTGACACTCAAAAAGGGATAAACAATTAAAAAAAGTGAAAAGAAAGAATTTTTGAGCTATAAATATACCATGCATAATTCATATAATTCATGAAGGTCCCAAAAGATGATCCATTTGAGGGAAGCTTATATCTTTAGGAATTGTTAGACGATCTAACATATTCATATCAATATTGAAAGAATTAGATGATCCATCATTATAGTCCATTTCTATCTCTAGAAGTGATGCAGGAGCATCTTGCATGGAAAAATTATTGAAAAAAAAAAAATTTTGAAAAAAAAAAATCTAGAGAAGAGAGAAAAGTGACGAAAATTAGAGAAGAAATAATAAAAAATAAAAAAGGAAAAAATAAAGGAAAATGGGATTTCTATTTTCAAGGTGCATAGGTGGCATAATAGAAAAAATAAAAAATAAATTGTTGTCATTCCATTTATCGAGGTGTGTGGGAAGAATTCTAGAAAGTTATGAATATTGTAGAAAGTTGTGGAAGTTGTAGAAGGTTGTGGATAAGTCATGCATGGGGTGGTAAGTGCCTATTTAAGCAAGGCATATGAGCATTTCTAATCAAGCTCAAGGAGTAGAAGCTCAAGGAGTAGCTTGAGAAGTGGAAGCTCAAGAAGAAGCTTGAGAAGGAGAAGCTCGAGAAGTAGAAGCTTGGAAAGGTGAAAATTGTGGAAAGTGAAGCTTGGAAAGCTTGGAAGTTGTGAGAGAGAAGGAGGAAGTGAAGAGTGAGTTTTCCTGAGTCTGTGGATATAGCGCCGAATGTGAGGCAGTTTACAATAGGATTGTGGTGGACTTGTGAGTGTGTAGGCCGAATGTGAGGCAATTTGCACTTGGATCTTGGATAAAGTTGGAGAAGAGCTAGTGGCTACGGTTTAGAAATAAGGAGGTTGCTTGGTGGCTTGCGAGCACAAGTTGAGATCTTGGAGGTTTCTACCAGAGTGCAAATTTGGTCTAGCTTGGGTTTGGATTGGATCTTGAGAGATCTTGCAGACATGTTATTGTAATTGCTATTGGATTTTCAAGTATAATAAAATTGTCTTCATATTGTTGCATTCTTGGTTGTGAGTTGGTAGGGTGGTGTGGCCCTTTGTCAGTGGTATCAGAGCGTACCTTCATCAAGAAGATCAACCGAAAATGGCAGATCTTCATCCATATTTGCAATTGCAAAATTTAGATTTCCCTCCAAGATGCCCATCTCTACATTGCTTTCTGGATTTTCCTTGAGTATCTCCATTTGAGGAAAGCTTATATCTTTTGGGATTGTCAGATGATCCAACATTTTCATATTAGATGAATACTATTATTGAAGGAATCAAATGATCCATCATTGTGGCTCATTTCCATTTCAAGAAGATCAACAAAAAATCATAGTTCTTCATCCATGTCTCTAGTTATGTTGCTTGGAAAATGACATTCCCCAACATCTACATACAATAGCAACACAGTTAATAATTTATATCGGTAAAAGAAATACAAAAGACAAGAACATTCTATTGAAGGAGCATGTACTAAAATATCCACTATCAGTACAACAATAGGTAACACTTCCAATAATCGAAAAAAAAAAAAATTATGCATCAAACAAATCACTATACATGATAGTTCAAGGTACAACTGGTACAAGAAAATCATACTTGATTAATAGAATCATAAATGAACTAAATACTAATGAAAGCCAATAGAAGAACATGTTATTGATAGTAGCTCCTACATGTGTTGCAACATTCAAAATACATGCATTAACAATTCATACAGCTCTAAAGATATCTATAAAATAAATGCAACCACTATAGGGAGAGGCATCGACCATATTTCAAGAGGACTTAAAGGAGATAAAATACATTCTTATCAATGTATTAAGTTTCACTGGCCCAAAATTACTTCTAAAAATAGATATTAGATTGCAATAAGCATTTCCTCAAAATGAACAACTCTGCTTTGGTGGCATTTCTGCAATCTTAGTTGGTGACCTTACTCAATTACCACTTGTGATGGACAAACATCTATACACATCACACTCTAATGCCAGAACATTATGACATCAGTTCAAAATAGTTATCACATTGGAGGAAGTTTTCCAACAACAAGATGGTGATCAACAACAAGCACAGTTTCAAGAACTCCTAAAGAACATATGAAATGCAAAAGCAACAAAGGAAGATTGGGAGCTCTTAGTAACACACATAAATCAACACGTTCTACCTAATAAAAATGAAGTATTTGATATGTCAATACATCTATTTGCTACAAATTATCTTGTCAAACTACAAAACACAAAAATGTTGAAACAGCTAAATGTTACAATTGCAATGAGTATAGAAACAAGCACTACAAATAGCATACAGTATGTAACTGCAGTTGAACAACTAGAAAAGGAAATTATCATATGCAAAGGAAAACACATCATGTTGACAAAAGAAAGCCTTGTAAATGGAGCACTTGGTGAAATAACTGATATTATTTATAGTCTAGATTCAAAACCATCAAAGCTTCCACTATATGTTACATCAAGGGTTGATAATTACAATGGTCTACTTGGAACATAGACGATCCAAAATTCAAACCAATAGTTCCTTTGATCACAAAGGTAAATACCAATAACAATGACTTGGGCTTTAACTATCTCAAGGGCTTACATTACAAAAAGCAACAATTGACATTGGTAAAATAAAAAGTCAAGGTTTGAAATTGATAACAATTTTTGGACTCAAGTCATTAAAGGGCCTACAAATTCATCCACATTTCTCATTTGAAAGATATTAAATAATAAAAAATAATTCATTCACAACTAAAAGGACAAAAGAAGAAACACGCTTAGAAGAACTTGCCCTTTCAACAATCAAGGTATGGAAGCCTCCTATTTATTTAATATTTTATGCATATATGTATTTCATCAAACTAATGTACATGTAATGAAAAATACTTATTTTTAGGAATTTAATGAGGCCAACAAATAGTTCTAGAACAAGCTTCAACTAAAAACAATTCATTGGAAAACTTTAAGGAGGGACATGCTGATATGAACATTCATGGTACCAAACAATCAAAAAGAAAGTTGCCCCTCAATTGAAAATTAAATTTATATCTGTTGTACATGATATGATATGATTTTTCAAGAAAAAAAATCAACATAGTGTTATAGGTTGAAGGTGTGCACTTTTTACAAATTGTCCAAATCAATTGCATAGTAACAAGAAAAAATGATTGCCCTTCTATCACATTGAAGAAATTGTACAATATATACTACTATCGGCATACACATTGTACCTTCTGGTGCAAGTGCTAGTTATTAATATAGTCTACAATAATTAGCATATAATAGACTTAAAAGTAACTCTACGTAAACCATAATTTTTTTAATTCAGTTAGCATTTCAATTCCTCGTAATAAAAATAAAAATCATAATACATTTTAAAAACCTTTAAAATGGCAAAAGCCTGATAACTGGCAAATTAGTAGAGAATTGTGTAAAAAGGTAATCTCATGATTTGGAAATTGATTATTATATTTTAATTGGTTGTGATTCTCTATATAAAAAAATAATAATTAACACATATATTTTAATAACAGTAAAGAATTTGCTATACACTAATTATAATTATACAATATTTGATTCTCTTCAAGAAGAGAATTGAGCTACTCTACAAGAACACATATGCACATTATTTCTTTGAATTCCATTTTAGATTGTTAATTTGAACAACTCTTCATTTTATTAATCATTCTTTTTTAAGTAAGTACTTAATACAAAAAAATTATTTTATGGTGAGTAAAAATATCTTGACATAGTTATTAACAAAAGAATAGGAAAGTCAAATAGAAGTAGCTTTGAGATTTTGAATCAAAATTATTTAAAAATTTAGATTTCAAGAATTAGATGGACAAACAAAATTGCAACCAGTCTACATCTTGTTTATTTTCATTTTATTCATTTTTTTGAATTCTTAAATGTAGAGATAAAATATGTTACATTAAATTATTAAACTATAACATTTAATTAATTTTCTTACTAAGAAAAAAAGCTGGGAAGCATAATACCCAACAACCTCCAAAATGACAGTAGTTAGAACGATTTACTAGTCTAGATTGATTCCCAGATTTTTCAAAAGAAAAAATGAAATTATACTAGACACTCAAAAAAGATAGAAAAATTACAACACCAACCCTAGTGAAAATAAAGAATGTTTGAGCTATACATATAGCATGCCAAAAATAATTACAATTGAAGACCTGAATGTCTTGTTTTTAATAAAAAAATATGAATATATAATTCATGCTAGTCCCAAAAGATGTTTCATTTGAGGGAAGCTTATATCTTTTGGAATTGTTAGATGATCTAACATATTCATATAATATTCAAAGAATCAAACGATCCATCATTATAGTCCATTTATATTTCATATGATATTCAAAGAATCAGATGATCCATCATTATAGTCCATTTCTATTTTAGGAAGATCAACCAAAAATGGTAGATCTTCCTCCATGTTTGCAATTGCAAAACTTAGATTTCCTTCCAAGATGCCCATCTTTGCACCACTTTCTGGACTTGCCTCAAATATCTCAATTTGAGGAAAGCTTATATCCAAAGGGATTGTTAAATGATCCAACATATTCATATTCATGTTCATATTGATATTGAAGGAATTAGATGATCCATCATTGTGGCTCATTTCCATTACAAGAAGATCAATGAAAAATTGTAGTTCTCCATCCATGTCGGTAATTACGCTTCTTGGATTTGCCTCTGAGATGAATCACGTCTTATAGATAAGTGGAAGTAAAATAAATCACATCTGTATGTAATGTCAATTAGAAACAATTATATTTTTGATACCGTTGAACTGTATATAAATCAATTAAAGTTAATGATTAGAATACATTAACAAATAGTAGTTTTAATAGTATTTTTCATAAATTGTAATAATTTAGCCGATAGGCTATCTGTGGGATTCCTAAAAATTAAATTTTTGATGGAAAATTTGCAAGAGTTTGGCTGGAAACTTGAAAATCCTTCTGATTAATTATTTATTGGCCATTTTTAAAATCTCCCTCCACTTTTAACTCTTGCTTTGATATTTATTAGTTGTTATCTCCACTTTTGGAAAAAAGGGGGTAAAAACTTTATTGAAGATTAGAAAGCAACATTACAAAAGATGCTAGGGACTGAGGTCCCAAGGAAAAAAAAAATCACTGAACCATACAAGGATTAAATAGCCAACACCATCAACTGTCACCATTCTCAGCCCTATCCTCATGAAGAATATTCATTAAATCAAGACGGAGCATCTGAGGAACTGACTCTCAGTCCTCAATTCTGCATCTTTTAGCATGCTCAGAAGCCCATTTCACAAAACAATTAGTTGCCCTATTCCACTCCCTTGGAATATGGGCAAAAGTCACCATTTCCATCAGAGAACAAACCCGCAAAATTTGTTGGACAACCCTATCCAACTGCCAGCTAACATCAACCACTTTTTGTTCAATAAGAAAATTGATCAAAACCTTACAATCAGATTCACAAATTATCCTTCTCCACCCCAAAGCATGAGCTCTCTCAAGAGCAACAAGAATAACCAACCCTTCCACCAGGTTAATGGTCTGTATCCCTTGATAGATCGAAAAGAGAAAGATCACTGAGCCTAGATAATCTCTACCAATGAAGAATAATTTCATTTAGTAAAAATTAAGAATAATGAAGATTTTAAATTTTCTTAAAATTAATATAACTTTTAAATTAAGGATATGAGATTTTAAATTAAATTATTTATTAAAATTAAAAGATATTTGATTTTTTCATTATATAAATTATTTAAAGAAATATCTTTTTAAATATTTAAATTATCTTATATAACTGAAATTTTCTTCAAATTTGTTATATATATATAAAATTTATAAGAATGAAATATTGATTATTTTAGAAGATCAAGAGTCACAATTTAGAATTCTACAAAGATGTCTAAGTGAGTACTAATTGCTTCAATCAAGCATCTGATATCACTAACAAAAAATTTAGAAACTAAATATTAAAAAAGTATATGTAATGAATGTCCTTACCGCCCAACAAAAATACATTTTATAATACCTAAATATCTAAAGTGCAAATACAAGTGATAGGTTTAAATACACTACTCTTGTAAACATGACTTTGATTATTTAACTATATATCTTAGATACCTTCCCCCAAAATAGAAATTATCTTAAAAAAATTAATCATTAAAACATAATTCTAGGTGTTAATTTGAAAAATATCTCACAGACAAATGAAAGTTAAGAAAACTAAAAATAATTAAAAGTAGCTGAAACAAATAAAATAGACAAATAAATAAAAGTAAACGGCTGCTTTAAGCGTCAACCGTAGTAAAGTTGTCTCTGTTTTCCACCTTGAGTACCACTTCCACCGTTCCACCGTTTGAGCGTGAAAAGGGAATTGTGCGATGCGATCAGATATATTTTAAAAAAAGTTATAGGGAACTATAATTCGTTCAAACGTGAAACTATATCTCTCATAAACATTACTGAATCTATATGCATTCTCCTTCGCGGACCTCGGAATACCCCCTATGGTACGAAAAAAGTGATGTATTTATATCAAACACATCAGCAAAGCTCTCAACCACAACCACAAAGCATACAACAATTGCTGCTACACTCAAATCTGACCACTCGCGACTACCAATTTCCATCACCGTTTCCACTCTAATATTATTCTCTGAAAACAGAGATTCCTTCAAACTTGACTCCGCTCCGTCGACTGCTCTTCCAGACATATACATTCCCTCCAATGGCAGTGTCTGCAATAAAAGACAAAATACTCAGTGTCTGCAATCAATTCGATGACAAATCTCAAAACAAAGCTGAAGATGACTAAGGAAATAAAAGGACACTTACATCAGAATGATATTTGTGAGTAACTCTTTGAAAAGAGTAATTGAAATTATTACCTTTAATTTATGAATGCAATTCTGTATGAATGCTTTGCTGCAATAACTGAGATGTATCCATCTTAATACGCGCAACTCTTCAACACGTGTTATGTTCTCCACTTTCTCTCTCTCATAAATCTCAATCTCCTCTATGCAGCTCTGCATGGGAAACATCTTCAACTCCTCGAGCACGGGACAGCACCCAACGGTCAACTTCTTTGAGATCTCCATAAAATCACCAGTTGCTGATATTCTTTGCAAATCTGCGCAATAGCATATAGACAGACTGGTGAGGGTCGTTGGCAGTGTGATACTCTCATAAACGTGAAACTATATCTCTCATAACCAAAAAAATGAACTGACTGAATCTCTCAGCGGCACTAGCCCAAAGATTGAATAAATCAATTTATTTTCTTACACTATTTTTAGGTTTGTTCTTATTTCACTCTCTGATCATGGCTAACTGATTTATATTCATTTCATCGTCCACATTTAACGAGCGGTATAAATAATAATATAATTATTTTTAATTGAGTTTACATACAGATGTGATTTATTTTACTTCCACTTATCTATGAGACATTTCTTACTTTGCGGAGAAGCTATCTGAGTGATTAGTATATATATGTGGGAATTATGGATACCGTTTTTGCATAGTCTGTTTTTTGATATCATAGCTGTTGTTCTCTACAGAGTAGAAAATCAAGAAGCATGGGTAGAAAGAAGGTGGAGGTGCGTTTGAGGGAAGTGAAAGCCCAAAGACGGCAGACATTTGTGAAGCGGCAGAAGGGAGTGATGAAGATGGGCCAAGCGCTTGCAATACTCTGTGGCTGCTCAATCTACATCAGAGTTCACTCCCAAGAGTTCAACGAAAACACTGCGGAGGTTTTCAGTGGCGAACACCAACACCAACACCAACATAATGCAAATCATGAAACTGCAATGGTGGTTGTTCCTCAATATGTTTCAAATTATGAAACTGCAATGGTTGTTGTTCCTGAATATGAAAGAAAAGAATCGATGGAGATGACGAAGAGGAGGGGCAGAAGGAAGTTGGAGGAGCGATTGAGGGAGCACAAATTGCAGCGGCGTATGACATTTGTGAAGAGGAAGAAAGGGCTTGTAAACAAAGGCCGACAGCTTGCAATACTCTGCGGATGCTCTGTTTACATCAGAATCCGCTGCATAGAGTTTGAGGAGGACATTGTTGAAGAATTCAATGGCAGCTCATCACATCGTTGTAAAGATCCCCTTCACACTCATGAATGCCAAGGTTCATGTTTTTATGCTCATCCTGATCAAATGGGTGCAAATCTTGTAAGCAATTTCAATAAATGGGATCAGCAAGATGGAAATTTGTGTGGATCGTCAAGTGAAATGGGCGCAATTCCAATGTATCAACATCCTCCAACAGGATCATATCTCGGTTCTGTTGCTCTTCCTCAAGATTTCTATTCTGCTGCAATTCCAATGCACATAGATGGAAGCAATGGAGTGATGCAATCAGAAAAAGATCCGAGGGAAATCCTCTCTACTAATTTCAACAGTGAGATGGGCATGATCGATCCAGTACTTGAAGATCAAATAAATATGGAAGATCATCAATGGGAAATCTCCTCTGCAGTGGATACTAATTTCAACAATCTGATGGGCATGATCGATCCAGTTGAAGATCAAATGCAGATGTTGCAATATGGCTCTCAAGATCAAAGGGAAATTCCCTATGGTAATCTCAAGAATCATGAGATGGGCCCAGTTCAAGATCAAATGCAAATGCAAGATCAAATGCTGCATGCAAATCCGAGCAGCAGGGAAGAGATCATCATCTTGAAGGGAAATCCAAGCAGCGTAACTACAGATGTGGAAATCGATGGGGAACTATCATATTTCGCTGATCTTCTTGAAATGGAAATGAGCCACAATGATGAATCTTCTGATTCCTTCAATATCAGTATGAATATGAATATGAATATGTTGGATCATCTAGCAATTCCAGAAGATACAAGCTTTCCTCAAATGGAAATCCCGGAGGCAAATCTAAGTTGTGCAATTGCAGACACGGATGAAGACTTGACATTTCTGGTTGATCTTCTTGAAATAGAAATGAACCAGAATGATGAACCATCTGATTCTTTCAACATGAGTACGGATATGTTGGATCACTTAACAATTCCAGAAGATATAAGCTTCCCTCAAATGGAACATCTTTTGGGGTCAGCTTCATGTTGTTATTGAAAAACAAGACAATCAAGTCTTGAATTGTAAGCTTTTGACACATGTTTTTATTATTGAAAAACAAGACATTCAAACATTCTTTCTTCTCACTGGTTTTGTGATTTTTCTATTTTTTGTTTGAGTGTTTCATTTAATTTCATTTGATCTTTTGGAGATTTCATCATCTTCCTTGACAAAAAAAAATCTAGGATTGTATTTTATTAATTAAATGTTATATTTAATAATTTTACTTAATATTTTTCATTTCTTTATTTGTGAGTTAAAAAAAATTAAATATAATGAGAATATACCAAATACAAATTGGTTGCAATTTCTTTTCTTCATATAATTAGATTAAAAAAATTAAATAATTATTAATCTAATATAATTCACAACCTATCTTCCCATGCCACTGTCATATTAGAGTGCTTGGGTTATTGTAAAAATTATTAATCTAATATAATTCACAACCCATGTTCCCATGCTATTGTCATATTAGAGTGCTTGGGTTATTCTAAAAGTTATTAATCTAATATAACTCACAACTTATGTTCCCATGCTATTGTCATAGTGACCAATAATTATTCTAAAAATCTTTTAGCGAAAAATTTAATGATTATAATATATTAACAAAGTATTTTTTATAGTATTTTTATCATTTGTAATAATTTATTTATGTCCATAAAAATAAATTCATTTTGTTAAAAAAAAAGAATAATGAAGATTTTAAATTTTCTAAAAATTAATATAAATTTCAAATTAAAGATATGAGATTTTAAATTAAAAAGTTTTTCGATTAATTATTAATGAAAACTAAAAGATATTTGATATTTTTTATTATATAAATTATTTAAGAGATTATCTTTTTAAATATTTAAATTATTCTATATAATTGAAATTTTCTTTAAAATTTGATTTCAGTTCATTATTATATATAAAACTATATTATAAAAAAAAAACATTTAAAACTATTTTTTAATTATTTGTAAGAAAATATTGATTTCTATTTGGAAGATCAAGAGTGAGAACTTAGAATTCCACAAAGATGTCCACAATGAGTACTAATTGCTTCAACAACTAAGCACATGACATCATTTAAAAAAATATTAAAAAATTATATGTAATGAATTCCTTACCACCCAACAAAGATACATTTTATAATACCTAAATATCTAAAGTACAAATACATGTGACAGGTTTAAATTCTAATATGATTGTTTTTTTACTAAGATCAAAATATATTCTAATTTTCTCTTGTAAAATTAGAATATATTTTCATCCAAAAGGTAGAGGAGAGAGAAATATGATGAGTCTAGAAACTTTAGAATCATCCATTTAATAATAGAATTTATATAATCTTTAGACCCGCATTAGGTGACAAACCCTATTCAATTTGATCATTCATCTTGAGAGAAGAAATAGTAGATTGGGATGAAAGATGAATTAAATGCATTGCATTTACAAATGAAAATAACACTAAACAGATGGCAAATCTGATACAAAGTCTCCCAATACACGCCAAAAATTTGTGAGTTGCGATATGAGTAGACTTTTATATCCGGCTTTTAAAATTTGTTTGTTTGAACATTTAGATTAGAAAAATAATACAATAATAAAATTGATAAATAATAATATGACTAGTAGTACAATTAAAATGAATATATCTAATAAATTTTATTAGAAATAATAATATATTTATAATTTAAATATATATCTAAGTCTAGAATTAGAAATTTTTTTTTTAATGTTTATAAATATAAATATAATTATAATTATAATTAAAAAATCATAAGTTGGTTATCTAGTCTTTAGTAGGAAAACATTGAAAATAATTTAAATTAAATATAACCTAAAATATTAATGTTCAAAACACCTACAATGTTTCACTAACAAGATGAACATACATAATTCACATACAAATTTGACTCCATTTTTTATATTGTACAAATATAAGGTATAATATTTTTTAAATATGAATTTAAAAAAAATTATAATTGTATTTATAATTTTATATTAATGATAAATGTTGTTGATGATGGTATAGAATTCATCTTTAAAAATGTTTTTATTTTCAATTATTGTAAAAATCTTGCTGGATAGGCTTATACAACATCTTAACCTTTTTGATCCCTTCTATGACTATGCTAGTGATAATTCTGGACTTAAGTATACTTGGTGTAATTTCCAGCAAGGTATTAATTGTATTTACTCTAGGTTGAATAGATTTTATGCTAATAGAGATTTCTTCTTTTTTACTTACTTGCCTTCCTCTTCTGCCATCTCTGTTCATCCTTCTACTCTTTCTGACCATTCGCTTATATCTTCCATTATCAACATCTGTAATGCCATTCCCTACTCAACACCTCGCTTTAAGAAGTTTATTCTTAACTCTTCTCTGCTCAGTGATAAGGATGTTTTGACCGCCATCAAGATGATTAGGCTTTTTAATATTAACAACAAGCACCTCTCACATATTGATAGATAGAATATCAACATAGATTCCTGGCAAAATTTTTTTCAAACTTTTGGCCAGATGAAGGCCAAAGATTATCGTAGAGTGGAGCATTGTCTTTCTAATCATCTTCTTTCTCTAGAAGCCAGAATCTAAGCTCAACCTGCCAATTCTCTCTTGACTAAGAAAATTTCTCTTGTTAGAAATAAACTTAGGAAGAATCAGCAAACTAAAGTCAAAGGTGCCTCTATTAGAGCCCAGAATAAATGGCTTCAATTTGGAGACAAAGGATTCAAATACTTCTTTAACCTTTTAAAGTAGAAGCAAGCTAAAGAGAAAATTGATAGAATTGTTATTGAAGATCGGGAACTCCTCTCCCTCCATGATATCAGTAATACCTTCAGGGAATTCTATGCTAATCTCCTATCTTCGAAAGATTCTAACATATCGATTGATATCAAAAATCATTGTATGCACCTCATCCCTAAGAAATTTTTTGAGGAGGATTCATTTCACCTTCAAACTATGGTTTCTCCCTAAGAGATAGCTAATGCTATTTGAAAGCTTAAAGATGACAAAGCCCTGAGTCTTGATGGGCTCCTCGTAGAATTCTATAAGGCTAATATTGACTGGATCACTCAAGATCTTTACAACCTTTATACTGAAGCTTTTGAAAAAGAATCTCTGGGGCCTTCCATTAACACTAGCATCATTAAGCTCATTCCCAAGTCTAGTGATAAGGCCCTTATAAAAAATTGGAGACCTATTACTCTGCTAAATGTCTCCTATAAGATCCTTGCCAAAGTCCTAACTGCCAGATTGGAAAAAATTCTTCCTATGTTTGTTTGCCCAACCCAAACTGGATTCATTAAGGGTAGGTACATTTTGGAAAATCTTATTACTAGTTTGGAAACTATGGAATGGGCTAAAAACTCTAAACAAGATTCTGCTATGTTGCTTGTTGATTTTGAAAAGGCTTATGATAGAATAGAATGGGATTTTATTATTAAAATGCTCAAAGCTTTTGGCTTCATATCTATCTTCTACAACTATGTTAAAATTCTTCTTGTTGATGCGTCTGCCCTTATTGAGATCAATGGTAGGGTAAGTGCACAAAGTTGTGGTGCCAAAAGGGGGGTATAAGTGGACACCTTTTTCTTGAAATCAGCAAATTCTGGACTTCAACAAGAATTTGAAGATAGTTACGCTCAAAATTTTAAGATATGACAAAAACAAAAGTCGTAGTCCTTTGAATCTAGTTTCTAAACTACTAATTTTTTTTCAAAATGGTTTAGTTTTAGGTCCTCAAAAAAGGGGCCCACAGAAAGTGGTACTGTTTATTCCAAAAAAACATAACATAGTACAAAGTGTGGCCCCCCTAAAATTTTAACTTTTTTTTTGAAATTCTTTAATCGCTCTGGTCAAAAGTTACCTAACACTATATAGTTTATCCCAAATTTTTCGGGTAATTTTATAATGTGTATTTTTTTTTTAATGAATTTTTAAATTAGACCCATCCCAAAAATGTGAAATATCTGTGTGCTCCCCTAGAAATGATTGAAAACTAATCTAAAATGAAAACTTCTTTTTCACAAAGTGTGTAGAATGGAGTCTCGTTTCTAAAAAACTAAGTTGTTACAAAATTTGATGAATGAGCTAAAATCTACAGCCCAATTAGTACATGGTGGTTTTTGACAAAAAATGAACATACATTCAAAAGAAATTATAGATGAAAGACTTAAAATAGTTCAAATTAAAAATAAATTATATGGTTAGATAGCTAACACAGAGACCTATAATGTTATGTAACCTGATCTTATCGATACCCAACCACGAAGAATCTTGAAGGGGAGCACACAAGAAAAATCAATCATTTTTTGTATGTTTGCTAGAAAACACGTCTCAGAACTGTTTATAAACTCCAAACCTTTGGGTTGGATCTCCAAGGCAAAACCAAGCCTTAGGCTTGGTTTTAATGCAAAGCTTTGAATAGCGCGTGTGCCCTATAGTGCGCACACCCTATTAAAATGCTATTGAATTCGAGGTAGTGCGCACGCGCTATAGTGCGCACACACTATTGAGACCTAAATTGCAAATCAAAACCAAGAGAGAGCTGGGGGGGTGGGGCAAGGGAATGGCTATTTGTGTGTGTGAGAGAGATAGAGAGAAAGTAGAGGATGGGAGAGGGGAGAGAGGAAGTGAGAAAGAGTAGGGGTGGTAGAGAGAGTATAGGATAGGAGATAGAGGAAATGTGAGAGAGTAGGGGTGGCAAAGAGAGTACAAGATGCAAGAGAGAGGAAGTGTGTGAGAGAGAGTAGAGGTGGCAAAGAGAGAGTATGGGATGGGGGAGAGAGATTGAAAGTAGAGGATGGGAGAGAGAGGAAGTGTGAGAGAGAGTACAAGTTGGGAGAGAGAGATTGAGAGTAGGGGATGGGGGAGAGAGAGAGTAGGTGGTGGGAGACAGAGTGGGAGAGGAAGAGCGAGAGAGAGGAGGATGGGAGTGCATGTGTGTGAAAGAGAGAGAGTAGGGAATGGGAGAGGGGGAAGATAGAGTAGCTTGAGAGAGAGTAGGGGATGGAAGAGAGAGTAGGCGATGGGAGAGGGAGAGAGAGAGGGGGGATGGAAATGTGTGTAAGAGAGAAAGAGAGAGAGGGTAGGGGGTAGCAGAGAGAGAGTAGAGAGGGAGAGAGTGAGAGAGAGAGAGAGAGAGAGAGTGAGAGAGAGTGAGAGTAGGCAGTAGGAGAGGGAGAGCGAGTGAGAGAAAAAGTAGAGGATGGGAGAGGAGAGAGGCGGGATGGGTGTGTGTGAAAGAGAGAGAGTAGGGAATGAGAGAGGGGAGAGAGAGATAGAGAGAGTAGGGGATGGGATAGAAAGAGAGTAGGCAATGGTAGAGGGAGTGGGAGAGGGGGAGAGAGGGTGGATGGAGGAGAAAGAGATTAGGCAATGGTAGAGGGAGTGAGAGAGGGAGAGAGGGGGGGGATGGAAGTGTGTGTAAGAGAGAAAGTAGGGGATGGGAGAGAGTGTGAGAGAGAGTAGGGGTGGCAAAGAGAGAGAGTGAGAGTAGGGGATGGGAGAGAGAGGGAGAGAGAGAGAGAGGTAGTAGGTGATGGGAGAGGGAGTGGGAGGGAGAGGGAGAGGGGGAATGGAAGTGTGTAAGAGAGATAGAGTTGGGGATGGGAGAGAGTAGGCAATGGGAGAGGGAGTGAGAGAGAGAGAGGGGGGGGAACGGGAATGTGTATAAGAGAGATAGAGTAGGGGATGGGAGAGAGTGTGAGAGTTTGAGAGAGAGTAGGGGGTGGTAGAGAGAGCTTGTACAGGATGGGGGTGAGAGAGAGAGAGAGAGTATGAGAGAGAGTAGGGGATGGAAGAGAGAGAGTGAGAGTAGGGGATGGGAGAGAGAAAGTAAAGAGGGAAAGAGAGTACTTGAGAGAGAGAGAGATAGTAGGTGGTGCAAGAGGGAGTGGGAGAGGGAGAGAGAGGGGGGATGGGAGTGTGTGTGACAAATCTAGAGAGTAGGGGATGGGAGAGGAGAGAGAGAGGGGGGGGATGGGAGTGCGTGTCTATGAAAGAGAGAGAGTAGGGGATGGGGGAGAGGGAGTGGGAGAGGGAGAGAGAGAGGGGGGGAATGGGAATGTGTGTAAGAGAGACAGAGTAGGGGATGGGAGAGAGTGTGAGAGTGTGAGAGAGAGTAGGTGGTGGCAGAGAGAGCTCGTATGGGATGGGAGAGAGAGAGTGAGATTAGGGGATGGGAGTGTGAGAGAGAGTAGCAGATGGGAGAGAGAGAGAGTGAGAGTAAGGGATGGGATGGGAGAGAGAGAGAGAGTAGAGAGGGAGAGAGAGAACTTGAGAGAGAGAGATCTAGTAGGCAGTAGGAGAGGGAGAGGGAGAGAGATAGGGGGGATGGGAGTGTGCGTGACAGATGTAGAGAGTAGGGGATGGGAGAGAAGAGAGTGGGGGGATAAGAGTGTGTGTGTCTATGAAAGAGAGAGAGTAGGGGATGGGAGAGAGTGTGAGAGTGTGAGAGAGAGTAAGGGGTGACAGAGAGAGAGTACGAGATGGGAGAGACAGAGTGAAAGGATGGGAGAGATAGAGTGAAAGGATGGGAGGGAGTGAGAGAGAGAGTAGGGGGCGGCAGAGAGAGAGAGAGAGTATGGGATGGGAGAGACAGAGTGAAAGGATGGGAGAGAGTGTGAGAGAGAGTAGGGGATGGGAGAGAGTGTGAGAGAGAGTTGGGAATGGGAGAGAGAGAGAGAGTAAGAGTAGGGGATGGGAGAGAGAGAGTAGAGAGGGAGAGAGAGAAATAGTAGGTGACCTAGGAGAGGGAGTGGGAGAGGAGGAGAGAGAGGGATGGGAGTGCGTGTGACAAATCTAGAGAGTAGGGGATGGGAGAGAAGAGAGAGGGGGGATGGGAGTGTGAGTGTGTGTGTGTGTTTGTGAAAGAGAGAGAGTAGGGGATAGGAGAGAGTGTGAGAGTGTGAGAGAGAGTAGGGGGTGGCAAAGAGAGAGTACGAGATGGGAGAGACAGAGTGAAAGGATGGGAGAGAGTGTGAGAGAGAGTAGGGGATGGGAGAGAGTGTGAGAGAGAGTAGGGGATGGGAGAGAGTGTGAGAGAGAGTTGGGAATGGGAGAGAGAGAGAGTAAGAGTAGGGGATGGGAGAGAGAGAGTAGAGAGGGAGAGAGAGAACTTGAGAGAGAGAAATAGTAGGTGACCTGGGAGAGGGAGTGGGAGAGGAGGAGAGAGAGGGATGGGAGTGCATGTGACAAATCTAGAGAGTAGGGGATGGGAGAGAAGAGAGAGGGGGGATGGGAGTGTGAGTGTGTGTCTGTGAAAGAGAGAGAGTAGGGGATAGGAGAGAGTGTGAGAGTGTGAGAGAGAGTAGGGGGTGGCAAAGAGAGAGTACGAGATGGGAGAGATAGAGTGAAAGGATGGGAGAGAGTGTGAGAGAGAGTAGGGGATGGGAGAGAGTGTGAGAGAGAGTTGGGAATGGGAGAGAGAGAGAGTAAGATTAGGGGATGGGAGAGAGAGAGTAGAGAGGGAGAGAGAACTTGAGAGAGAGAAATAGTAGGTGACCTGGGAGAGGGAGTGGGAGAGGAGGAGAGAGAGGGATGGGAGTTCGTGTGACAAATCTAGAGAGTAGGGGATGGGAGAGAAGAGAGAGGGGGGATGGGAGTGTGAGTGTGTGTGTGTGTCTATGAAAGAGAGAGAGTAGGGGATAGGAGAGAGTGTGAGAGTGTGAGAGAGAGTAGGGGGTGGAAAAGAGAGAGTACGAGATGAGAGAGACAGAGTGAAAGGATGGCAAAGAGTGTGAGAGAGAGTAGGAGATGAGAGAGACAGAGTGGAAGGATGAGAGAGAGTGTCAGAGAGAGTAGGGGATGGGAGAGAGTGTGAGAGAGAGTTGGGGATTGGAGAGAGAGAGAGAGCAAGAGTAGGGGATGGGAGAGAGAGAGAGAGAGTAGAGAGGGAGAGAGAGAACTTGAGAGAGAGAGAGATAGTAGGTGGTGGGAGAGGGAGTGGGAGAGGAGGAGAGAGAGGGATAGGAGTGCGTTTGAGCGATCTAGAGAGAGGGGGATGGGAGAGGGGAGAGAGAGAGTGCGATGGGAGTGTGTATCTACAAAAGAGAGAGTTTAGGGGATGGGAGAGGGGAGAGAGAGAGTAGTGGATGGGAGTGTGTGTAAGAGAGAGTAGGGGATGGGAGAGAGTGTGAGAGAGAGTAGGAGGTGGCAGAGAGAGAGAGAGTAAGAAGTGGGAGAGGGAGGATGGGAGTGTGTGTGAGAGATCTAAAGAGTAAAGGATGGGAGAGGGGAGAGAGAGTAGGAAGAGAGAGAGTAGGGAGAGAGAGAGAGTAGGGAGGGTGGAGAGTGATGTGTTCTAATATAGTACATACGCGCTATAGCGCGTACGCACTATGTGAAATCACCTAAAAATAGTCAAAAAGCAACTTTGGGGCCCGTTTCATTCATTCTCTGCTTTTGTTCTGTTCTGCACTCTGTTATCCTGACAGAAATCGCAGGTTTCAACACAGCAAACATTCTTTCAAAGTGGCAAACACTATTTCAAGCTAACAAACACCATTTCAAGGTGGCAAACACTTTTGGAAGCTAACAAACACCAAATTCAATCATTGGATACACGATTTGAAGAATTTTTGAATATTCCTTGTATAGAAAAGGTTAGTGCAATCTATTTTAAATATTGTTTGTTGATAATATAGATACAAATTTGATTATAATTTGACATGTTGTTTAATATATAGTGAATTCATTGAAATTTGTATGTTTCAATGAAATGTTATTTCGAAATGGTTAGAAATTTGACAAGTCATTTTATATATATATATATTGTGTATTCATTCAAATAATTATAATTTTTATATGTATTTGAATAATTTGTAATTTACACATTTTAAGTAATTCAAATGTTTGAATAATTTGACATGTAGAAATCATCATCATGCCAAGGAAGAAACCAAAAAATCAAACAAATGAAGATAGGGAGAGAGATTTGGCAATTAAAAGAGATAAAATGAAATTACTACGTGAGCAAAAAAAATTGCAAAGCAATAATGAAGAATTGACTTTCGAAGAGGATCAAGAACCACCGGTACCAAGAAACAAAGAGGAAGAATTGGAAAGACAAAGAGAATGAATGAGACTGTTACGCTCAAGAAGACAATTGAATTGTGAAGCTACACCATCTTCTAATGTTGGAGTCATATCGTCCGCTACACCATCTTCCAATGTTGAAGTCATATCGTCCTCTCATGTTGAAGAGACACCGATTTGTAGATCCGACGATATACACACTCCATCATGTCATGTTGAAAGCACAACATCAACACATCAAGTAGGTGATATTCCATCTTTCGCATCTTATTGCTAAGGCACATCATCTTCGGTTCAAGGTACGCAATACACTCAACCTTATGTTGATGTTCAAAATGTTGAGAGAATTGAAGAGATTATAAAACCTTCTAGAATTCATTTTAGAAGACCAAAATATTTGATTGATATTGATAGTAACATTTTGAAATCAATGCCTGACAAGATTAGCAAGTGTACTTGTCAAAGAAAAGTTAATCGTATGTGGAGATTATTTTTTGATGAATTAAATATTACAGGTCAATGCCAATTATTTGTTGAAATGATGAAGAATTTAAAATTTAGGCCTATCATGAAGATTCTTGGGCTAAGAACGATGGATGATTCAAATGAAAAAAATATTGTAAAGAATCTAATGAATGCTTATGAGAAAGTGGGTTCTAAATCACGCACCAAAGATAGTAATATCGCAAGACGAGTACTTACATCGATACTAGTAAGTAGCCAAATGAAGAAAGCTTGACTCATGAGAAAGACAAGCAAAACATTAAAAATTGGTAGAGGTACTCTAAGGAGAGCCATGCTAAGGCTTGAGAGATTGGAAGATCCAACAAAAAATGAGTTATGGACATTTAGCGGTAAACTACCGCGAAAGGATAAAGCGATTAGTGAAGCCTTGAAATCATTGATCGAAGATTTTTGGAAAAATAACACACGTGTTTCCCCTAATCAAAGAGATGTTGTAAGAAGGAGGATTGGTAGCCAAAATCGCGAGCCACATGCAAAACATTTTTTGGACACAACTCAGACACAATTTTTTGCAAAATTTATTGGTATGTATCCTCAAATTCGAATAAGTCAAAGATTTTTTGAGATGGGTAAACCTTTTTATGTGAAGATAAATCACACACGCACAACTTGTTGTTGTAGGATACATATTGAATTTTCTAACCATTTTGATGTTTTTAGGCATATATGCATAATTTTGCATTCTCAGTTTGTTTTGCAGGATTGTGACATAAATGAGCCACCAAGATCTTCAAGGGAATTCATATCCAAAATTTTATGTGAAATAAGGGACGACCAACAATTTTACAAGACATCATGCTTGGATGGTACGTGCTTATTTTGTGGTTCTTTGCAACTTTTATCAACTTTTCAACATATGGATAGTACACATGCAATTGGAAATGAAATAGTAGATTATGGAAAATTTAAGACAGTGACATATGCTCTAAAAGATGGGAAACATGGTAAAAGATGTGATTTAGTCATTGAAAAGATTCCAATGTATGAGTTCATGAAAATTTTTTGTGAAAACATTATTTACGAGTATGCAAGGCATACCCATAGAGCTCGATGGCTGGATTTGCAATTCAAGTTGTGCAAGGATACGTTTCCACTGGATACCATTGTTTCGGTTGTAGATTTTGCAGAGAACTACACACTACAACCACAAAATGAGGTGCAAGCAAAGTATTATACTTCTCAACAGGTTTCCATATTTGTTCACATGACATTCATGCATTCACCTACAAGTACAGAGGATGACAGGAATATTTTGAGGGAGTACCATTTTTACATCAGCGATGATCGATCACATTCTACGGAGTTCGTACATGGTTGTTTTCAACTATTTTATGGAGATTTGGCTAACAGGGGCATCACATATCGTCAGCACATTATTTGGTCAGACAATTGTGCATCTCAATTCAAGAATGCACGGATGTTCTATTGGTTGAGTAGGATGCACAAGTTGTGTAGAATTCAATACATGTGGAATTTCATAGAGGCTGGTCATGGAAAGGGAGAGCACGATGGTGCAGGCGCATGCATCAAAAGAGCCTTAGCTCGTGAAGAACTAAAGTAAAAAGATGGAGCAATATTAACAGATGCAAAATCCATCGTCCAGTGGTGTAACACTACAATGGGTCCAAGTAAGGAAGGTGAGTCTACGGTTCGTAGATTTTTTTGGTTGATAGATAATACTAACATTGCACCATATTAGGATTGTTGCACACTAATAGGATCCAGTGAGTTGCACTCTTTTAGAAGCTCTGATGCAGGTTCATGGAGTATCCACACACGAAAAATGGCATGCTATTGTCCATCATGTGCAGAGGAAAATTGGGATGACTGTGAGTCGACTGAATGGGTGGACAAATGGGATATATGGGTTTTGGACCCAATTGACACCTATCGTCCCCCACAAGCACTAGAAATGGTACAGATGGAATCATCTATTGACTTTGACCGCTTGTCTGATCTAGTGCAACCTGGTAATATATAAATTTATATATCTTTGTAATTTCAATATGTAACTTTATAACTTTTACGCAAGTATTTTCTGAATTAATGACCACATTTTGTACATTTGTCACTGTAGGCCATGTTTTTGTTGTTATTGCACTTGAAGACAATGAAGAAGGGACATATTATTATTTGTGTCGTTGTGTTCAAGCCAAACAAAAATTGGATCACTCGGTTATAGATGGTGAAGGTTTAGAGTACCATGTCGGTGCGGTGGTTGTAACTGGCACATGGCTTAAACGATATTCTATGAAGAACCCTAACTTGTGGTTATTCGAGGATTGGCAAACAGAGAGGAAGATTCTTCATTATTCAAATCTTGTTGTCGCATCAAATGTCCACTTGATAAAATATGGTGAAAAACCACATAATAAGAATCTTTGGAGAGTTCGCGAGTCAGACCACGAGGCAATACTTGAGACATTAAAATGTCGAGCAGATCCAGTTGGCTCATTAAATTGAATACAGAGAGAGGGAGAGAGAGAAAGAGTGATCAACTGGATCCAAATACATTGTTGCAACCTCTTCCCCAAGACTGTCCACATGAATAAGGTGGACCATATTGTTATGATGCGTAAGTGATGAGATTTAGTTTAAATCATAGATTTTATGTTTTGATTTGTTTAGAATCTAGATTTTATGTTTTGATGTCTCCAATTTTTTTAAAGCTAGAACAATATTTTTCATATTTTCTTATTGTGACGATATTTTTCTTTCATTGCATGTTCTCTTGGATAACAGGAGGGAGAGAAGAAAAATAAGTAGATTTCCAAACAGCCAGCCACCCTTCTTCATGTAATTTATTCATTTAAGGTAAAAGTCCCATTTCCTTTGTTTGGCTTTGGTATTTGGTTATTTAAAGTCATTATTCTAGTTGGACCTTCGTATATTTGAATTTGGGATTGTTTAGTGTCTATTTGTTATGATTATACTGAATTATTAATTCTACGATGTTTCTATTATTTAATTATTTAAAATAAATTAAATTTTTTTGTATAAATTATTACTTTTTGTATAAACTTTTTGTTGAAGGTGCACCTCCAATATTTGGTCTATATCTCTTTCAAACATTTAGATTATCCTCTCTTTCTTTCCTCTTCTATTCCTTTAGTGCAACCTTCTCCGCAACTCATTTTTCCCTCTCTATAGCATATAAGATCTCATTTCTTGCAATCTTTTCCTCTCTCCCATCTTTCCTATCCCTGATCTTCTCCTTCATGTAAAGTGCATTAGCCTCAAATAACTTCTTAGTCTCTCTTGTTCCTTAGAATTTTGTATCCTTTTCTTTGGTAGCTATAGGAATCTACTGGGTAAACCACTATGTTGTTTTCTGTCTAGTGGCATGTAACGTATAAAATCATCATCTCCATCATAGTCATTTTGGGCCTGGGTATCAAAAAATTGTTAACTATTTATTTCATCATGGTTGCCACCATTTTCAAAGCATTAGATGACGTCCTTGGGGTCAACATGTGGTGGGGATGGAATTAAAAGGGAAACATTTTCATCCCCACAAGTATTTGGTTACCCAAGGTTTGTGACAACCTCCTACAACCAATCTGGTTGTGAATCTTGCATTAGCAAGCTTAATCTAATATCAATGTTTGTTGTATGCTCAAGGTTTTATCTCCTATAATAGTCCACTGGCTGGTTCAGGTTTTTTGGTTGGGTATTTTTAGGTGCAATTGTACCTAGTCCCTTCATATTTTGTCCATAACTCCTCAACAAAGTGTTAATTGGTTCATCTAATAAGCCATTGATTTTTAAGAAGGATTCAATAGTGATTTCCTCCACCTCACTTTACAACTCGTCAATATTTGCATCATCTACAGTAGTTGTTTCTTGCAACTCATCTCTTACACTTTCTCAATTTTGCCTCTTCTAGGCTTGTTCCAACTAGCCCTTGCCAGTCCTAAACTATTGGGTGATTAAAATACCCTTTTCCTCACTCTAAAATATACTCCAAAACCAACTACACTTGTTTTGTAAAATATCACTCAAAACTAGCTATTTCAGTCTGCCAACTAGGCCTAGTTTGAGGCCATTTACAAAGCAACTCACAATCCCTTGACTTTTGGAACTCCCATGACCCAAAAAAGTCTTAAGAAATGACTCAAATGCAAGGATTCTTTTATTTTTTTGGTCTCATGATCAACTTTACAATGGTTTTTATAAAACCCTCCTTTCTAACCCCTTTACCCTAGGGCTTTCTAGAACTCTTACTTTGCAATGTCTCTAGAACCCCAAAATTGTTCAACCACCTTCACTTTGGTTATATTAGATGACTTCAAACATAAAATGCAACTCTTGTTTGGAGAAAACACTAAATCCACCTTGGGAGCAATCACATACCCCTTTTTATGCACTCAAATTTTAGGGAAAACTATGCAAATACTTCTTAAATGGTTTCAACACTCAACTTTTCAGATGGAAATGGTTATTATAGACTCAAACCAACAAGAAAAATCCCAAACTTTAGGTTTCTCAACACTCAACAATCAAATTTCAAAACTATTACCAGCACTTACTACTAGGACAATTTCTAGTTTTAATGGTCAAACTCCCAAACCATACAAAGGACCCCCTACTATTTTTGCATTTTTAAACACTCTTTTTGGAGACCTACAATAACCTCTCTCACTTTTTGGAGATCACACTCTGTTTTCATTTTACGACGCCATCTCGGGTGATGCTGAAACTTGCAATGTCGGCTAGTACAAAGTTGCCAACTACCAAATCTCTCTCACCTTTCCTCCTGGGATCGAACTGTCTACTCCGTTAGCTCCGTGTGGTCAGGTAAACCCTATCCCCAACCTCATCCTATCCCCTTCAATTCTCAAACGTTCTCAGGCACGCCAATCTAGAATGTCCCCAAGGGTCACTAAATGCCATAGGGCTGTGATCTTTGACGGGGCATATCTCGGAGCTCATGTGAGGTATGGATGCGATTCTAGTTCATATAGGACCGTGTTACGAAGACCTACAATAACCTCTCTCACTTTTTGGATATGACACTCCATTTTTGTTTTACAACACCATCTCGGGTGATGCTGAAACTTGTAGTGTGGGCCAGTTCAAAGTTGCCAACTGCCAAATCTCTCTCACCTTTCGTCGTGGGATCAAACTGTTTGCTCCGTTAGCTCCGGGTGGCCGGGTAAACCCTATCCCCAACCTTTTCCTATCCCCTTCAGTGCTCGAACGTTCTCAAGCACGCCAATCCGAAATGTCCCCAAGGGTCACTAAATGCCATAGGGCTGCGATCTTTGACGGGGCATATCTCAGAGCTCGTGTGAGGTATGGATGGGATTCTAGTTCATACAGGACTGTGTTGTGGAGACCTACAATAAACTCTCTCTCTTTTTGGAGATCACATTCTGTTTTCATTTTACAACACCATCTCGGGTGATGCTGAAACTTGTAGTGTGGGCCAGTTCAAAGTTGCCAACTGCCAAATCTCTCTCACCTTTCATCGTGGGATCGAATTGTCTGCTCTGTTAGCTCCAGGTGGCCGGGTAAACCCTATCCCCAACCTTGTCCTAACCCCTTCAGTGCTCGAACGTTCTCAGGCACGCCAATCCGAAATGTCCCCAAGGGTCACTAAATGCCATAGGGCTGCGATCTTTGACGGGGCATATCTCGGAGCTCGTGCGAGGTATGGATGGGATTCTAGTTCCTACAGGACTGTGTTGTGGAGACCTACAATAAAATCTCTCACTTTTTGGAGATCACATTCTGTTTTCATTTTACAACGCCATCTCGGGTGATGCTGAAACTTGTAGTGTTGGCCAGTACAAAGTTGCCAAATACCAAATCTCTCTCATCTTTCGTCGTGGGATCAAAATGTCTCCTCCATTAGCTCTGGGTGGTCGGGTAAACCTTATCCCCAACCTCTTCCTATCCCCTTCAGTGCTCGAACGTTCTCAGGCACGCTGAACTAGAATGTCCCTAAGGGTCACTAAATGCCACAGGGCTACGATCTTTGACGGGGCATATCTCGAAGCTCATGCGAGGTATGGATGCAATTCTAGTTCCTACAGGACCATGTTGCGGAGACCTACAATAAAATTTCTCACTTTTTGGAGATCACACTCCATTTTTATTTTACAACGCCATCTCGGGTGATGCTGAAACTTGCAGTGTGGGCCAGTACAAAGTTGCCAACTGCCAAATCTCTCTCACCTTTCATTGTGGGATCGAACTGTCTGATTCGTTAGCTCTGAGTGGCCAGGTAAACCCTATCCCCAACCTCATCCTATCCCCTTTAGTGCTCAAACGTTCTTAGGCACGCCAATCCAAAATGTCCCCAAGGGTCACTAAATGCCATAGGGCTACGATCTTTGACGGGGCATATCTCGAAGCTTGTGCAAGGTATGGATGCGATTCTAGTTCCTACAGGACTGTGTTGTAGAGACCTCCAATAACCTCTCTCACTTTTTGGAGATCACATTCTATTTTCATTTTACAACGCCATCTCGGGTGATGCTGAAACTTGCAGTGTGGGCCAGTTCAAAGTTGCCAACTGCCAAATCTCTCTCACCTTTCGCCGTGGGATCAAACTGTCTGCTCTGTTAGCTCTGGGTGGCCGGGTAAACCCTATCCCCAACCTTGTCCTATCCCCTTCAGTGCTCAAACGTTCTCAGGCACGCCAATCCGAAATGTCCCCAAGGGTCACTAAATGCCATAGGGCTGCGACCTTTGACAGGGCATATCTTGGAGCTCGTGCGAGGTATGGATGGGATTCTAGTTCCTACAGGACTATGTTGCAGAGACCTACAATAACCTCTCTCACTTTTTGGAGATCACATTCCATTTTCATTCTACAATGCCATCTCGGGTGATGCTGAAACTTGTAGTGTTGGCCAGTACAAAGTTGCCAACTGCCAAATCTCTCTCATCTTTCGTCATGGGATCAAACTGTCTGCTCCATTAGCTCTGGGTGGTCGGGTAAACCCTATCCCCAACCTCTTCCTATCCCCTTCAGTGCTCGAATGTTCTTAGGCACGCTGAACCAGAATGTCCCTAAGGGTCACTAAATGCCACAGGGCTGCGATCTTTGACGGGGCATATCTATGGGCTGTCAATACTTCGACTATAATTTAAGTCAACGATGATCAATATGTGAAAAAATGGAACTCGTTGTATTTTGGAGTACTGAGAAGATGGCCTTGCCCTTCCCCAGGAGTTTCAGAAATGGGAGACATTAGGTAAGAGACTGAAAATGTTACTATCACTTAAACGCACATGACGGAATTGGAAATGCAAATTTTGATGGTAATCATTTTGTGATAAGGGAGAGACTAGGGATGATCATTGTTACTATCTCTTTAGTAGTGGAATTTTGTTTTCTCTTGAATTTGGTGGTGGGGGATCAGTGGTAAGACTCCTTGGATATTCCTTCTTATGATGTTAGTGACAAGTGTTTCTCTTTGAAAACACTTGTACAATCTTTTTTAAATTATTAGATAAAAATAGAGAATTGTAAGTATTAAACATGATTAGCCTTTAGTTCCTAGAAGATCTTTATTTCCCCATCAATGCATTTAGAAAGTTAAGTTTGAAGAAGATCATAAATAGAAAAAATTAGAGAAGCGATTTAAACATTTATATTGATTGGAAACATGTGACTCTTGAGTTTCCTCTACCTTTTAAAGAATGTTCCTTAGCTAGCAGACCTAATTCCACATTCCATAAGACTGTCATTGCGCTAAAGATTTAGGAAACCAACTGCTCTAAGATAAAGCTTCCCGATCAATAATAATCTAGCCTATTGAGGTACATAATACTTCTCAATTAAACTTGTGTTAATTCAGTATTAATTTTGTAATTAACTACAATTTCAGTATCTGTGTACAGGGGGTGACTGAGAAAACTATTTGAGGTCCAATTTGAAAATATATTTGTCAGGATCTCGACCAAGGTTCACAACTTCAATGATTAATACATTCATTCAGGCCAAAACCTCACTACAAAAAAAAATATATAAAAAAGGTAGTGAATAACGTCATGTCTAGACCCAAATCAACCAATGAAAGTCAAATTAGCATAATGTGGAACAACAATATATGCATTGAGTGGGTTGTCATAAAAAAGCTTCATAATAAAATTCATGTCTAGAATTAAAAGACCTTAAAGAACATTTATGCTTGTAACACAAATGGCCATTCAAAACTGAATATGATTACAATATGTGAAATAGCATTACAAGAACTTGTAATGCTCTTATGAACATCATGTTAATTCTTGTAGGAATCCCTAAGATGCTTGTTATACTCAAAATTTTGTTGAAATTGAATTGATTTTTATCCTCTCGGTTAATTGGCTTAGGGTGATATATGCTTCTTGGATGGAATAATGAGTTCATGATTAACTCTGTATTAAGATTCATAGCATCTTCTAGTTATTTGCAAAGGAAATTTATAAATTACTTGCTAATGTCATATGGCTTGCTTGAGAAAGATGTCTGTGTTCTTATTGATGGGTACTAATGACTATCCACATTTAGTTCTTTAATATCCTATTTGACAAGCTTTCCATAGACATTTCTTTGCCATACTAAGTATTTTTGAAAACATATTTGAGTAGGACTATAGTAGATACTACCAGAAACAGCTTCTTTGCAGTTTTTGAGAAATACTAATAAAGCAAAAAAGAACATCTACTAGTTGGTAGACATAATGGAAACTCTCTAGCAATTGAATTGAATTTCATACATGCACATATCTAATTTAATGTCATACACGAACATATCTAATTTAATGTCATACATGAACAAACATAGAATATAAAATGATAACCAATAATGTCATATACATTAACAAACACATAATATATTATGATAACCAATAATGTCATATATGAACAAACATATCATATATTAACCAATAATGTCATACATCAAATATGTCATACATCAAATATAGAATGTCATATGTACATCAAATGTGTATCGAATATGTCTCTCAGATGCTTATATATATACATGGGGAAGGAAACAAGTCTATATATATATGTATCAAATATCTCAACTACATCTTTTCCTTCCCATGAGGGGAAGGAAACAAGTCTCTCGACGTCCTCTGCTGTCTTGTGGAGGGAGACAGTGGAGATGACGGGGCCTTCCTGACATGCTCACTTGACCTCTTTTTGAGGCTCTTCTCCAGGTCCAACTAATACAAATAAAGTAGATATGAATCAATATTTATTATACGTTGAAATCAAATATATGTACTCATAAAATCAATTATTTTCTTACCGCCAACAAATAGTCACTCTGTAAGTCCACCTCAAATGCTCGTGGACGATCAGGTGTGACAAGACCCTACAACAATTCAATAAATATAATCACTTATAAATAACATTAGAAATTTTGAGATTAACTATTATAAACAACAACTAAAACGAAGAGAATTCTTTCATACCTCCGTCAGTGGCTATGAGCTAGCCACATCTGCGGCCACTCCACTATCAACAGATTGTCGCAGATGAGGAGGTGTGTCCGACATCATGAGCTGCACGTCATACAATACACGTTATATCTAACATGAAACATGGAATAAATATAATCAAATGAATTAAATTAACATGAAACAACTGTACCTATGTGAAGCTCGTATGATGTCTCTGCTCTGCATCTGTGGTAAAGGTTGAGGGTCCTGTGGAGAACTGATGCACATGCATATTTTTTTTGGTCAATCGTTAATATGATTACGTAATAAATATATGTATTAATTAAAATGATTAAATTGATACATACCTCAGGTCTCGTCAAAGGGACAAAAAATGGGCCTGGAGGATCACTGCTAGGCCCAGGAACACTTTGACCCTAAATTTTGAACAATGTCAATAAATCCTAATTAATTAATCATTCACTATATGTATGAAATGTGATCAAATTAGTAATTTACCTGTGTGTCAATTCCAAATGTCTCATTCAGGAACTGATCGGTGACAAGCCCATCATCTGCACCATCTCCGACATGAGTGCCAAATGTGCATAGGGATCCACATGAAGTGCACATGTGACCACGACGTATAAAAGGCTCCCCCTCAACTAATGGGCTCATGGAATGGATGAGGGTCTATGTCAAAGCATTAATGGTCCCTAGAGTGCTGGCCTCTACATGTTCCTTCACAATTGAAGGAATAATCACATGCTCACACTGTGGATGGACCACGGGTGCCCTAACTACATTAGGGTCACGACGTTCTCCGGGCCTCTCAAATGATGACCCCCCACCTCTACCCTGGGAGTCTAACATATCAAAATAATTGAGGATCTCCCCAAGGATAAACTCACAATATAATTTCTTCAAAAAATACATGGGGACCTCGTGATTTTTGCAAGGAGGGGCATCAAAAACCATCCACCATCTATCCCAAAAATTATTTCTAATAGCATCATGTATGCACCAATGGATGGGGAATCGTTTAGTACCCTCTTTAACATTATTTTGCTCACCGATTTTCTAAATAATGCACATATACTACTTTTTGGTATTTCCTTTTTTTTAACATCTTCATATGACAATTTATTTGCATAAAATATTTTTTGTTCATCCCTCTTAGCCCGCCAAATATCTAACTGACCACTAACTGAGGCTATTTGAGTGTTAATGGATTCAAGGGATGATGCCAATTGAGCCCTCATTGGATTGGTTTGTCCGAATTCTTTCAACCGAGCAATAATTCCTTCTAATTCAGTTTTGCCTCTCTCTATTTCATTTCTTAGATTTTCTTGTGTGCCTGGTGGAGGTCTTGCAATTGGTTTGGGTTGTTGAATTTGTTCTTCTTGAGGAGGGTTTTGGTTTTGGGGTTCTTGAGGGTTTTGATGTTCTTGTGGATTTTCTGGTTGATTATGAACATTTCCTGATAAAAAATCAATTGAAATTCAAATAAATAAACAAATCTAAATGAAATTTGTAAAAACCCTACAAAAGAATATAAAAAATTTACAAAAAAATATGAAAAATATATCAAACAATGCAAAGTTAGGTTTATATCACTTACGGCGTCGTGGTGGGTGCACTTGTGTTCTTGGATTTCGTCGACGAGGAGGCATTTTGGCAAATGGTGGTGCAAATGTTGAGTCTTCAACTCGCGTACGTGCTACTCACTGTAGGAGTAAAAGAAAATGGTAATGAAAATGATGGGCTGCGGGTTTGCAGCCCATCATACATACTTTTTATTTTTTAGAAAGTGCGTATGCACTATAGCGTGCACGCGCTATAGTGCGTGCACGCTATAGCGCGTACGCACTGTTTAAAATAGGAAAAAAAAAATTTGTTGTCACCCGTTTGGCACCACAACTCGGTGCACATGCCCGGTACTCTCACCCAACCCATTATGCTCTCTAGATCTATTAGGCAGGGTGTCCCTCTTGCTCTAGCTCTATTTATGATTGCTTCTGATGCTCTTTTTTATATTCTTCATGATGGTTCCCTTTCCCCTAAATTTTAGGGGATCACCCTTCCTAACAATTCTGAGCTTTTAAATATCCAGTTTGCTAATGATACTTCTCCTTTCTTAGAGCTTTCTCATAATAATAGCCGATGTCTTAATCAAAAGATTGAGTTATTTGAGAAAGCCTCAGGAGCCTGCATTTCCACATCTAAATCTATTAAGCTTGGATGGAGTGAGTATCCTCCTACCTAGTTAAGTTAGTTTGGTTACACTTGGGGTGGCCCTCAGAAGATTGTCAGATATCTTGGCCTCCCCTTTTCTGTTGCTCCTTCTCTTAAAGATATGTGGGGATAGGCTAAAGATAAAATTATCTTTAAACTTAACAAATGGAATCATAAAACTCTTTCACTTGTTGGAAGAGTTCAAGTTTTCCAAAAGATTATTTCTTCCTACAACATCTACTATTCCTCTACGTGGATGTTTAGCAATTATTAGATATTTAAAATCCAAAAAACTATCCATAATTTCCTATGGTTCAATGGTAAAGGAAAAAGAAAAGCTCACATGGTTAAATGGAGCTGGTGTCATTTGAATAAGAAAGCTGGTGGTCTTGGTCTTAAGGACCTTAGACTTCAAGGTATTTCACTTGCCTCCAAATAGATTTTTTAGGCCTTAGAAGGAGATGAGCCCTGGAAAGTTCTTATTAGAAATAATATCCAATGTGGTGTTCCTAAAATATCCAAGTCTTGGAAAGGCCTGCCTTTTTGTGACCTATGGCTAGAAAATTTGCTATCTCTGTTCAAGGAACTTGGGTTTTTAAGTCCATTTGGAAGGCTTGGGAGATTGTCTGTGGTTTCATAGATAATACTACTTTTGATCACCAATACTCCATCCATGGGGAGCATTCTATTTGGTGGAACCTCACCAATGCTGGCAAACCTCTTGCTCTTACTCAAGGCCGCTCTGCTAGATCCTGGAACCCCAAGGGCATTAAATGTTTTATGGATATCATGGACCATAATACTCTCATAAGTTGGGATATTATGGCTAGAAAGTTTGACCTTCCTAGCTCTTAATTCAAAACTTATAACTTAATCAATAATGCTTGTGCCTCTTTAAATCTCCCCAACGACACTGATGTGGACTCCCACCGCTATCTATCCTTTAGATGGAGAGACGACTCCTTGCTTACTAAAATCAAAGCTAAGAATATTTATAAGCTCCTTAATGTTGACTTTTCTATGATCAACCATATTAACAAGGTTTGGTATTGCAATCTCAGTCCCACGAACTAGCAAAAGGTGTTTGACATCCTTTGGAAATCCCCTATCCCTCCTAAAGTTAAATGTTTTAAATAGCAGCTTATTTTGGATAAACTTCCTGTTAGAAGCCACCTTGCTGCTTATGTTATATGCTCTATATGCAGGGCCCTTGAAACCATGAGACATATTTTTCTTGACTTGAGCTTTGCTAAAGAAATTTTGTTAATTTTTGGCATATCTACCACTAATTATGTTTACACTTTTGACATTATTACTGGATATATTTAGGGTTTGAAGAAAGATACTAATCTTTTTTGGCATATTATTTCATCTTTCATCCTTTTATTTATATGGAAATTTAGAAATGAAGCTAAGCATCAAGGTAAGGATAGGAGCCTTACTAGATTTTATAGAAAACTCACCCATTTTAAGATTGCCTCATAGGTCTGTTGTATTATGAACCTAGAACATGATAAGCTGCTGAGATTTCTAAAGACTGGGTATGTGAAGATGTTTATATATGAGATGAAGCATGGAATTGAATGGGCCAAAGTTATAGAAGATAAAAATACTTTTGACAAAGCCTTGGACAACATGATAGAGGAGATTCATTGTACTGGGACTCTCGCCTATGATAGGTTGGATATATATGCTCAATGCTTGGAGAGAAAGAAGGTGGTTTGGATGGAAGGTCCACAAGGGTGAACAAATTGGCTAGAAATCCTTGATGATATATTATCTTAGTTACTACTTTATTTTGTATCTTCATGTTACTTATCATGAGTTTTTGACTCTCAGTTGATCCTATGGGCTTACTATTTTTTTGTGCTCCTGGATCATTGATACTTTGTAATATTTTTTGAAATCTCGATAATTAATATAAAAATTATTGTAAAAATTCTCCAATATAAATTCTTCATATAGTTAAATTTTGAAATATCATAACTCAATTTTACACACAGGTGATCCTAAAATATCGATATTTTCTTTAACTCTTTTAGTTCCTTAGATTTTCATTTTTTATATGAATGAATTATTTTGTAGATTTCAAATATTTCATCACTTACACAACTTTTATTTTTAAAATTATATTTATATCAAAAATTATTCATATTCATAATCTTCTTTAAAAATGAGTGTACAATATTTGTTCTCTCTTGTAGCTACTTAATCTTAAGATTCATTCCCTCTAATGACATTGTAATAAATAACAAGATACTATTATTGAAAATAATAATATACCAAGTAAAACTCATTGATCTATATTTAATTCTTATATATTTATAAACAAAATATTCAAAGTAGAAATAATTGCAAATTGTATATCATAATATTATTACTTTATGAATTATCACCCACCATTACACCTTTCAAATCTCATTGTCAAAATTGATATATTGCAAAAAATAATAATTATTTATTGCTAGAGTTGTAGTTATTGCCCACAAATTAGTCATTCTAATAATTTAATTTCTTCTTACTTATCATAATAGGCAGGGAGTCTAGCTCACCAAGATCTCTTGTTTAATTATATATCTTAGATACCTTCCCAAAAAAAAAGAACGATCTTTAAAAAATAAATATCAAAACATAATTGAAAATATAAATATTAAAAAATGTCTCACACACAAGTGGAAATATAAAAAAAGGAAGTTAAAAAAACTAAAGATAATTAAAAGTAGCCAAAAATAAATAAATAAATAAAAGTAAATGGCTGATTAAGTGCTCAACTGTAGTAAAGTTGTCTTTTTTTTCCACCTTGAGTAGTAGTTCCACCATTCCACCATTTGAGCATGACAAGGGAAGTGTGTGATCACATATTCCAACCTTCATTTTTATTTGAATTTACAATTCATTTGAACATGGAACTATATAAATCGGTTGAAATGATTGATTGGAGTATATTACAAAATTGGTATTTATAATACTATTTTCATAATTTGCAATAATATAGCATAAATAAAAATATGATATAGTTACTTTTAAATTTTAAAAAATTGTACTATCAATCACATTTGTTCAAATAAGATAATTCATTCAAATACATTTCAAAATGTTTTTTTGTTCATATGAAGTAATTTTAAAAAAAAATTCTACCATAATTACATTATAAATGGAAAAAAGATAATTTTTTTAAATATTAAGTACACCATATAATTAATTTTTTGTATACAATTAAATGGTGCCAACTTTTTTTGGGCCAATAGTGGCATGTTGTGATGGTTAAGTTGTTGAGTTGTTATCCTTGCCATCAAGGTTCAAATCTAATAGGGATGAGGCCCCCCATTTGTGGCCTCATTGGTTCATAGCTCCAGGTCAAAAGTGTTTACCCCTCTTTAAAAAAAATTTAAAAAAATGGTGCCAACTTTTTACATCAACATTTAGTTGAAAACTTTTTTTTTTCCTACAAAATTTACACAACTCATGAAAACCATGAATATTAGTAAATACAAAATCCTTGGCTTTTCACCATTTCTAAAAAATACTTCTAACCTATCAATATATTTATCCTATTAAATATTAGTAAATAAGCAAGATACACTTCTCATATAATATCACATCATCTTATAACATCAATACCATACACTATTACCCAAATAATGTCTTGTGGCTCCAAACTAAACATATGTTACATATATAACTATATGACAGGCTATAAAATAACATTTAATTTTGAATGAGGCAGTGCATGGCAATGGGCCTTCAACCTATTTGAGCCTTAGTCCATCCTAAGTAATCTCATTGTTGGGATTGATCCATGCTTCCCAAGGTAGTGTAAGTGGTGTTGGAGGGGCACCATTAGCAGTGTTGGAGGGGTACCATTAGCAATGCAAGTAGGGCTATTGTTTATAAGAGGAATTGTAATATTGTTTGGGGAGTACCTAAGGTAGAAAGTGCAACGGAAGGGACCTTATCCAACCATTTTTTCTGAATTTGATCTATGAATTGCTTTAAGGTGTTGATGCAAGACCATCCTAGGTGTAAGAGAAATCTTGCATCACCCAAAAGTATTTTCTTTTTAGTCTTTTCTATATTAATAAGGACTAGTAAACAGGGGGTTTGATTTTTCTGGCAGCTTGCTATTTTTAGTAAGTTTGTCATATGAGCTCGAAATGTTCTCATTTTCTACATGAAGGTTCATTGGAGAGTTATAAGCCTACCATAAAAATCTCATCATTCCAACTTAAGTATCAGAGAAGTTATTGCAGATTTTCTGTAGAAAATTTTGAATAAAAATCTTCAAGTTCACAATTGGAGGCCTTAGAGTACCCCGATGAGGTCCAAAAAACTTGATGGAAGGGTGCTCACAATGTTTTGTGCCTATAGATCAAGAGCTAGCATTTCTAAAAAGTGGTTATAATTGTTGAGATAATGGGTGTTGCACACATTGCATAATATTGTTATTTTATTATTTTATTTTTTATTATGTAATGTTGTACCTAGATGGACGTGTAACATGTAAAGATTCCCATGGAATATTCTTGATGAGTTGTATTGTAACATTGTGAAAATATTTCATGTAATTATTTAATATTGGGGAAAAGAATTAAATGCCCAATATTAAATGTGGGGTCAGTGGGTTAGGTAGCACATGGTTTTAGCACATGGTTTATGTAATACCACTTGGTGGTTTTGTGGGACTTGCTACTATATAAGCAGCCACAAGGGTAGTTGTTGTAGAGAGAGAAAGAGTGAGAAAGGCAAGAGTCAAGCAGGACAAGGCTTGACAGGTTAGCCAAGGGAGCATTTGTGAAGGTTGGAAGCATGGCATGGGATGTGTGGATTCATGCTTGTTCACATAGTTTGCTCGGTTGTGGCTATGGCCATGAAGGCTTCCATGGTTGTATGGCAATGGTATTTTTACTGAATAATATATGGTGATGGATGTTTTTGGAGGCTGGGTTTTTCCCTCAATGAGGGTTTTCCAGGGTATATCTTGTGTCACAATTTTGTGGGTATGTTGTCTATTCTCTTGCATGTGGATTTTTTAATTCCGTATTTATTTCAGATCTATTATGGGTTATGTGGAAATGATTATATTCTTTATTGCCAAGCTTCCTTACAAGTGGTATCAGAGTTATGGTTTTATTGTTTGTAGCCCTAGATTGAATCCATGGGAATGCATGAGAGGATAAAAGAAAAGGGCAAGATATATGAATGATTTATTGCAGATCTGACGATTTTGGGTTTGTTGTTATGATGGGATGTTAAAAGATTTGGGCATGTGAAATTATTGGACAAAAGAATTTTTTTTCGGATGTTTCATTTAAATGAGGGTTTTGGGGGGTAGCTTGCATAAATGACCTCTTGGGTAAAAAAAGACCTCACCATTGGATCCGGGTCGACATTTCCATAAATTTTGACATATAATATGCCCTAGTTTGGCCATGTTCAGAGGAAATGAAAGAGTTTTTTAGTTTTAGCCCATGATGACTGTCAAATTTAATCCGTTGGAATTTTCGTCACTGAAAAAATAAAAAAATAAAAAATCGTACTGAAAATGGTAAAAAGACTATCTTAGTAAAACGACCATAACTTTCTCTCAAAATATCAAATTTCAGAGTTCTTACAGGCGTTGGAAAGCTAATTCAGAGTACTACAAGATGGTGTAGGTTTGTTTCTATAATTTTAAAATTTTGTCAAGTTTTAAGAGCCCTAAATACAGATGTTCTTTATTTTGAGCATGGATTAGGGCATAACTTGGGCATACGGAGTCGGATTTTGGACTTCGAGTAGTCAACGAAAAGCTCTTGGAAAGATCTACACAATGGTTTAGATTTGGTGCAAGTTTGGCATGATTTATTTGGTGATATATTGATCTAAACAGTTTATAGATATATTTTGACTATGGTAACATTGTGAGTTTATGGCATTGGAGATTTAAGTTTTTGATGTCATTGTATACTCAGTTCATATTTCAGATTGGTCTCATGATGATATGGTTATCACTGTTTAGTTTGGATATGCATGATGACTTGTTGGTTCTACAAGTTGTGCAGTGTTGTAAGCGGTCTATACTTATAGGTTGCATTTATAGCTTGGTTATGGGTTGTCTTTGCCCATTGATCTTTCATTATTGATGCATATTCAGATTGGTGACTTGGATTTGGGTTGTCTATGCCCTAAGTCACATAATTTTGTCTTCATGTAGAAGGGATGAGATGTTTTTACCAGGTACAGTCATGGTGGAGGATTTTGGTTGACTATTTTATGCTGACAGGTTAGACATATTGAGAGCCAGATGCTTGGTTCACGGATGTGATCATGGTGTCATGGATTTTAGCATGACATGATTGGATATATAGGTACATCCTTGATGTTTATTAGCTTGGATTTTTGATTCAGTTATGGTGGTATATCTTCTTGTTTGAGGATCATGGTTATTTAATTTCTTTTGAGGAGCTCATGATGTGCACTTTGAGTTCTTTGATCGTTTGATGCCTTGGTTGATTCTCATGGTTAGAGGATGGATTTGTTCATCATATGTCATGGATAGCTTGGATACATAGTTTAGTGGGAGCTTGTGACAGTGATGGGGTGACAGTGCAGGATTAGTTCTTGGTTTGGTTTATATCTTCTTGGTTTGGAGAGGATGGATTTTATAATGCCATAGGTGACTTGGTACCACAGTTAAGTGGGAGTTTTTGGCATTGATATATTTATTGAGTGTTTACAGATGTTGGAGGTTTGTCTTAGATCCTGTTGTTGCAGAAGCGCCTTTGACATTTGCATGGTGCACTTGTTATCTTCATGGTGTGTGAAGATGGTTAGATCTTGAGGATTCATGGAGTTCTTGGTTATCTTCATGGTGTATAGAGATGGTTCTTCCTGGTATGTGGAGATGGTTTTCTTCATGGTGTGTGGAGATGGTTGCATCTTGAGGACTCACAGGGTTCTTAGCAAAGGTGTGGTTTATGCTTTTATTTGGCATGTTAGCCTTTGTATGAGGATGGTTTCATTATTATGTCATGGTATACTCTTGATACACATTTAGAGTTGTGACATGTTATGATGTGTTCACATGGAGCATGTTATCTCTTTAGTTGAGATGGTAAGATCATGTTGTCATGTTTATGTTCCTGAGGCCATGGTTGGAACTTTTGACATTGATCTTGGTTTAGTTTCTTGGTATTGAGTAAACTGATCATAAGATAGATACTTCATGATATTGCTATGTTGCATTTGGAGTTGGCATGTATTGATTGGTTACAGGTGCTCATGGATACTTAGAGATGATCGTGATGCTGATTTCTCTTGGATTAGAGAAGTATTTGTTGGGATGGTTGATGGTTTCAGCAGGAAGTCCGAGGGGCAGTCACCTGATATGGACTTGAGAGGAGATTGTTCTTAGATGAGTCTTGGTTGGAGACTTGGGTATCTTGATGAAAATTCTCATTCCCCACTCTTGGTCTACTCGGCGGTTTGCTACTTGAGAGGTATAGCCCATTGTTTCTCTCAGTTGCATTATATTTATGCTTGTCTTTCATGGATATAGATCTTGAGCTATGGTACATGAGTTAGTTCTAGAGGGTTCATTTGAGAGATGGTTTTAGCATTGGTTATCTCCATATGCATATGTTGTTATGTTGGTTTAGTTTGGGAGATGGTTTTATATTGGGCATATTCCTTGGATTAGGAATGGTTTTATTGAGTTTGATCTTCTTGTGAGAGGCTTACATCTATGATTAGTTATATGGTATGGTTTGGGTGTTGTTGAGGCTTCTTGTTGGGGTTTAAAGGAGGAGATCATACTTGCACAGTTTACATCTAGAGGTGTGTGTAGAAGGACATGATACAGGTTATAATTTGCATGGTTTCTTCGATCTTGGTTATCTTCCTGAATGTTTAGTTTTTCCTACATTGGATTTGAGATTGGTTGGAGATTGTGATCACTAGTTTGTGCTCATGTATGTCATGTGAGAGATGACATGATTATTTTTTTATCTCTTTCCTCTCTTGGTTGTGGAGAATTTGGGAGACTATTGGAGACTTGTTACAAGAGTTGTTCTTGCAAGATATCAATTTATGTATTGTGGATGTCCTTGATACTACATGGATTCATTTCTTTGAGATGTGTTGAGTGGATTAGTTATAGATTTGACATTATCTTTTGTAGTGGGAGCTTCTTGGTATATATGTGGTAGGTATTTCTCTTGAGGCTTATGATTGCAGGTTGCAGATTGGATATGTCAGTGATATGAGATTCACTTGTTATACCTTTGAGGTATGGATAGTTGGATGGGTTTGGCACTTGCTGTGGGTGCTATTTCAGCTATGGATATTTTGAAAACTATGAATAGATGTGATTACCTTTGGATCAGGTTATTTTTGTTTGGAATTTTAGTTGGTATAGGATTTTATGATCTTCTAATGCAACAAGTTGGGTGGCTTTCTCTTTGGATGGCTTCTATGTATGTCCAGTGGCAGTGGCATAATAGGAGGTGAGATAATTCGTGTTTGAGATACTGGATACTTTGATTTTTGTTGCGGGTACCAGGATGGAGCACTTGGTATATTTTGATCCATGATGGTGGATGTGCTGGGAGGGATTATTCCCTTGTTCATTTATGTGGCTCCGATTGACTCTATGTAGTGTATACAACAAGTGGGAGATTGTTGAGATAATGGGTGTTGCACACATCGCATAATATTGTTATTTTATTTTTTATTATGTAATGTTGTACCTAGATGGACGTGCAACATGTAAAGATTCCCATGGAATATTCTTGATGAGTTGTATTGTAACATTGTGAAAATATTTCATGTAATTATTTAATATTGGGGAAAAGAATTAAATGCCCAATATTAAATATGAGGTCAGTGGGTTAGGTAGAACATGGTTTTAGCACATGGTTTATGTAATACCACTTGGTAGTTTTGTGGGACTTGCTACTATATAAGCAGGCACAAGGGTAGTTGTTGTAGAGAGAGAAAGAGTGAGAAAGGCAAGAGTCGAGAAAGACAAGGCTTGACAAGTTAGCCAAAGGAGCATTTGTGAAGGTTGGAAGCATGGCATGGGATGTGTGGATTCATGCTTGTTCGCATAGTTTGCTCAGTTGTGGCTATGGCCATGAAGGCTTCCATGGTTGTATGGCAATAGTATTTTTGCTGAATAATATATGGTGATGGATGTTTTTGGAGGCTGGGTTTTTCCCTCAATGAGGGTTTCCCAGGCTATATCTTGTGTCACAATTTTGTGGGTATGTTGTCTATTCTCTTGCATGTGGATTTTTTTAATTTCGTATTTATTTCAGATCTATTATGAGTTATGTAGAAACAGTTATATTCTTTATTGCCAAGCTTCCTTACAATAATAGCCAATCAGAGCAACGGTTCAAGAGTTATGGCCTTTCAAAGTTGGGTTTTCTGAAATTCCTAGAATAAATTTCAGAAATGTATTTGGCTAACACTATATGTATTCTTGGGGTCTGTCAGTCCTAGGTATTTAGTTTGAGCATCTAGAATTGTCCTGGGTGACATTAAATTGCCTATTTAAGAAAGGTTAGAACATTGTCTAGAATAGCTCTGGTTGGTAGTTCCCAACTTAGTCTTGCAAATTATTGTATTGAAGGCTCCCATGTGGGTTAGCATATGGTACTTGTAAATTCTATAATTTCGTATTTGTGGCACAAATATGTTGTCCATATTTTTCTCTTGCACTTTCTATTGTTTCTTTGATTTTATTAAGTGTTTATGGTATTAAGGGGAGTACCCTTCATCAAGTGGTCTCAGAGCTAGGTTTCTTGAGTGTTTGAATAGATCACCGAGTATGAGGTAGTTTGTACTAGGACCATGATTTTTAATGAGCGTGTAGATAGATCACTGATTGTGAGGTAGCTTGTACTAGGGTTTTAGGAAGCACAAAAATTCCTCCATGAAGAAAGCATGGTGGAAGAGTTGAAGATGTTACACTGGAGGATTTTAGAACCCTCTAGAGAAAAATGTAAGTGATGCAAGAACAAATTCGCAAAGGAATGAATCTTGTCGTAGGAGATGATGAAAGTGAGGATGAAAGAGAAGAAGAATGAAATCTAGACCTAGAAACAATAGAAGAAGTTCTTAACCTAGAGGAGGTGAAGTTTTTTAGGGCCATTTCCAGTATTGGAAAAATACCTAATTTTTTTGTTCCCATATTTTTGGGAAATCTCAACCTAGAGGAATTGATTGAATGGATCAATGAATTGGAAGAGTACTTTGAATATAAAGATATTGAAGATCCAGATAGGGTCAAGTTTGCAAAGGCCAAATTGAAGGGTCATGCAAAGATCTAGTGGTAGCAGATCCAGTTGGATCAAAATAAAAGAGGAAAGAACAAAATCACTAGATGAGATTAGATGGATTATGAGATTAGAACTGGCCATGCAGAAGCTGATAAGGAGAAAGTCACTTGTTATCTTAATGGGTTACGACCAAGCATTCAAGATGAGATGAGTCTTGTTCTAATGACCAGTATTGAGGAGGCATATCAATTTTCCCTAAGGTTTGAGGAGAAACTAAGTAAAAAGTTTGATAACAAGAATAGTGGAAGAGGTCACAATGGAAGATCTACTAGATGATCTTATGGAGCCTATAATGATGATCAGAATAACAAGGATGAGGCTGGAAGTAGTAGTCAGAACTAGAGAGGAAATAATTCCAATCATTTTCATGATCAGAACAATAGAGATAATAGAGGAAGAGGCTAAGGAAAAGGATATGGAAGAGCAGTCTTTCATGGGAAATGTTTTCACTAAGCAAAAGAAGGGCATAGAGCATTTGAATGTACCCAGTGCCAAGGACAGATTGATTGAAGAACTGAAGGCCAAGCTAGACTTGTACATGTTGATGAAGGTGCCAGATCACCTAATTCTAAAGATGCTAAAAGAGCAGAGGTCCTAGTTAATTGAAGAGTCTTTTTGAGTGGTGAGAATGAACTTGATCAAAGAAGGAGCTTGTTTCACACAAGGTGTAGATGTGAAGAAAAGTGTTTACCTAGATGATATCTTGATATTTAGTAAGACATTGGAGGAGTATTTGATTATATTCACAAGGTGTTTGATAAGTTGAGAGAAGAAAAGTTGTTGATAAACTTGAAGAAGTGAAGTTTTGTAAAAAGGAGTTGGTGTATTTGAGTTTTGTAGTCTTAGCAGAAGGTTTGAAAATGGACCTAGACAAAGTGAAGGCTATCCTTGAATGGTTTACTCTAAGGAGTGCAATAGAGGTAAGATCTGTTCATGGAGTCAATAGTATTTATAGAAAGTTCATAAGAGGTTTTAGTAGTATTTGTGGACCCTTGACTAAAACAATGAGAGGGGATAGGAAGGAGTTTAAGTAGATTGTAGGAGCAAATAAGAGTTTTAATTTGTTGAAACAGAAAGTTACCGAGCAACCTATTTTTGAATTTTCTGATTTTAACATGGTGTTTTAAGTAGATTGTGGTGCTAGTGGTACTGCAGTAGGAGTTATTATGAGCCAAGAAGGTATACCTATAGCTTATTTCAATGAAAAGTTGAATGATCCAAAAACAAAAGTTTTTTTTTTATGATCAAGAATTTTATGATATAGTTCAAGCATTGAAGAAGTGGAGACACTATCTTCTTCCTAAGGAGTTTGTTTTATATACTGATCATCAAGCTTTGCAATATTTGAATAGTTAAGGAAAATTAAACCAAATGCATTTGAAGTGGGTTGAATTTTTGCAGAGTTATACATTTGTTTTGAAACATAGGAGTGGGAAGTCTAACAAAGTTGCAAATGCTCTTAGTAGAAGACAACTTTTGCTGACATAAATGTAGATAGAGGTGGTTGGGTTCAAGGAACTCAATACATTGTATCCAAATGATCTTGATTTTAGTGAAGTATGGAAGACTTGTACAGAACTTGTTACACTTGAAAGAACAAATAACCTTCAAAATTGGGTATCTAAGGTGATAAAATTGCATATGCAAATGTATGTATGTATGTATGTATATATGCATATGTATATGTATGTATATATGTATGCATATATGTATCTCTACATCTCTACATTTCGTTGTTGTGCCCTTGTGATCTCTATATCTTATCATCATGCCCTTGTGGTCTTTGTATATGTATGTGTTAATGTATGTATGTATATACATATATACACATATGTATATGTATATATGTATATATACATACACACATATGTATGTTTCTATGTATGTATGTATGTATGTATATAAACAAAGAGATCTATGTATACATACACACACACACATATGTGTGTGTATATATACACATATATACATAAAGGTAAGCTTCTCTATATATACATACATTCATACATATATACATAGACACATACATAAAGACAAGCTTCTCTAATCGCCTGGTCGAGGAAATATAAAGAGATACATGTTTAGAATGAAATGAAAAGAACACTTACATGGGTCCCTCTTCTCCCCTTGAAGAAAATCGTAAAGCAAGGGCACAAAGATCATAAGGGCACGTCACAAAAATGAAATCGTAGAACAAGGGCACAGAGATCACAAGGGCAATGCCAATGAAATGCAATGATTACAAGATCACAACAAAAAAATCTTATATCTCCTTTGATCTCCACCAAGGGCATGAAAAAGAAATATAGAGATCAAAAGGACATGACAATGAAATCCAATAATCGCATGGGTATGACAATGAAATGTCCACCAACACTCAAAGCTTAGAGCTCTCCACCAACATTTAGTTCTCTCTACCCTTGTTTGGAGCTCTCCACCCTCTTTCATATGAAGCTTTCCAGAATTTAAAAAAAAAAGGGGAATGGTTTATGTCATATTTTATTTTTTCTTGTTTATATCTAAAATCAACTTCACATTGTGTTGTAACTTTGGCATAGGTGTTTGATCCTATATATATATACATAAAGATAAGCTTCTCTATATATACATACATACATACGTACATACATATATACATATATACATAGACACACACATATGTGTGTGTATGTATATATATACATATACACATACATAAAGAGAAGCTTCTCTAATCACTTGCTTGGGGAAATATAAAGAGATACATGTTTGGAATGAAAAGAAAATAAAACTTACATAGGTACCTCTTCTCCCCTTGAAGAAAATCATAAAGCAAGGGCACAGAGATCACAAGGGCATGTCACAACGATGAAATTGTAGAGAAAGGGCACAAAGATCACAAGGGCACACCAATGAAATGAAATGATCACAACGACACAAAAAAAAAAATCCTAGATCTCCATTGATCTCCACCAAGGGCACAAAAAAGAAATATAGAGATCAAAAGGACATGACAATGAAATGCAATAATCACATGGGCATGACAATGAAATATACACCAACACTCAAAGATTAGAGCTCTCCACCAATTTTTAGATCTCTCCACCCTTGTTTGGAGCTCTCCACTGTTAGAATTAAACCATGGCCAGAAATAAAAATTACATGAAAATATAAAAAAATAACAGAATATAATAAATCACACAGAAAAGAACACAGGGCACCAAGATTTAATGTGGTTCACCCAATCCCTGGGTTATGTCCACCAAATAGAAAGTCCAATATTTTTATGATCTAGTGAATACAACTTAATTACAATCCACAATACCTTATAGCTCAATACCGCCGCAAGAACCAATTCCACATCACACCTTATGAAAAAATCCCTAACCCTAAGTCCTTTTATACAAGTATTTTAACCACTTTAGGGTTATAATTAATAATTACATGCCATCCCAAAATCATGATAAAATAGGGCCCAAATTTTTTTTCTAGGGTGATAGCTCAAACCCTAAATAATTTATGAAGTATGTACAATACTTTCCTAATCAGTCACCACAATCTAACAATCTTCCACTTGGACATTGATTAGGCTCCACACAAAACAACAATCTCCCACTCAGAGACTGATCCTATAGAAATATCACTACCACATAGGGCTCCCGCTGGATCAAACCACCTTGGACTCTAGTGTTATTTTATTCATATTCATTCTAGAAGAGAAACTGAAGCTGAAGAGGAGTTCAGCTTCTCCCTTGTTACTACCTTTGTCAACATATCGGCTAGTTTGTCATTGGTATGTAACTTTGCTAGCTTTAACTATCCATCCTCCAAAACTAACCAAATGAAATGGTATCACAACTGTATGTGTTTGGTCTTTGAATGCAGAGCTGAATTCTTTGCAAGATGAATGGCACTCTAACTATCTATGAACAAATAATTATCCTTTTGAGGATGTCTGAATTCTTGCAAGAAGAACTGAAGCTATATCATCTCCTTGGCTACTTCTATAGCAGCTACATACTCTACCTCTGTAGTGGATAAATCATTAACTTTTTGTAACCTAGATACCTAGCTCATGGATGCCCCACCAATAGTAAAGACATAACCTGTAGTACTCCACCTAGTATCAAAATCCCCTGCCAAATTTGAGTCAAAATAGCCCTGTAAATTAGTAGTAGAGCCCCTAAAGTGTAAACACTTATTGGATGTTCCTCTCAAATATCTAAGAATCCATTTGACTACATTCCAATGCTCAATTCTTGGATGACTCATATACCTGTTAACAACTCCTACTACATGCGCAATATCTGACCTAGTAAATACCATAGCATACATCAAGCTTCCTACAGCTAAAGCATAGGGTAGCTTGGACATCTTATCCTCCTCTTCTTGTGTCTTGGGACACATCTCCTTAGTCAATTTCAAATGACTAGGTAAAGGTGTGTTGACAACTTTAACATTCTCTATAGAGAAACATTGCAACACCTTCTCAACATAATCAACCTGAGATTGTGTCAATGTTCAATTTTTCCTATCTCTACAAATCTTTATACCAAGGATTTGTTTTGTTGCCCCCAAATTCTTCATAGAAAATGCATGTGCTAATTGGCTTTTTATCCCCTTAATGTGATACATGTTAGACCTAGCTACAAGCATATCATCAACATATCAACATAAAATAATGTAGCTATCATCATCCAACCTCTTAAAGTAGACACAATGATCTGAATGACACCTACGGTAACCATGCTCATGCGAAAAGTTGTGAAATTTTAGATACCATTGCTGAGGTGCTTGCTTCAAGCCATATAAACTTTTCTTCAATTTGCACACTAAGTTCTCCTTACCTTTGATCGCAAATCCTTATGGCTAAGCCATATATACTCTTCATCCAAATCACCATGAAGGAAGGCTGATTTAACATCTAACTACTCTAAATGAAAATCTTCAGTAGCCACTAGACTTAAAATAGTACGGATAGAAGTCATTTTAACAATAGGAGAAAATATCTCATCAAAATCAATTCCCTTTTTCAGTGCAAATCCTTTTACAACTAACCTGGCTTTAAATATTTTCTTACCTCCATCTTCTTTTAACCTATAAACCCACTTATTTTGTAAAGCCTTTTTACCTACAAGCAACTTGCACAAATCCCATTTCTTATTCTCAGCAAAGAGTCCATTTCATATTTTATTGCAAACTCCCATTGAATCTTAGTATCCACCTACATAGCTTCATACTTTCTGGTTCACCAGCATCAGTAAGTAAAATAGAATACAAAGAGGGAGAGAATCTTTCTAGAGGTCTAATTTGCCTTGTTGACTATCTAACATTCACTAGTGTGTGTGGTATTTGTTGTTGCGTTCATTGCACATCATGAGGAATTTTTGGAACATCAATTTTTGGATTATCATCTAGTACTACATAATCGTCTTCTTTCTTCTCATGTTGTTGCAATAGATCTTTGTACAACACTTTCTCATTGAATATGACATCCCTGCTTCTTCCAATTTTATGATTTTCAAAATCTCAAAGCCTATAACCAAACTCATTAATGCCATATCCAAAAAATACACATTTCTTTGACTTGACTTCCGGCTTGGTTCTATTTTTAGAATCTATGTGAGCAAATGCTTCACAACCAAAGTTTTTAAGAAAAGAGTAACTCACCTTCTTACCAATCCATGCCTCCTCTGGAATACCATAGCCCAAAGGAGTAGAGGGATCTCTATTAATCAAATATACAACAATATTGATAGCCTCCACCCACATGTTTAAGGCTAACCCAGCATGCAACCTCATGCTTCTTGCACGCTCCATTATAGTCCCATTCATGTGTTCAGCAACTCCATTTTCCTATGGAGTTCTTGGAATAGTTTTTTGCCTATGAATACCATTAGTGGAGAAATAATCTTCAAATTCATGACTGCAATACTCACCACCATTATCAGATTTGAGACATTTTAATTTTTTACCAGTCTCATTTTCAACCAAGCATTTCCATTTCTTAAAAGTTTGAAATACATCAAATTTCTATCTAAGGAAATAAAATCATGCTTTTCTAGTTGTGTCATCAATAAATGTAACATAGTAATGAGAGCCACCAAGTGAAGATACTTGAGTCGGTACCTATACATCGGTATGCACAAGCTCTAACTTCTCCCTTTTATTTTCCTTCCTAGTCTTTGCAAAACTCACTCACTTTTGTTTTCCATACACACAACTTTCAAAAAAATCTATATTAACACATTTCAAACCTAGTAAAACTTTCTTTGAAATAATTACTTTCATACCTTTCTCACTCATGTGCCCAAGTCTATTGTGCCATGCGCTGTATCAAAATCTATAGTAGCTATTTATTCTCCCTACTCAACTGCAGTAATTGTTCCTGAACATTCATTTTTCTCTAAAAAAATTAAAGTAGAAGGAACAATATGACATGTAAAAAGATATAAGGTGCCTACTTTCATACTTTTTGCTACTACAAGGGAACCTTTTGAAACCTTTCAATTTTTATCATTAAAAGTAACTACACAACCCTCATCATCGAGTTGCCCTGCTGAAATTAAATTCCTCCTTAGCCTTGGAACATGTCTTACCTCATGTAGTAGCCAATGATTCCCATTATGAAACTTAATTTGAATTTTTCCCTTTCCAACAATCTAACAGGGTTCATTATCCCCCAAATAAACAAGCCCAAAATGCCCTTGGACATAATCAATGAAATAACCTCTATGAGGTGTAGCATGAAATGAAGCACCAAAATCTAAAACCCATGAATCATCAACACTTTCTAAAGACAGAAGCAAAGCATCCTCTTCAAATTTGGTACTTACCACATTTGCCTCCTTGTCTCCATTTGATTTATCTCCTTCATTTTTCTTTCGATTCTAGCAATCTTTCTTTTTGTACCCTAGTTTCTCATAGTACTAGCAATCATTCAGTCCTCTTGATTGAGACCTCCTCCCCTTCAACTTTCTTCTTGATTTCTCACGATTTCTAGAATTACTTCCTCTCTCAGTCATTCTACCCTTTCTTTGTCCATTCAGAGCACTTCCTGATGTAGATCTACCTGAGGTTTTCCTATGAGTTTCCTGACTCAAAATAACACCAATCACATCATCATATTTTAGGGTACTAGATCTAGGAATAGAATTACTCACAACCATTACTAAGCCATTCTAGATTTCAGGCAAAGAACACAAAATCAAGAGAGCCCTAATTTCTTCTTCAAAATTGATACCCAAAAAAGATAACTGACTAGTAATAGTATTAAACTCATTTAAATGATCTTTAATAGATCCACCTTTTTCCATTTTCATATTAAATAAATGCTTCATGATAAATACCTTGTTTGAAGCAAAGGGTTTTTGTACACTGTCACTAGGGTTTTCATCAATTCTTCTATCATCTTTGCTTTTTTAATATTAAATGTCACCGATGGTTCCAAGCATAATCGAATGCTTCCAAGTGCCTTTCTATCCAAAAGACCCCATTCATCATTTGACATAGATCCTTGATTCTTGGCTTTGCCTTCCAATGGCTTCCATAAATCCTTCTAATATAGAATGTCTTCCATTTGCATCTTCCATAACTAGAAGTTTTTCCCATTAAACCTATCAACCCTTTTCTTACCCTCATCTGCCATTGCTCCCACTCAATTGTGAGACTCCCAATCAACCATGAGACCTACAAAGGATAATTGGAAAAATGACTAGGCTCTTATACCACTTGTTAAGATTAAACCACAGACATAAATAACAATTACATACTCTCCTTGGCTGCCTCTATAGCAGCTACATACTCTGCCTCTATAGTGGATAAAGCATTAACCTTTTGTAACCTGGAAACCCAGCACACGACTGCCCCACCAATAGTAAAGACATAACCTCTAGTACTTCACCTGGTATCAATATCCCCTACCAAATATGAGTCAACATAGCTCTGTAAATCAGTAGTAGAGCCCCCAAAGTGTAAACACTTATTGGATGTTCCTCTTAAATATCTAAAAATCCATTTTACTGCATTCCAATGCTCAATTCCTAGATGACTCATATACCTACTAACAACTCTCACTGCATGTGCAATATCTGGCCTAGTACAAACCATAGCATACATCAAACTTCCTATAGTTGAAGCATAGGTTACCTTTGACATCTTACCCTCCTCTTCTTGTGTCTTAGGACACATCTCCTTAGTCAATTTCAAATGACCAGGTATGCTAATAGCTTTAGCATTCTCCATAGAGAAACGTTGCAACACCTTCTCAACATAATTAGCCTGAGATAGCGTCAATGTTCTATTTTTCCTATCTCTTCAAATCTTAATACCAAGTATTTATTTTTCTGCCCCCAAATCCTTCATAGAAAATGCATGTGCTAATTGGCTTTTTAGCCCCTTAATGTGATCCATGTTAGACCTAACTATAAGCATATCATCTAAATATAAACATAAAATAATGTAGCTATTATGAAGTATGTACAATACTTTCCTAATCGGTCACCACAATGTAACATCCACCCTCTTTCATGTGAAGCTCTCCACAATCAAAGAAAATGGGGAATGGTTTAAGTCATATTTTATTTTTGCTTGTTAATATCTAAAATCAACTTCAGATTGTGTCGTAACTATGGCATAGGTGTTTGATCCTCGATAGGTTTCATTTCAGCATTTTAGCATTCAAGTTTTCAAATTTTCTCTTCATTATATGTTTGGTTTATCAATTATTTCCTCCAGTTCAATTATAGTGCATCTCAACTAGTTGCTCTAGTGATGAAATCACTCATCTATCTCTAGATTGTGGAAGCACTTATTGTTTTACAAAATCTAGATAGATACTGAGAGTTCAAAAGCCATAAACTTGAAGATCATCATGTGTGCATCCCATTTTAGGGAAAAATTGGATGTCATGTTCTTGTGTATATATTTTAATCACTTCCTTGAAACTCAACTAAGGTGCACCCATGGAATTATTCAAGTGAATCTCACTACCCATGGAAGTTTAGGCTTGTTGAGCATATGTTGCTACTAAAGTGCCTTAAATTAGCATTTCTCTATCACCCTAAGATAGCCTACATTCTCTCTAGCCCTAGGTTGTTCCATAGCCATACCCTCTACAACATGATAGCCATACCCTCCACACTAAAACCCACTTTGTTACTTCGTTAAAATCAGGACTTGAACAAAGCCAATGATACAAAACCTATTGCCATTTTGGAAAAAATGTTGCCTCCAACATTCCAACCATATAATAAATTGGGATAACACATGCTTGAGCCATAACCTAGTTAAATTAGTCTAGTTTCTAATTAGCTAGGTTTCTTACAAAATCCTGTAGAACTGTCATCAAATTAGGTATGATAAAATGAAGAACCAATAGTTCCTAGCTAGTAGGATCAAATATAGTTTTCCAAGGTGATAAAATTGCATATGAAGATGCATCACTTGTATGCCAAGCATGAAGCACATTCCCCAATTTATAACAAATGGTTGGATATAAAGGCTCCATATGATGACCCAACAATGGAAGCCAAGGATGTAATCATACATGTATTGGCACAGTCTCCTTATGAGGATCCCAAGTATCTATCACTACTACTAATTTGGGCATCACTATATGATTCAGAATGTTATGAAGAACTAAAGTTGTTAGTAACTTCTCCCATGTCTCTAGAAAATGTAGCATAGGTTTAGGATCCCTTGACTCCTAGGAATTCGTAGCATAGGTTCAAGGTAGTAACTCCTTACACTTAACTCTTCACTGAAGTTATTCTCACTGCCACAATGACATTACCTCTAAATCATGCAAAAGATGTTGAAGTGCTCCCCAGTCTTGAAACACTCTTATAAGCATTGGAATAGAAAAATGTAGTTGCAATACATATATTACTATTATTTATGTATATGTATATATGTATATATACATATATGTGTGTGTGTGTGTGTGCCTATATATATATATACAGAGAGAGAGAGAGAGAGAGAGAGAGAGAGAGAGAGAGATCTTGGCACAACATAAAACTTGATTCAACTGCACACATATTTCATAATCTAAATAGTAAAACAATAAAACTCACTCAACCCATGCTAAGCAACTTACCTCAAGATCTTGCACAAAAATAATGTAGACTAGGAAAAATGGGTATATTTCACAAGAAATTTTACAAAAACATATCATAGTAGGAACAATCAACTATTCCTAGCTAGTAGGATCAAATACAATTTTCCAAGGTAATAAAATTATATATGTAGATGTATGTATGTATGTAGATGCGATGGCAATGCCTATTGGTAAGTAGATTCCTCTTTTTCTCTTTCATTTTTCATGTGTTTATTTCATTTGAACTATTATTTCTAAGGGGGCATTTTGTAATATTGGATTCATTTTATGCAGGACGTGATGAGGCATTCTTGGGTGTACTAGTGTTAGATGTACGAGAATCACTAAAGAATTGTGATGAATAGATTATGAGCAATGAAGATGGACTCTTCTTGAGAGTAGTAGGAGGTGATGAGGACATTTTAGATACTTTAAATATTGATTCTTACAGATTTTAGATGTTAACAGGGAATATAGATGTTTGGTGGGGGGGGGGGGGGGGGGGGGAGGGGGTGCAAATGAACTTCCACATTCATGTGTTTGGCCCTGATTAGTAGAGAATATTAAACTATTCTTGAAACCAAGTGAAGTTCAACATTAACCTATGATTGCATGACAACTGACTATGTGAATCTCTTGGTTTCAAATAATGCAGAAGGACACCATAGTTCAATATGCAATCTCAATTCATATGCATACGACATCAAGTGGAGTTGAAAAAACCCAATAGGTTTGCATTTTTGTTAGAGGTTTGCATAGATCTATTAAATAAATGTAAACATGGTGGGTTTTTTCAGCTCCCCTTATTTTCCATGCATAAAGAATGCAGTTGCACATGCATTCTCAATTTAAAGTGGCATTCACAAGTTTATCAAATTAATGGTATGATGTTAACAGGAAATTTATTAATGGAATGAATGGATTTTATTAATGAATGACCAAATTTTTGATGTTAATGGAGAATTTAGATGTTGGCGGAGGGGGGAGGGGAGGGGCAAATGAGTTTCCACCTTCACATGGTTGGCCCTGACTAGTAGAGAGTATTAAACTATTCTCAAAACCAAGTGAAGATCAACATTAACTTATGATTGCATCACAACTAACTATGGGAAATTATTATTCCTCAGACTCATATTGCTTCCTAAATTATCAAAGTAAACATAATAAATATTTTAGAGCTCATTATAAGTGGAGAATTTGGGTGTCCTATTCATAATTACTAAAGCCATAGAAATAAGGCATTGACTTCACCTATTCAGGAGGAATATCTTGAGATCAAAGGTGGAACCATGCCATGACTCATAAATCCATACAAGAAGGAATTCAATTCACCTATTATTTGTGATGTCCTCATGGGGAATCTAGGAATACTTATTCAACATTTGCCACAATTTTTTGTAAAAAATAATTCAACAAGTCATCACAATTGTGATAACCTCTTCTGATAGATAATTGTCACACACACATCATCGCTATTGCATACCTATCGCTCTTCTGATGGCTTGCTCCAATAGATATCCATCGTATGTGTAATGGTCTACTATTGTAATTGTGATGGCATGAAGATGAACACTTGCCCTTTCTATCTTCCAAGTTACGATAATTTTTTTCTATCACAATTGCGACAAACATACTTGTCATTGAAATTTATGACAAAAAAAGTTTGACACTCATACGACAAGAGCCAATTTGTGGTACTGTCACTTGGGCAACAAGTGTTCATCATAATTGCGATGGCCTTCCATCATAATTTGGGCCCAAATGTAGTAGGGTATAATGTGTCTTATAAAATTTTGGCAAAAGTTTTAGCCCTTAGGTTGGTCCAAATTCTCCCTAAATTTGTTAGCTCTACTCAAACTAGCTTCATTAAAAGCAGATATATTTTAGAGAACCTTATCATAGCTTGAGAAGCCATGGACTGGGCTAAATGTTCTCATCAAAACTCTGCTCTGTTGCTCCTTGACTTAGAGAAAGCCTATGATAAGGTTAAGTGGAATTTTATAATTATGATGCTTCAATCATTTGGATTCCCTTCTTCCTTTTGCAATGTTGTTCAAATCCTCCTTAGAGATGCTTTTTCTCAACTTGAGATTAATGGTTGTCTTTCTGATGCTTTCCCCCTTATGCGATCTATCAGGCAAGGTTGCCCGTTAGCTCCTCTTTTTGTCATTTCTACTGAAGCTTTGTACTATATCCTCAGGGATAACACTCTATTCCTGGAAGTTAGAGGTCTTTACCTCCCTAATAATGAAGAGCTTATAAATAGCCAATTTTCTAATGATACTGCTCTCTTCTTTGAGCTCACTGATAATAATTTTTTAAATCTACAATCTAAGTTGAATGTGTTTTGAACCATCTCTGGTGCTCACATCTCTCAGGTGAAATCTATTTGTCTAGGTTGGGATGAGCAACCTCCTAATTTCTTTTCTCAACATAATTATCAATGGGGAGGTCCTAATAGAATTTTTAAATATCTTGGTATACCCTACTTGGTTGATCCTTCTCTTAAGGATATGTGAGATTGGGTTAAGGCTAAGATAATGAATAAGCTCAATAAATGGCACAACTGATCTTTGTCTTTTGCTGGGAGAGTTCAAGTTTTTCAAAAACTTTTGTCCTCTTATAATATCTATTATTCTTCTACTTGGATGTTAGTAATTATCAAATTCTTGAAATTCAAAAGGCTATTAGACATTTTCTCTGGTTGGATGGCAAAGTTAACAGAAAATTTCACAGTGTTAAATGGGAATGGTGTCATACAGATAAGACCCTAGGAGGGCTAGGGCTAAAAGATCTTAAACTAAAAGGAATTGCTCTTGTTGCCAAATGGATATTTCACTCTCTGGAGGGTGATAGTCCTTGGAAAGTGCTTGTTAAACATAACATTGAGAGAGGTCTTCCCAAGAAAGCTACTTCTTGGAAGAATCTCCTTTTTTGTGATTTGTGTTAGATTGTGGTGACTGATCAAGAAAGTACTATACATACTTCATAAATTCTTTGGGGTTCAGGCTAGGAAAAAAATTTTGGGCCCTATTTTATCAGGATTTTGGGCTGACATGTAATTATTAATTATAACCCTAAAGTAGTTAAAATACTTGTATAAAAGGGCTTAGGGTTAGGGATTGTTTTTATAAGTTGTGATGCAAAATTGGTTCTTGTGATGGTATTGAGTTGTAAGGGATTACAAATTATAATCAGGTTGTGATCATTGGATCATAAAAATATTGGACTTGCTGTTTGGTGGACATAGCCCAGGGATTGGGCGAACCAGATTAAATCTTGGTGTCTTGTGTTTTTTCAACGTGATCTACTATTTTCTGTTATTGGTTATATTTGCATGTAATTGTTATTTTTGTCTATGATTTAATCCTAAAAAGTGGTATTAGAGCCTAGTTGTTTTTCAGTTACCCTCTGTAGGAAAGCTTCACAGTTGAGTGAGAGTCTCACAGTTGAGTGGGGGCAATGGCAGATGAGGGTAAGCTGAGGGTTGATATGTTTAATGGGTAGAACTTCTAGTTATGGAAGATGCAAATGGAAGGCTATCCATACCAGAAGGATTTATGGAAGCTGTTGGAAGGCAAAACCAAGAATCAGGGATCTATGTCAAATGATGAATGAGATCTTTTGGACAAAAAGGCACTTGAAAGCATTTGATTATGCCTGGCACCATCAGAAGAATTGATGAAAACCCTAGTGACACTATATGAAAAGCCCTCTATTTCAACCAAGGTATTTCTCATGAAACATTATTTAATATGAAAATCGTAGAAGTTGGATTTGTTACAGATACTTTAAATGAGTTTAATACTATTACTAGTCAACTATCTTCTGTGGGTATCAATTTTGAAGAAGAAATTAGGACTATCTTGATTTTGTGTTCTTTGCCTGAAAGCTAGAATGGCTTGGTAATGGCTATGAGTAATTCTATTTCTAGATCTAGTACCCTAAAATATGATGATGTGGGGTATGTGCAGGATCATGGTGTACCAAACTATGGCCTTAAGTGGCAATGAAAAACCAGCAAATTAGGGTTATGTCAACTTGACACACAATTTTAAAGTGGTTTTAGACTTTATATCAAAAAGTTGTAAGAAAATAATCTGTAGGAAATTGAATCTAGTTTCTAAAATACAAGGCTTTATTTGGAGAAAAATATATTTGATTATTCAAAAGTTTGAATTTTAATGCTATACTACAAAAATTTTAAGGCAAAAACAAAAAGTAGGTGTATGTCTGACCACCTTAATCATAATGAAATAATAATATTTTTAAATATAATTTTAGATATAAAAATTAGACTCATGCCTAGATGTGATGCATATTTTTGAGAATTTTTATTCCAAATAAATAATTAATTATGAATTTTCTACTATACTATTTTCAGAATTAAAAAACTCCTGTGTCTAACCACCTTAACTAGTTCAAAAAAAATCAAAATTAATTAATTTTTTTTTTCTTATACTAGTTGAAGCATAGAATTTGATGCATCTTTTGGATTTCACAAATCTTATACGGTTTGAAAGTTATAGCTATTTTTCAACCAGTATGTCAATCAACACTTTGCAGCTAACTCCATTAGAAAATAAGTAATAATTACTTACTGAACTCGTAATTTGAAAAACCTTACATTTATGAAAAGCTAAGAACATTCTCAAGAAACCCTTTTCATTACATCAAATTTTGGTTTAAAAAAAGTCTTCAGCTACATGCTTGAAGTAAAAAACACATAAGAACATGCAAAAAACACATTTTTGGGATGTTTTAAAGATGACCATATAAGGTTGGTATCAAAAGATATAGTAGGAATTATAAAGGTATTAATTTTTTTCATTTAGTATCAGGATGGGTGGGAAAAAAGTTGGAATAGATTTTGAAATTCTTTGAGGCATTCCAGAACTACATATTTTTCAGATCGCCACTTTTTGGCACACCATGATCCTGCACATACCCTGTGATCGGTGTTATTTTGAGTGAGGAAACTCGTAAGAAAACCTCAGATGGATCTACATTAGGAAGTGCTTTGAATGCACAAAGCAAGGGTAGAACAACTGAGAGAGGAAGTAATTTTGGAAATCGTAGGAAACCAAGAAGAAATTCAAAGGGGAGGAGGTCTCAATTAAGAGGATTGAACGACTACTGGTACTATGGGAAACTAGGGCACAAAAAGAAAGATTGCTGGAATCGAAAGAAAAATGAAGGAGATAAATTAGATGGAGACAAGGAAGAAAATATGGTAAGTAAAAAAATCCAAAGAGGATGCTTTGCTTCTATCTTTAGAAAGTGTTGATGATTCATGGGTTTTAGATTCTGGTGCTTCATTTCATGCTACACCTCATAGAGGTTATTTCATTGATTATGTCCAAGGGGATTTTGGGCTTATTTATTTGGGAGATAATGAACCTTGTCAAATTGTTGGAAAGAGAAAAATTAAGATTAATTTGCAGAATGGGAATCATTGGCTACTACAAGAAGTAAGACATGTTCCAAGACTGAGTAGGAATTTAATTTCAGTAGGGCAACTCAATAATGAGGGTTGTGTAGTTACTTTTAATGATAAAAATTGGAAGGTTTCAAAAGGTTCCCTTGTAGTAGCAAAGTGTGTGAAAGTAGGCACCTTATATCTTTGCATAGGTCATGAATGTTCAAAAACAATTGCTACAGTTGAGCAAGGAGAACAAATAGTTGCTGTAGATTATGATACAGTGCTGTGGAAAAATAGATTTGGGCACATGAGTGAGAAAGGTATGAAAGTACTTCATTCAAATAAAGTTTTACCAGGTCTGAAATGTGTTAATATGGATTTTTGTGAAAGTTGTGTGTATAGAAAACAAAAGAGACTGAGTTTTGCGAAGACTGGGAAGGAAAATAAAAGGGAGAAATTAGAGCTTGTGCATACTAATGTATGGGGACTGGCTTAGGTATCTTCCCTTGGTGGCTCTCATTACTATGTTACATTTATTGATGACGCAACTAGAAAAGTATGGGTTTATTTCCTTAGATAGAAATCTGATGTATTTCAAACTTTTAAGAAATGGAAATGCTTGGTTGAAAATGAGACTGGTAAAAAATTAAAATGTCTGAGATCTGATAATGGTGGTGAGTATTGTAGTCATGAATTTGAAGATTATTGTTCCACTAATGGTATTCGTAGATAGAAAACTATTCCAAGGACTCCACAGGAAAATGTAGTGGTTGAACACATGAACAAGACTATAATGGAACGTGGAAGGAGCATGAGGTTGCATGCTAGGTTTCCCTTACACATGTGGGTGGAGGCTATCAATACTACTATATATTTGATTAATAGAGGTCCCTCTACTCCTTTGTGTTGTGGTATTCCAGAGGAAGCATGTACTGGTAAGAAGGTGAGTTATTCTTTTCTGAAAACCTTCGATTGTGAAGCATTTGCTCACATAGATTCCCGAAAATAGAATCAAGTTGGAAGCTAAGTCAAAGAATTGTGTATTTTTTGGATATGGAATTAATGAATTTGGTTATAGGCTTTGAGATTTTGAAAATTATAAAATTGTAAGAAGCAAGGATGTCATATTCAATGAGAAAGTGTTGTACAAAGATATGTTGCAGCAACATGAGAAGAAAGAAGATGATTATGTAGTGCTAGATGATACTCCAAAAGTTTATGTTCCAACCATTCCTCATGATGTGCAACAACTGCAACAATAAATACCACACACAGTAGTGAATGTTAGATGGTCAACAAGGAAAATCAGACATCCAGAAAGATTCTCTCCCTCTTTGTATTCTATTTTAATTACTGATGTTGGTGAACCTGAAAGTTATGATGAAGCTATGTAGGTGGATACTAAGATTTAGTGGTAGTCTGCAATGAAAGATGAAATGGACTCTTTGTTGAAGAATAAGACATGAGATTTGTGCAAGTTTCTTGTAGGTAAAAAGGTTTTAGAGTATAAGTGGGTTTACAGGTTAAAAAAGGAGGATGGAGGTAACAAAATTTTTAAAGCCAGGTTAGTTGTAAAAGGATTTGCACAAAAAAAGGGAATTGATTTTGATGAGATATTTTCTCTTGTTTTTAAAATGACTTCTATCCATACTATTTTAAGTCCACTGGCCATTGAAGATTTGCATTTAGAGTAGCTAGATGTTAAAACAACCTTCCTTCATGGTGATTTGGATGAAGATATATATATATATGGCTTAGCCACAGGGATTTGCGGTCACATGTATAGAGAACTTAATGTGCAAATTGAAGAAAAGTTTATATGGCTTGAAGCAAGCACCTCAGCAATGATATTTGAAATTTGACAGTTTTTTGCATGAGAATGGTTATAGTAGGTGTCATTTAGATCATTGTGTCTACTTTAAGAGGTTGGATGATGATAGCTACATTATTTTATGTTTATATGTTGATGATATGCTTGTAGTTGGGTCTAACATGGATCACATTAAGGGGCTAAAAAGCCTATTAGCATAGGCATTTTCTATGAAGGATTTGGGGGCAGCAAAACAAATCCTTGGTATGAAGATTTGTAGAGATAGGAAGAACAAAACATTGATGCTATCTTAGGCTGATTATGTTGAGAAGGTGTTTCAACATTTCTCTATGGAAAATACTAAAGCTGTCAGCACACCTTTACCTAGTCATTTGAAATTGACTAAGGAGATGTGTCCCAAAACACAAGAAGATGAGGATAAGATGTCCAAGGTATCTTATGCTTCAACTATAGGAAGCTTGATGTATGCTATGGTATGTACTAGGCTAGATATTGTACATGCAGTGAGAATCATTAGCAGGTATACGAATCATCCAGGAATTGAGCATTAGAATGCAGTCAAATGGATTCTTAAATATTTGAGAGGAACATCCAATAAGTGTTTACACATTAGCAGCTTTACTACTAATTTATAGGGCTATGTTGATTTAGATTTGGTAGGGGATATTGATACCAAGCAGAGTACTGTAGGTTACATCTTTGTTGTTGGTGGGGCAGCCGCGAGCTGGGTTTCTAGGTTGCAAAAGATTAATGCTTTATCCACTACAGTGGCAGAGTATGTAGTGGCTACAAAGGCAACCAAGGAGATGATATGGCTTTAGTTCTTCTTGCAAGAATTGGGACATCCTCAGAAGGATAATTATTTGTTCATAGATAGTTAGAGTGCCATTCATCTTGCCAAGAATTCATCTCTGCATTCAAAGACCAAACACATACAGTTGTGGTACCATTTTATTTGGTCAGTTTTGGAGGATCGACAGTTAAAGCTAGAGAAGATACATACAAATGACAATCCAGCAGATATGTTGACAAAGGTAGTAACAAAGGAGAAGTTAAACTCCTCTTCAGCTTTGGTTGGTCTTCTAGACTGACCATGAATTAAAGAATAGTAAAGTCCAAGGTGGTTTGATCTAGTGGGAGCCCCATGTGGTAGCGGTATAGCTATAGGATCAGTCTCCAAGTGGAAGATTGTTGTTTAGTGTGGAGCCTGATCAGTCCCCAAGTGGGAGATTGTTAGATTGTAGTGACTGATCAAGAAAGTACTATACATACTTCATAAACTCTTTAGGGTTCAGGGTATCACCCTAGATTTTTTTTTGGGCCCTATTTTATTGGGATTTTGGGCTGACATGTAATTATTAATTATAACCCTAAAGTGGTTAAAATACTCGTATAAAAGGGCTTAGTGTTAGGGATTATTTTTATAAGTTGTGATGTGAAATTGGTTCTTGTGGTGGTATTCGGCGATAAGGGATTACAGATTGTAATCAGGTTGTAATCACTGGATTATAAAAATATTGGACTTGCAGTTTGGTGGACATAGCCTAGGGATTGGGTAAACCACATTAAATCTTGGTGTCTTGTGTTCTTTTCTGTGTGATCTATTATTTTCTATTATTGGTTATATTTGCATGTAATTGTTATTTCTGTCCGTGGTTTAATCCTAACAATTTGATTGTTGGTAATTTTTCGGTCGTTGTTCAAGGTTTTGCCATATTTAAATCTATTTGGCATGCCTGAGAATATGTTCAATTTTTTATTACCAATAAGGAATTCTTTAATGATAATTACCTTCATGGTGAAAGGTCCATTTGGTGGAACTTGAGCATAAATGATAAACCTCTTGCCTTCTACTAGGGTTGCTTTGCCAAGTTCTGGGCTAAGACTGGTATCACTCAATTTGCTGATATTTTTGAGCATAACACTCTTATTCCTTGGGTGGATCTCAAGTGCAGATTTAATTTACTTGATTCTCATAAGAGGACTTATAATTTGATTTTACAAGCTGCTAAGAATATCCCTGCCATTTGCCATGTGGATTCACATAGATACCTTAAATGCAAATGGCCAGATGGTATTGTCTTAGACAAGCTAAAAGCCAAGAATATCTACAGAGTTATTGATCACAATGTTGGTATCATTAATCATCTTAACAATTTTTGGTACTATTCTTTTGATTTTAAAACTTGGAATAAGCTTCTAGATAACATTTGGAAAAGCTCTGTTGAACCTAAAATACAATGTTTTAAGTACTGGTTTTACTTGATAGACTACCGATTAAAAGAGACATTCAATCTTCTGATATTTGTAATATTTGAAAGATGCCTGATTCTAGTAGACACATTTGATTTGATTGTCTTTTTGCTAAAGGGGTGTGGAGACTTTTTGGTATTGTTTATCTTATTAATGTGAATATTATTCAGATTGTTACTGGCTATATTAAAGGTATTAGTAAGGATGTTAATTTTTTCTAAAATATTCTATCTTCTAACATTCTTTGGCAGATTTGGAAGTGTAGGAATGAAGAAAAGTATCAAGGTAAGCCAAGGGTTCTTACTGAGTGTTATCATAGACTCACATATTTTAAAATCTTCTTGTAGATTCAAACTACCATGATGATAGAGAAGGAGAAGCTCAGGAGGTTTCTCAAAGATGGTCAAGCCACATTCTTTTTTTATGAGCTCAAGTATGGTTATCAATGGCATAAGACTTTGGATGATCTACGGATGTTTGAGAACACTTGTTGGAGACTGAACTAGGTGATCAAAAGGAACCAAAATTCCAAGAAGGAGGAGATCTTTATGCTGGCCCAAATCCAGGAAAGAAAGAACACTATATGGATGGAAGGCCCACTCAGTTGGACCATGTGGGTGGATATCTACCTTGATATTCTGCATTAATGCCTCTGTTGTTTAGTGCTTTGTTGTTCATGTTTTTGTATATTTGTACCATTGCTACTGTTGTTTTGGTGTGAGGCAATGCCTCTGTTTTGATACTTGGTGAACATTGTTTTTTTTTTTCTGGTACTTTCTATAGCTAATAGGAAAAAAATGATTAGAATATATTAACAAATAACATTTTTAATAGTATTTTTTATAATTTGTAATAATTTAGCTGATAGGATATTTATGGAAACTTTGTTGTTGAAAATTAATTTTTTGATAGAAAATTTGCAAAAGTTTGGCCGAAAAATTGAAAATCCTTCTTGTTAATTATTTATCACCCATTTTTTTAATCTCCCTCCACTTTTAACTCTTGTTTTGATATTTATTAGTTGTTATCTCCATTTTTTACTATTGTTTTTCTTTTTCTATTTATTAGTTGTGATCTCTACATTAGTTCATGTTGTGATCTATTCAGTTAACTTTTGATTTTTAAAATTGATTTAAATTTTAGTTTTTAAATTATTTTAATTTATTTTTTATATTATTTTAATTTTTCTTTCAATACTATTTTTTAGTATTTATAGTCAATAGAATATTTATAAGACAAATTATTTTTTTGTATTTCTCTTATTAATTTTTCATAATAGAATTTTTGATTAGTTTTTTTAATGATTTTTTTTTCATATTTGATAAATTTAATTTAAATAAATAATTTATTAATCTATTTAAAATATTTTAGTAAATATTATATTATTTAAATTAAAAATTATTAGTAATCTAATTTGTTCACATAAGATTATAATTTAAATATCCACTTTTAACTATTTTTTTTTTTTTTTTTATTTAAAAAATAATTACTTGTGATCTCCCATTAGATTATGTGTGATCTCTATTTATTAAACTTTTAATTTTTTAAATTGATTTAGGCTTTAGTTTTTAAATTACTTTAAATTTATTTTTTTATATTACTTATTTTTTTCTTTAAATATTATTTTTTCAGTTTCTATAATTTATTTAGTCAATAGAATATTTGTTAGAGATTTTACCCCTTTTTTTTTTTTTTTTTTCTTGTATTTCTCTTATTAATTTTTTGTAATAAATTTTTTGATGAATTTTTTTAAATGATTTTTTTTTTCATATTCAATAATTTGAATTTAATTGTAAAATATTGAAATTATTGAACATGTTTCTTAAGCAATATTCAAATTTCTTAAATATTGTAAATTTTATATCTATATTTTAATCTTCAACTTTTTTATTTTTGTATTTTCATTTTTAAAAACTTATATTTACATTATTTAATGTTCATTCTACATTTTTCTCTTAAATCTCATCTCCTATTGGTGCACTCGTTGCATGTACAAAAGTATGCGACTGCTAGCTTATATATGTCAATAAGAATAGTTTATATATGCTAATAAAAATAATTTCATTTATTAAAAATTAAGAATAATGAAGATTTTAGGCAAGAGCCTACAACACAATGGTAATTGTGAGTCTCTCATATGGGAATCTTGGGTTCGAGTCTACTCGAACTTAACACATAATAACAATTAATATTCATAAACAATAATAATAAATAATAAATATTCTAGGCTTTAGTCGTTTACCAATAAAAAAATAAAACTAAAAAAATGAAGATTTTAAATTTTCTTAAAATTAATATAACTTTTAAATTAAAGATATGAGATTTTAAATTAAATTATTTTTATTAATTATTTATTAAAATTAAAAGATATTTGATTTTTCATTATATAAATTATTTAAGAAAATATCTTTTTAAATATTTAAATTATTTTATATAACTGAAAATTTTCTTCAAATTTGATTTTAATATATTAATAAAATTATATATATGTACATATGTATGTGTGTGTGTGTGTGTGTGTATATATATATATATATATAGTTTAAGAATGAAATATTGATTATCTTGGAAGATCAAGAGTCACAATTTAGAATTCTACAAAGATGTCCTTAGCGAGTAAATTGCTTCAACCAAGCATATGATATCACTAAAAAAAATTTAAAAACTAAATATTAAAAAATTATATGTAATGAATGTCCTTACCACCCAACAAAAATACATTTTATAATACCTAAACATCTAAAGTGCAAATACAAGTTTAAATTCTAATATGAATTTTCTTTACTAAGAGCAAGACACACTACTCCTGTAAAAACGACTCTGATTATTTAACTATATATCTTAGATACCTTCCCCCCAAAATAGCAATTATCTTTAAAAAAATTAATCATTAAAACATAATTGTAGATGTTAATTTAAAAAATATCTCACACACAAGTGGAAGTTAAAAGTAGCTAAAACAAATAAAACACAAATAAATAAAAGTAAATGGCTGCTTTAAGTGTCAACCGTAGTAAAGTTGTCTCTGTTTTCCACCTTGAGTACCACTTCCACCGTTCCACCGTTCCACATGAAAAGGGAATTGTGCGATCAGATATATTTTGACCTTCATTTTTTGAGGCATATAATTCGTTCAAACGTGAAACTATATAAATCCACGATTAGTAGTGCGAGCTTTTTTGAATTAAGTGGCTCGAGAGAAACCAACTTGCAGAGTTGATGAATTTGAAAACAAATTAGAGGAACCGTAGAGCCTCTGCAATCCAATTATTGTCAAAATGTATCAAGAGGAGTCAGTGAGCCTATGCCAAAAAAATGAACTGACTGAATCTCTCAGCGGCACTAGCCCAAAGATTGAATAAATCAATTTATTTTCTTACTCTATTTTTAGGCTTGTTCTTATTTCACTCTCTGATCATTGTCCACATTTAACGAGCAGTATAAATAATAATATAATTATTTTTAATTGAGTTTACATACAGATGTGATTTATTTTGCTTCCACTTATCTATGAGACATTTCTTACTTTGCGGAGAAGCTATCTGAGTGATAAGTATATATATGTGGGAATTATGGATACCGTTTTTGCATAGTCTGTTTTGATATCATAATTGTTGTTTTTTCAGAGTAGAAAATCAAGAAGCATGGGTAGAAAGAAGGTGGAGGTGCTTTTGAGGGAAATGAAAGCCCAAAGACGACAGACATTTGTGAAGCGGCAAAAGGGAGTGATGAAGATGGGGCAAGCGCTTGCAATACTCTATGGCTGCTCAATCTACATCAGAGTTCACTCCCAAGAGTTCAACGAAGATACTGTGGAGTTTTTCAATGGCGAACACCAACACCAACACCAACATAATGCAAATCATGAAACTGCATTGGTGGTTGTTCCTCAATATGTTTCAAATCATGAAACTGCAATGGTTGTTGTTCCTCAATATGCAAGAAAAGAATCGATGGAGATGAGGAAGAGGAGGGGCAAAAGGAAGTTGGAGGAGTGATTGAGGGAGCACAAATTGCAGCGGCGTATGATATTTGTGAACAGGAAGAAAGGGCTTCTAAACAAAGGGCAACAGCTTGCAATACTCTGCGGATGCTCGGTTTACATCAGAATCCGCTGCATAGAGTTTGTGGAGGACATTGTTGAGGAATTCAATGGCAGCTCATCACATCGTCGTAAAGATCCCCATCACACTCATGAACGCCAAGGTTCATGTTTTTATGTGGTTCATCCTGATCAAATGGGTGCCAATCTTGGAAGCAATTTCAATAAATGGGATCAGCAAGATGGAAATTTGCATGGATCGTCAAGTGAAATGGGCGCAATTAAAATGTATCAACATCCTCCAACAGGATCATATCTCGATTCTGTTGCTCTTCCTCAAGATTTCTACGCTGCTGCAATTCAAATGCATCACCATCCTCCAACAGGGTCATATCTTGGTGCTGCTGTTCCTCAAGATCTCTATGCTGCTGCAATTCAAATGCAGGTAGATGGAAGCAATGGAGTGATGCAATCAGAAAAAGATCCAAGGGAAATCCTCTCTACTAATTTCAATAGTAAGATGGGCATGATCGATCCACTACTTGAAGATGATCAAATACTAATGAAAGATCATCAATGGGAAATCTCCTCTGCAGTGGATACTAATTTCAACAATCTGATGGGCATGACCGATCCAATTCAAGATCAAATGCAGATGCTGCAATGTGGCTCTCAAGATCAAAGGGAAATTCCCTATGGGAATCCCAAGAGTCATGAGATGGGCCCAGTTCAAGATCAAATGCTGCATGCAAATCCAAGCAGCAGTGAAGAGATCATCATCTTGGAGGGGAATCCAAGCAGCGTGACTAGAGACGTGGAAATCGATGGAGAACTATCATATTTCGCTGATCTTCTTGAAATGGAAATGAGCCACAATGATGAATCTTCTAATTCCTTCCATATCAGTATGAATATGAATATGAATATGTTGGATCATCTAGCAATTCCCGAAGATATAAGCTTTCCTCAAATGGAAATCTCGGAGGCAAATCTAAGTTGTGCAATTGCAGACACGGATGAAGACTTGCCATTTTTGGATGATATTCCTGAAATAGAAATGGATCAGAATGATGAATCATCCGATTCCTTCAACATCACTATGGATATGTTAGATCATTTAACAATTCCAGAAGATATAAGCCTCCCTCAAATGGAACATCTTTTGGGGTCAGCTTCATGTTATTATTGAAAAACAAGACATTCAAGTCTTGAATTGTAAGCATTTGACACATGTTTTTATTGAAAAACAAGACATTCAAACATTCTTTCTTCTCACTGGTTTTGTGATTTTTCTACTTTTTGTTTGAGTGTTTCATTTAATTTCATTTGATCTTTTGTCTCTTCCTTGACCAAAAAAACTAAAAGTTAAGATTATATTTTATTAATTAAATGTTGTATTTAATAATTTTTTTTTTGAATTTATGAATTCAAAAAATTAAACATAATAAAGAATATATCATATCTAAATTGGTTGCATTTGTTCAATATGATTAGATCACATTGTTGCTATTTTAAACCTATATAATGACTATTTAATGAAATCTTAGAATCACTGTTGACAATTATATATCTAATCTACATTATAAGCAAGGCCAATAATTATTCTAAAAATCTTTTAGCAAAGAATTTAATGATTAGAATATATTAACAAAGTATTTTTAACAATATTTTTAGCATTTCAAATAATTTATTTATGTTGATAAAAATAAATTCATTTTGTAAAAAAATAAGAATAATGAAGATTTTAAATTTTCTAAAAAAATTAATACAAATTTCAAATTAAATATATGAGATTTTAAATTAAATAGTTTTTTGATTAATTATTAATGAAAACTAAAATATATTTGATTTTTTTTTATTATATAAATTATTTAAGAGATTATCTTTTTAAATATTTAAATTATTTTATATAACTGAAATTTTCTCTTCAAATTTGATTTCAATTTATTATTATATATAAAATTTTATTATTAAAAATATATATTTAAAACTATTTTATAATTATTTATAAAGAAATATTGATTTCGAAAGATCAAGAGTCACAACTTAGAATTCCACAAAGATGTCCACAGTGAGTACTAATTGCTTCAACAACTAAGCACATGATATCATTAAAAAAAATATTTAAAAAAAAAATATAATGAATTCCTTACCACCCAACAAAAATACATTTTATAATACCTAAATATCTAAAGTACAAATTCATGTGATAGGTTTAAATTTTAATATGATTTTTTTACTAAGATCAAAACATATTCTAATTTTCTCTTGTAAAAATATATTCTAATTTTCTCTTGTAAAATTGACTTAAACTATTTAATTATATATCTTAAATACCTTAAAAAAAAAGGAATGATCTTTAAAAAAAAAAAAACATTAAAACATAATTCAAAATATAAATATTAAAAAATGTCTCACATACAAGTGGAAGTTTAAAAAATAGAAGTTAAAAAAACTAAATATTATTAAAAGTAGCTTAAATAAATAAATAAAAGAGGGGTAAACGCTTTGACTTGGAGCTATGAACCAGTGAGGCCACAAACGAGGGACCTCATCCCCATGAGATTTGAACCTTGATGGCAAGGATAACAACATAACAACTTAACCATCACAACATGCCACTATTGGCATAGACAAGTAATATAGTTAAATATAAATTACAAATTATAAAATTTCTATTTTTTATAATGTTAATTCTCAAAATACTTAAAAATTTATATAAATCATTATATAAATAAAATAAATGTAAAACTAAAGCAATTAAAGAAAAAATAATAATAAAATTAAATCGCCTGAAAGAAAAATCTAGACATTAATGCAAGCAAACAAATTAGATCCTCTCACAATTTGCGCACTCTCAGCAAATAAAACATAATTAGATGATATCACCGCAAGATCCAATGAGGGAGCAAGTTAAGCGACTGTGACAGTCATTCCCGGTGTAGGTGTCAATGCCGTAGTGTATAATATCCTGATTAATTAGCATTTCATTTTAGCAATCTATTCCAACAATCTGTAAATTTTTGCATCTTCTCTATCTACAATCATAATTTGAAGTGGAAAGTTAGACATATTGGTGTCCATCTCTCAGTTCATTATGATCTATGACCAGCTATAGATAATATTAAGATTTTCAACTATGAATATTCTAAATAATATAAGAACTAAAATACATACCGAACAACCAAACGAAACCCTTAAAACGGTTTAAATGGCTACATAAACTCTGCCATATTGTCCTATTACTCAAATTGTTCAATCATTATACATTTATAGAATAATGATGAACACTGATTGCTGCAAGGAAGTTCAAACAAAAATAGAACCTTCATATTAATGAAATAACAGATAAAACTTGCAAAAAATTGAGTCTCAAATGTTGGGATAACTTTCATAGCCTACTATAAGTGAGTAATTGATTTATTGGCTCTAGAAAAAGCTACCAGATCTACCGCCAAGAACAAACTCAAACTAAAAATTCAACTTATGTTTTGGTAACTGAATCTACTCAATAAGGTTTCGAGCGAACAAATGGAATGCTGAAAATAGCATGACCTATCGCAGCAGGGTGAAGACATTGTTGGCAAGGGCACAAATTGTGCACAACTCCTGAAAACATGCTTGAAATTTATGTTTTCTAATGCAAGGTAGGGCTGTGCAAGAAATGAGAACTGTAGAGTTCAAAAACAAAGAAAACAAAGCATGCAATACCTTCAAAGTTTGACATTTTGTATCTGAAAAGCTATCCAAAAATAAAAAGTGAAAAATTAATAATCTACGCTATCCAAAAATAGAAACCCTTTTTTCCCATGAATGCTGCACAACTTGTTATAGTATCTACGAAAAGATTAGGACTACCATGCCTCACTCAGTTTTTAACATGATGAGGATAACCTATTATCAAATTATCAAAAGCATTAATCTCTGCATGAAATTTAGCGTTAATCTCAGAATGTAGGTAACAAAAAACTAGTATCCTCAAAAAGCAAGAAAAATATATTATTCACACTTTGGTTACCTGAAAAACCAAAAAGTTATGGAAAGCACAATGCAAACATAAATTTTACATAGTTTTTCAGAGAGGGTGGAATATAAAATGAAATTGTAAACTCTTACACAGTTCAATTAAGCAATTCAACAAATACAGTTATATGCCCTCTTTAATAATTATAGTTCAAACATTGAAGAAACTAACTCTGTCATGATTTTTATTACTTTTTTGGTAACAGACTCATAAATTTTAGGGAATGGGCAATATGGTGGTTGCACAATACACCACTAAGCATCAAAAATTAAACGTGTGTCCTCTTTCATTTAAGGCATCTTACTTTTAATAGATGGGTAATAATATTTATGAATTTTTTAAACATTAAATCCTTGAAAACCACTAGCAAATTTTGTCATAGCCAATCAAAAAATAGCATTAAAATATAGAAAATATACATTTTCAGATAAACTTTTGACATTCATTAATTTTTTCAGATTTTTCCAAAAAAAGCTAATAGTATAAACTCAGTGAAAACTATAGTCTCTTGCCTATAAGGCATGGACTAATAAAAGTAAACGGCTGATTAAGTGCTCAACTGTAGTAAAGTTGTTTGTTTTCCACCATTCCACCATTCCACCATTTGAGCATGTCAAGGGAAGTGTGCAATCAAATAGTCCAACCTTCATTTTTATTTAAGTTATAGGTAACTATAATTCGTTCAAATATGAAGCTTTGTAAATCGGTTAAAATGATTGATTGGAGTATATCACAAAATTGGTATTTATAATACTATTTTCATAATTTACAATAATATAGTATAAATACAAATATGATATAGGTACTTTTAAATTTTTAAAAATTGTACTATCAATGGCACTTGTTAGTCCCTCCTATTAAGGTAGGAGGCTAAAGTTTTTGACTGCCATTCTAATATTAGTTCTCAAAATTCGTGCAAGATCATTCTACATATATAGTTGTAAAAAATATTTCTACTAAAATCAGTTTTGTACAATTAATTCTTATTTTCTGATTGGTTATTTCAATTTACCCTTGCAGTATTTTCTATTTTTTGAAGAAAAATTACATTTAACTTTTGACATTCTAATTATTAACATATGTCTTCCAATTGTCAATGTGTCTTTTGCATGTAGTTGTCAATGTGTCTTTTGCATGCAGCCACATAGTTTAAAAAGGTAACAACTGGCATGAAAATTACTTCTATTGATATTTTAAAAAAAAATTCACTATGCTTAACTTCCATCTGAGTTTGTATATACCCTCTACCCCCTACCTCCATTGGTGTGTGGAATTCAATTTATTTTATCACTATCATGTTATCTGTAAGTATTATGCTCCTCCATTTTTATTTTTTCTATTTTAGCTCTTCATTGATATGTTCAGTATGATTATGACTAACACTATAAAAATTTGGTTGGTGGGTAAAACTTGCCCCTGAGTGCTTCCTACTTTATTTTACAATTTCCTGTTAAATATGGTGTTTTATTTTATTTTCAAATGTTGTTTATTGGTAGTTGGATAATTAAGATGGTTGAATAGAAGGTTTTTCCATGGCTAAAGGAATGCCAATGGCACCTGAATTCCATCCTTGAGAGGCCAAATTTGCAGAGCCCATTGCTGAAGATTGAGAAGGAGGCTTCTCGATAGGAAAATGATTCCTCTCATACGCAAATCATCTAAGAAGCATGTCATTGTGAATCATAATCTCTATGTTTGCCAACTGAACAACAACAACAACAATACAACTGCTACAAGCCTACATTTTGGGTCCTTTATTAACAAAAAAAATTTGGTGAGAGAGAATGGGCACTCTATTTTTCTAAATTCATTTGCTCATTTCATTCCATTTCAACAATGCATTAAGAAGTCGAGCAGCCCTATTTAAGGTAATATTTGCTTCGCCTAAATAAAAGTAACATTGAAGGAAATGCTCTATGTTCTTCCCTTTTAAACCAGTGCTGGCCCATTTTACTAGTTTTATTTTAAATATACCATAGATATAAATAATTCCAAAATAATTAAAGATATACCGTAGATTTATAAAAATATATAACTCTTTGTAATTGTTATTGATTTCCATTTCTAGGCATGCACCAATTTGGGATAAAATTATTATTTGTATTAAATAATTTTTAAAAAAGAACCTTTATTAATAGATTTTTGCCCTCATTTTTATTACCTTGTAATATATAATAGAATATTTTGAGATACAAATCTTTTTTATTTTGAATATTTGTGTGTGATTAAATTTTTTTCATATGATTAATTTTTTTTGAAAATATAGTCTTAAAGAATAATAATATTTCAACAATAGCTCTTATGTATCCTAACAAGTATATTTTCTTTCCTTAAATGTAATTTTTGAAAACCCCATTAGATTCAACAAAGCATTAAGATTGTTGTATAGAAATTGGTGTGGCAGAGTGGGGAGACCTACACATTGGAGCAATTTGAAGCCAAATCAAAGTATTTCTCAAGGTCTTTCCTCAAGGTATAGAGAATAATCTCATAGTTTTGCTTGACCTCAACCATTAAAAGATTGTCCCAAGCTCTCCTTCGACAAAAGTTGAGCAAAGCTCATGCTTTATAAATTTTTTGCTTCGCTTCACCATAGTGTTCATCAACTCCAAAACAATAATCCTAGTGATATTGCAAGCAATTCACATTGCGTAAAAACTCATACTCTAGATTATGACAATCAACTTAAAATAATATAAATAATAATATAGATAAATTATTTGTATACTCGATATATTACACTATTTCAATTTAAATTTCTATTAATTCTAGAGATTGTAAGAATTATTTGATCAATTAAAAATCAGATAAATTGATGATGAATGAAGGATTATTTAATAATTTCTACGCAGTTATATTTGTTTGAGATGCAAGAGTTTTTGGATGTCTATCCCAGACTATTTTTTTTGATTTGGGCTTCTTGTTCTCATTGCTGATTAGTTTGTACGATGAGTGCTCCATTTTTTAGGTTTTTCTAGTTTCAATAAATTCCAAGGTGGCTCCAATGATGTATGGGTACTCTCTGCTCATGAAATCACATGTGGGTTTATGTTTATATGGGCTTGCACATTGTGTAGAATAGTCACACTCACTCCTAACTATTTCAATAACAATATCATTAAAGTTATAATAATATCAATGATTTGACTTATTAATAAATATATAATAATTTTTCTTTCTAGATTAAATTTCACTTAGATTAATATCTAATTTTTCTAGAGTGATAATATTATGATTTAGCTTTTTATGTATGAAAGTTAAAGTTAAGTGTCGTAGAAATCTATCAGGCGACCTATTTTTGTTAACTATTTAATCTTAATGTAATTCTTAATCTTATCATTATGGTAGTGTAGAATGTAAGAGAGATTGTTATGGCTTATCCTAAGGTATATCACTTAGAGTTCAACCATGGTAAAATTTTGATTCGATATTATCTTTTGTTATTATTTGAATAATATAATTATAAATATAGTCAAATGAGGGCAATTTGGAAACACTTTTTAGTTAGTGATAGTAGAATCAGATCAAAATTTTATAATTTGAAATTCAAATGATCTTTAATCTAAATTTTAATGTTATGTAAGTTCAATCCACTGAATCAACATGTGAGCTTTGCCTATACTTTATTTTGGGTTCAATCAAGTGTGAGAATTGAAATTAGGGAAACATGGTGTTTCTTTGTTGTCATTGATTGATTGTAGAGTTGTTTAAAGCAACCATTATTTTATTTTTTTAATCAAATATTTGCGATCATCTCTAAAAGAATCTATGGAGTAAGGATAGGAAACACAATGGTAGAGATCTCAAACTATTAGTCCACTTGGTGCTTCAATTGTTGGAGATTTTCATTCAATTTTTTATTATTTTGTCAATGACAATCAAACATTATTTTCATTTTTGAGACTTATCTCTTACTATTTTCCTTTATAGGTAAGTATTCCATATAAATAAAATATAAGTACATAACCTAAGCACATAAGTATACCTAGATTATGAAATGCATCACATTTAAGTACAAACTTAATGTGAATCACTTCTCTCTTCTTTCTTTTCAAACATTCATGTCAGTCATTTTCTTTCCTTCTCCATTGTAATTGTAGAGCAATGCATAAGCATTCACAAATAAGAAGGAAATATGATAAATAATTTCTTTTCACTCATTTTTAAAGTTCATGTTTATGTTTTTTTTTCACTGCAATTGATAATTCACAGTAATAATATTTTCCACAAGCCAAGGACTCTAGTTCTGCAAAGCTCTTGTTCAAATAAGTTAATTCATTCAAATACATCTCAAAATGTTTTGTTGTTCATATGAAGTAATTAAAAAAAAAATTATAGCATAATTACAATATTAATGGAAAAAAGATAAATAATACATTCTTTGAGGGTGATCTTATTTATTTTTGTTTTAAATATTTTTTGCAAAAAGAGGGGTAAAAATTTATTAAGATAGAAAGGAATACAACAAGGAGAGCTCAAAAAGGAGCTCGATCCTGAGCAAAAAGATCATCAAATTCTTGCACCATCTCAAAGGACAGTTGCCTCCTATCCCTAATATTCCAACCCGAATCATGACTAGATGCCCATTTGGCTAAACAATCAGCAGTTCTATTCCATTCCCGAGGAATATATGTGAACCTAATGAACTGAAAAGAGGAAGAGAAGAAAATAATTTACTTAACAATAGTGGCCAACTTCCAACTAACATCCTCAAGCTCTTGCGAAGAAAGCATGTTCACCACCACCTAGGAATCAGACTCACATATAATCTTACTACATCCCCGCAAGCAACACTGTTCCATAACATATAAAATAGCCCGAGCTTCCATGAGATTGTTAGTATAATCACCCTTATGAACTGAGAAGAAAAATTTAACATCCCCAGAACTACAACGAGCCACTCTGCCAATACCAGCTAGACTAGGATTCCCACGGGAAGAACCATCAGTGTTAATTTTTAGAACTCCACAGGGAGGAGGAGTCCAGTGCCCATCTCGGTTAACCTGACCCTTCCTCTGATGGTGAAGCTGCATGGACATAGAATGAAACCTATGAGCTACAGCCCCATCCTGCAGATGAAAATTGAGGCGATTACAGATAGCAAGATCAACCAGATCCATACCCCCATCAAGCTCACACTTCACAAGAATAGTTTCCTAAAGAGAATGTGATATTTTCCACCAAAGATGCAAAACACCAAGCCGAACATCTTAGAATATGCGACGATTCCTCTCCAACCAGATATGCCAAAGCATGAAAGATGGGCCAGCAATCCAAGCAGCATGGAGAAAAGAAGACTTGGAGGGAGCAGTACCCAAGCGGGCCTAGAACTCAGGCAAAGAGGAAGCATGCCGACAAGAGAAACCCCAAGCACTCCACCAAAGGTGCCATATCTGAGTAGAATAGGAGCAATGGAAGAACAGATGGGAGACAGACTCCTCTCCATTACCACACAAAACATAATAAGAGGGGCCCTGAAATCCACGTTTACAAAGATTATCCCAGGTAAGACAATGGTTGTGAGCCACTAGCCACATGAAAAAATTGCACTTGGACCAAGAAACTTTATTCCAAACTTGCTTCCACCAAGGGACCTCAGCAGCCCCAAATAATTGTCTAGTTATCTCCTGATACCCAGCAGAGACATGATATTTACCAGACAAGGTACCGCCCCAAGCCAAAACATCTGGACCAAGCAAAGAAGAACACTCTCTAGAGGCTAGAATTAGAGAAAGCTCCTGACGATCCATGTCTGTACCTCCAGGGGGCCAATCAGAAGAATGCTTCCATCTATAACCAACAACAGGTCCCAATTGATAAGGAGTCTTGTAATGAGCCACTTTATCCCATCCAGTGGCAAGAAAAGAGTCACAAAGAGGCTGAAGATGAGGGTATATGGATAAAATGGAAGGGAATCCATCCCAAGCATCAAACCAAAACAAAGCTTGAGAACCTCTTTTACATATCCAAAACAGACCCCTCTTTACCAACATCGCAGCTGTCTTCAAAGTATGCCAAACCATAGAGCCACGACCTTCAAGAGGATGTGTAGAAACAGAGCAAGGATCAGCACCATGAAAATATTTATGAGTGATAATACGAGCCCAAAGTTGATGTTGTCCAGAACACCATGGCCAATAAAGTTTAGCAGCCAAAGCTTGACTACTCAATAGAGTAGATCGAAGACCAAGACCACCCTCCTTTTTAGGCCTACAAACAGTTGCCCAATTAACCAAGCTCCATTTAGTACTATGAAAATTACCACTCCAAAGGAATTGTCAAGAAAGAGCATCAAACTCCTTGAGAAAGTAAATAGGTGCAGCGTGAACCATGCTTCGATAAGTAGGAAGAGCTTGGATAACAGCTTGAAGAAGAGTAACCCGGACAGCAATAGAAAGCCATCTATGAGTCCAATGATTTACCTTATCGTGAAGCTTGGTAATCAAATTTTTCCAAAAGAGACGTGGCTACCTGGAAATAGCAATAGGGATGCCAAGATAAGTCAAAGGAAGTGATCCTATCTGAAACCGTAGGATACCAACAATCCTGTGTTGAATAGAATTAGGAGTGTTAAAAAAGTAAATGGAAGATTTGTGCTCATTAACTTTCTAGCCTGAAGCTGCCAAATAAATTTCCAAAGCATGTCAAAAGGCTTCAGCTTCCTTGATCCTAGCAAGACCAACAAGAGCAGAATCATCAACAAATTGAAGATGGGAAAGAGAAGGTAAGCCATTACCCCACCGCCAGCCTTGAATAGAATTCTGGGACACCTGATGCTTAATGAATCTGCCCAAGCCTTCAGCCATGATGATGAATAGATATGGGGAGAGAGGGTCACCTTGGCGGAGGCCTCTAGAAGCACCAAATAGTTGAGAAGGTTGACCATTAATAAGAATAGAAAAAGAGGAAGAAGTAACACAACTCATAATCCAACTCACCCAGTCAGAGCTAAATCCAAAAGAAAGAAGAATACTCCTTAGGAAGCTCCATTTAACTCTATCATAGGCCTTAGCCATATCTAGCTTAACAAACATGGCTCACTCCCTTGAAGTAGCCATAGAGTGAATAGCCTCAGTAGCAATAACCACCCCATCTAAAATTTGTCTTCCAGCAACAAAACCACCTTGTTCTTCTGAGATAATAATGGGAAGCCACCTTTTCAATCTCTCAGCAATCAACTTAGTAATAACTTTGTAAACCACATTACATAAGGCAATTGGTCTAAAAAACTCCAATTGATTAGCACCCTCTCTCTTAGGAATAAGAGTCAAGAATGTAGAGTTCAAAGCTCGAAGCATTTGCTTGCTAGCATAGGATTCTTTAACCACCTCCAACAAATCATGATTAATGATGTCCCAAAATTCCTAAAAGAATTCAACTGGAAAGCCATCAGGACCAGGAGCCTTCCCCTTAGGCATGCCAAAGACCACCTCCTCTAGCTCTTCCAAAGAAATAGGACGCATGAGATAATCATTCATTTCCTGAGTGATAAGGGAAGGAATACAGGACAAAATAAGATTTTCTTCATTATCAGCAGGAGGAGAGTCCTCAGAGAAGAGGGTAGAGAAGTACCAAATAGCCTCCTGGAACAAAGCTAGCAAGGAATTCAGTTGGATACCTTGAGAATTAACCAAAGAAGAGATAGTGCTCTGATTTCAACGAGATTGCACTATTTTATGGAAAAAGGCAGTGTTACGATCACCTTCCTGGAGCCAATCAACTCTAGCCTTTTGCTTCCAAAAAATTTCCTCTCAAAGTTCCCATTCTTCTAGAGCTCTAGAAGCAAGGGATTCAGCCTTGCCAAGATCCTCTGAGAAACCTCGATCTCTAATCTCCCTTGTGATGACATCAAGATCTTCTTGAGCAAGCCTCTTCATAAAGTGAAGGTTCCCAAAGCATTCCCTATTCCATATCTTGAGCTACCTTTTAACATATTGAAGCCTTTTAAAAAATGAGAACATTGTAGTACCATATGCAGGAGCACCATCTTTCCACCAACAAAAAACACAATCATGAAGAGAGATGTCCCGAAGCCACATCAACTGGAACTTAAAAGGAGGATGCTTCGGAACATAAGCCCCTATAGCGAAAAATTTGATTGGCCAATGATCTAAACCCCTCCAATCAAGGATTTTTGAAGAGATAGTAAGGGTGCCACTAACCCAGAAGCAAGAAACAAGAAATCTATCCAGACGTTCTGAGATAGCAGCAACACCAGTCCTGCGATTATTCTAGGTATAGAGACCATTAGAAGGCTTAACATCAGAGAGATGCAAAAGAGATATATGTTGCTGAAGAAGAGCAGAAGAAGGCCCCAATCTAGCCAAACCACCATGCTTCTCCTCCAGACTTAAAAATGAATTGAAGTCCCTTGCTAACACCCAAGGATGATAAGGATGACAATTTCTAACATATTGAATATGTTCCCAAAGTTCCTCCTTTCCCACAAGATCAACAGGTGCATACACATTAGTAACCATGATTACCTCTCCTGAGTCTAGAGCAGAAGCTACCATAGAGAGAGCTGAGCGAGAAGACATCCAGCCAAGAGGAGAAATTTTTTGAGGATCCCAAAATATAGCTAAACCACCCGCACTACCTGTTGCCCCAACACACTGGCATTGGCCACGAGACCAAATACTAGAGGCATGTTGGACCATATACTCCATAGAGAGCTTAGTCTCTTGGATACAAAAAACATCAGGGCTATGATCAACCACCAAGTTATGAATAGCCTTTTGTCTAGGGATGCTATTCAACCCCCTTACATTCCATGAGAGAATAATCATCATTGGGTAGAATTGGGAAAATGAGAATCCAAAGGTTTCACTGAACCAGACTCAATCAATATATCTCCTGTAAGTTTAATCTTCTCTTGGTCTATTTTGCACCCACACCTTAGAGGAGGAGTAGAAGAAGCCCGCTTAAAGGGTCGAGACATCAACCCCAAGGGGAGAGGAGAACCCTTTCCCTTACCTGATGGTAGCACATCCTTAACCAAGTCAGCTAAAACAACATCATTATCCTCCAACACTGCAGGAGTCACCAGAGCCTCTATTACAGGAGCTACAGGGACCTCACAGTTCTGATATAGTACAACTTGGGATGCCCCACAAGCATCATTAGGAACAGATCTCTCATCTGGGCAAACTGGATCAGAAGAGATAGGAGGAGGAATACCCTCCTCTAGAACCATACTATCCAGCACCTCAAAGTGGTTAAAACCTGAATCGGATAATCTTTCTTTCAAAGGCCTCTTTTGACCATGGACCTTAGCACAAGGGCGAACATGGGTAAATCCATCCTTATCCTGCATTTGAGCCTTACCCTTACCTATAGCATCTTGCGAATTCATCCCCTTATCTTGCAGATTCATCCCCTTGGTAGTATTAGCCATTTGAGATTGTCCTTTCCCTGTAGTATCTGCCAAACCACCAGTGTTGCCAGCTATAGAACCATCCACTCCTTTGAAACTTGAGTTACGGGGGCACTGATGCAGTAAATGACCATACTCATGACAAATTCGGCAACGAAAAGGGAGAGATTCATAATCTAACTGTTGCACCCAAGAAAAATCCCCCATACAAATTTCCAAAGAATCTGGTAATGGGTTATTCAAATTAATTTCAACACAAATTCTAGCATAAGAAATAACCTTTTTATCAAGGGATTGATGTGCGATCGCAGCCGGCATCCCCAACAAAGCAGCAATTTGTCGAAGAATGTCTTCACGCCAAAATTCCAAGGGAAGACAAGGCAAGCGAACCCAAACTGGCACTGTTGAAGGGAGATCCTCAGTAGAATTAAAACCTGAATGCCAAGGTTTGACAAATAACCCCACATGGTTGTAGAAATAAGGGCCTCCTTCAAAAACATGATCCCGATCAGACATGCAAGAGAATACAACAAAAAAATAACTATTCCCCGCCAACATAATCTCCATATCGCCTTCAACCTGCCATGAGCGGCGGATCCATGCCTCAAGAGTGGATAGGGAAATCTGGATTCCAAGAAATTTGCATATCAAAGCATGCTTGGTCCAATAATCAATGTCCTCCATTACATCTGTTGGAGGAATAACTAGAACAAGGCGATCATGGCTAAGCGGAAAACAACCATTAACTTTTTTCAGCTTGGAGCTCTCCCCTGAATAAAACGATTAAGATCACATTGCATGCATAGTTGGAGAAGAACCATCTGTTCTCAGCAACAGAGAAGAAATCCCAAGCCCTGCCATGCGAACAATAAAACCCCAATCCAAAATTGACTGCAGAAGATTTCTAAAAACACCGACCATTTTGTTTTAAATATTAAGTACGTCATACAATTAAGTTTCTGTATACAATCAAATGGTGTAAAGTTTTTACATCAACGTTTAGTTGAAATTCTTTTTTTCCTACAAAGTTTACACAACTCATGAAAACTATGAATATTAGTCAATACAAAATCCTTAGCTTTTCACAATTTCCAAAAAAGACTTCTATTCATATTTTTTCTATCAAATATTAGTAAATAAGAAAGATACACTTCTCATACAATATCACATCATCTTATAACATCACTACCATAAACTATTACCAGAATAATGTCTTGTGGTTCCAAACTAAACATATGTTACATAACTATATGCTAGGTTATAAAATAACATTTAATTTTGAATGGCAGTGCATGGTAGTGGGTCTTCAAACTATTTGAGCCTTAGTCCATCCTAGGTAATCTTATTGTATGGATTGATCCATGCTTCCCAATGTAGTGCAAGTGTGCAAGTGGTGTTGGAGGGGCATCGCTAGTAATGCAAGCATGGCTATTGTTTATAAGAGGAACTGTTGATATTGTTTGGGGAGTACCTGAGGTGGAAAGTGCACTAGAAGGGGCCTCAACCAACTTTTTTTTTTCTTAATTTGATCTATGATTTTCTTTAGATTTTTGAGGCAAGAGAATCCTGGGTGTAAGAGCAATGTTGCATCACCCAAAAATATTTTCTTTTCAGTCTTTTCCTATTTTAATAAGTACTAGTAAACATGGGAGTTGCTATTTCTAGGAGCTTGGTATTTTTAGTAAGTTTTTCATATGAGCTCAAAATGTTCTCATTTTTTACATGAAGGATCATTTGAGAGTTATAAGCCTACCATAAAAATCTCATTGCCCCAGGTTAAGTATCAGAAAAGTTATTATGGATTTTTGGTGGAAAAGTTTGCAGAAAAATCCTCAGGTTCACCATTGGAGGCCTTAGAGTGCCCAGATGAGGTCCAAAAATTTGACAAAGGGGAACTAGTAGTGATCCATGCCTGCAAATCAAGAGCTAACATTTATGAAAAGTGGTTATAATAGCCAATCAAAGCAACAGTTTGAGAGTTATGGCTTTCAAAATTGGGCTATCCAAAATTCCTAAAATAAATGATAGAAATGTATTTGGCCAACTCTATGTGTTATTAGGGTCCATCGGCCCTAGGTATTTAGTTTGACCATCTAGAACCTTCTTGGGAAGCATTAAATTTCCTATTTAAGAAAGGTCAGAACATTGTCTAGAACAACTCTAGGTTGTAGTTCCCAACTTAGTCTTACAGATTATTGTATTGAAGGCTCCCATGTCAGCTATCATATGGTACTTGTGAATTATATAATTTTGTATTTGCAATGCAAATAAGAAGTCCATATTTTGTTCTCACATTTGTTGTTTTTTCTTTGTTTCTGTTATGTGTTTATGGTATTAAGGGGAGCACCCTTTATCAAGTTGTATTAGAGCCAATTTTCTTGAGTGTGTGGATAGGTTGTTGATTATGAGGCAGTTTTCACTAGGATCGTGGTTTGGGATGAGCCTATAGATAGATAATTGATTGTGAGGTAATTTTCTCTAGGGTTTCAGCGAAAACATGAAAATGCCTCCACGAAGAGAGTATGGTGGAAGAGTCGAAGGTGTTACACTGGAGGATTTTAGAACCCTCCAGAGAAAAATGTAAGCAATGCAAGAATAGATTTATAGAGAAATGAATCTTTCTATAGGAGATGATGAAAGTAAGGATGAAAGAGAAGAAGGAAATGTGGACCCAGATGCAGTAGAGGAAGTTCTTAACCCAGAGGAGACAAAGCTTTTTAGGTCCATTTCTAGTATTGGAAAAAGACCTAAGTTTGATGTTCCTACATTTTTTGGAAATCTCAACCTGGAGGAATTAATCGATTGGATCAATGAATTGGAAGAGTACTTTGAATACAAAGATATTGAAGATCTAGATAGGGTCAAGTTTGCAAAGGCCAAACTGAAGGGTCATGCAAAGATCTGGCGGTAGGAGATCCAATTGGATTGAAATAAAAGAGGAAAGGAAAAAATCACTAGATGGGATCATATGGTAACTAAAATGAAGCAATAGTTCATTTCCATGGATGATGAGCTTGATCTATTGAATAAAATGCAAGGGTTGAAGCAAGTGAAAAAATCTATTCAAGAGCATAATGAAGAGTTCTACCGAGTTCTCATTAGAATTGACCATGTAGAAGCTAATAAGGAGAAAGTTGCTCATTATCTTAATGGGTTATGGCCAAGAAGTTAGGATGAGATGTCTTTTTTGAGTGACTTATATTGAGGAGGCATATCAATTTTCCCTAAGGGTTGAGGATAAACTAAGAAAAAAGTTTGAAAACAAACATAGTGGAAGAGGTCATCATGGAAGATCTGGTAGATGATCTTATGGAGGCTATAATGATGATTAGAAGAACAAGGATGAGGCTAAAAGTAGTAGTGAAAACTAGAGGGGAAATAATTCTAATCATTTCAATGATCAGAACAATAGAGATTAGAGAGGAAGAGATTGAGGACAAGGATTTAGAAGAGGAGGCTTCTGTGGGAAATTTTTTCACTACAGAGAAGAAGGGCATAGAGCATTTGAATGTACCCAACACCAAAGAAGGACATATAAAAGAACTAAAGGCTAGGCTAGAGTTACACATGTTAATGAAGATGCTAGATCATCACATTCTAAAGATGCTAAAAGATGAGAGGTCCTAGTTAATAGAAGAGTCCTATTGAGTGGTGTGAATGAACTTGATTAAAGAAGGAGTTTGTTTTGTACAAGGTGTAGATGTGACAATAAGCATTTTGATGTGATCATTGATGGTGGAAGTACTAAATATCTAGTGTCAAAAATGATGGTCACAAAGTTGAAGCTAAAGAAATAGAAACACCCATGTCCATACCGTATTGCTTGGGTGCAAGATGACCACAAGGTCATCGTCAATGAGCAGTGCTCAATGAAGTTCAAGATTGGAAGCTACCAAGATGAGGTGCTATGTGATATCATACCTATGGACATATGTCATATGTTGCTGGGTAGACTATGGTAGTCTGATAGACATGATGTACATGATGGGTGAGCAAATACCTTCACTCTAACCAAGAATGGAGTGAAGCATAAGTTGAAACCATTAAAGGATAAAGAAGAAAAGTTATGTAGTGCTGCCAAAATATGTTTTGTTGATGGAAAAGAGTTTCTTAAAGGTATGAAGCATGAGCATATGTGTTTGGCTATAATTCCAAAAGATAGTAAAGAAGAAGTAGAGGAGGTACCTATAGAGGTTGTAGATATTTTAGGAGAGATTTCTAATATTGTATCAAATAATGTACTTGATGGATTGCCCCTAATGAGAAAGATCGGTCACCAGATGAATTTGGTTCCTGGAGCCACTTTTTCAAACAAGGAAGTGCATAGAATGACACTAATAGAAAGTGAAGAGTTGAATAGACAAGTTCATGAGTTGTTGTAGAAGGGGTTGATTCAAGAGAATGGAGAATTAAAGATGTGCATAGATTCTCGTGCTATCAACAAGATCACAATCAAGTAAAATTTTTCATTGCCAAGGATGGATGACATTGGACTGTTTGAGTGGAGATGAGTATTTCACAAAGATAGATCTGAAGAGTGGGTACCATCAGATTTGTATTAGAGAAGGTGATGAGTGGAAGACTACTTTCAAGACAAGGGAAGGATTGCGTGAGTGATTAGTCATGCCTTTTGGGTTAACCAATACACCGAGCACTTTTATGTGGCTCATAAATGAGGTATCGAAGGAGTTTTTGGGTAGGTTTGTCATTGTTTACCTAGATGATATCTTGATCTTTATTAAGACATTGGAGGAATATTTAATCCATATTTGCAAGGTGTTTGATAAGTTGAGGGAAGAAAAGTTGTTGATAAACTTGAAGAAGTGCAGTTTTGTAAAATAGGAGTTGGTGTATCTAGGATTTGTAGTCTTAGTAGAAGGTTTGAAAATGGACCTAGAAAAAGTGAAGACTATCTTTGAATGGCCTACTCCAAGGAGTGTGATAGAGGTAAGATCTTTTCATGGATTCACTAGTTTTTACAGAAAGTTCATAAGAGGTTTTAACAGTATTTGTGGACCCTTGACTAAAACAATGAGAGGGGATAGGAAAGAGTTTAAATGGACTGTAGGAGTAGATAAGAGTTTTAATATGTTGAAACAAAAACTTAATGAGTAGCCTATTTTAGCACTTCCTAATTTTCAACAAGGTGTTTCAAGTAGATTGTGATGCTAGTGGTACTGCAATAGGAGCTATTATGAGCCAAGAAGGTAGATCTGTTGCTTATTTCAATGAAAATTTGAATGATGCAAAAAGAAAATATTCTATTTATGATTAAAAATTTTGTGTTTTAGTTAAAGAATTAAGGAAGTGGAGACACTATCTTGTTCCTAAGGAGTTTGTTATTATATTGATCATCAAGCTTTGCAATATTTGGATAGTCAAGAAAAATTAAACCAAAGGCATTTGAAGTGGGTTGAGTTTTTGCAGAGTTATACACTTGTTTTGAAACATAGGAGTGGAAAGTATAAGAAAGTTGTAGATGCTCTTAGTAGAAGAAAAAAATTGTTGACATAAATGTAGATAGAGGTGGTTAGGTTCAAGGAACTTAGTACTTTGTATCCAGATGGTCCTAATTTTGGTGAAGTGTAGAAGGCTTGTACATAACCTATTACACTTGATAAGATAAAGTGGTTGGATTTCATGATCTAGGATAGTATGTTGTGCAAAGGAAGCTAGTTGTACATTCCCAAAAGTTCAATAAGAGAATCTCATTAAGAAGAAGCATTGTGGAGGATTGGCTGGACATTTTGGTAAAGATGAAACCATAGCTTTGGTTGCTAAGAATTTTTATTGGCCATAGTTGTAGCAAGATATGAAGAAGTGTATAGAGTTGTATAGTATGTTAGATGGTGAAAGGAGTTTTATTGATATACATGGTTGTATCAACCATTACCTATACCAGAGAAGCCACCGGAGGATGTCATCATGGATTTTATTCTTGGATTACCAATGACACAATGTGGGCATGATTCTATTTTTGTGGTGGTTGACAGGTTTTTCAAAGATGACACATTTTATTCCTTGCAAGAAGACTAGTGATGTTGTTCATGTAGCAAAATTATTTTTAAGAGAACTAGTGAGATTACATGGTTTGCCAAAGAGCATTGTTTTAGATCGAGATACCAAAATTGTTAAGTATTTCTAGCATACATTATAGAACAGATTGAAATAGAGTTGAAGTTCAATTCTATTGGAACAATTGATTAATTGTGTATCATATTTGATGTTAAACAAAATATCCTATCATTACTAGTCCATATATGTCTAGCTCACTCGAGCATTGAAGACAGTTTTCTATGTGTACCAAGCATTCTAGGGTTTGCGTAGTTTAGAAGATAGTATCTATTGAGTTCACTTAGGCATCAAAGGAAAGTTTGCAAAAGTTGAGTGTTAATCGAGCCAAATCTATTAATGGAGGAAATATTGGATGAAACTAGTGTTAACTAAGCCCACTCAGTTAGCAAAGGAACTTTGCAAATATGCATTGTTAACCAAGTTCATTTGGTTAACATAGGAAAATTATTTCTAAGTTGATTTCTACCAAGCAGGGTCAAGTAGTGAAGGATTTTCTTGTTTTGGCATATTAAGTTCAATTGAATTGTCTTTTGGTTCTAGCTGATTGAGGAGATGAATAGTAATTATTCTATGTTATATTCTAGCTAACTTGACAATATGAAAGATATAAATAAAAGGTCAAGTTGAGAATTAGAAAGATGATTGAAGATTTAATGATGCTAAGAGGAAGTGAATCAAAAGGATAAGTAGGATATCTTTGTGGAGATGAAAAGATACATTTGATCAATAAGAATCAAGTATACAAGCCAAAATTGAGATCTATAATCAGCAAGTCAATTGCATCCAAAATTAGGTCATCTAAATGTTACTCTCTAACCATTGTAGTAGTGATCTAAATCTCTTAACAAAGTTGGCTTAACAACTATTTGTAAATCCTCTAACAAGGTGGCATTCCTATTGAATTTCCAAAGACCTCTAACAAGGCCACTCCTAATAGGGTGATTAAATCTTCTAACAGGATCACACCTAACAGTGTGTTTTGTAACCTTTAACAAGGTTGGTTCCTAAAAGAATTCACTTCAGAAGACTGAAAATCAGTAACTAGTTACAATTGGTAGTTTTTATCAAATTGGGTTTCCATATTAAATCTTGGTGTCAAATGTGTTCATGCTATTTCTCTTATGTGCTTGCACCTAAGTTAAAGTGATAATAATCTCTAGATAACATCTTAAGATTTTCATATTAAGTATTTTCCAATAATTTTCAATGTTGACTAAGTTAGAACATTTTTCTATGTGTTTGTCGAACATCAACGAAGTTTATTTTTCAAATTTTATTTTGTACTGACATCTAAGGTATCTAAAATTTATTTTAGTGATAACTGATTCACACCTCCCCTCTCACTTCTCTTATATTTTCAACAATTGGTATCAGAGCTTTTGGTGCTTGTAGAGAAGGTTTCAAGGACCTAAGCTAAAGATTAGGATGTCTTACAAAAGAGAGGTTCCCAAGTTGAACTGAGACAATTTTGCAACATGGCAAGGACTCGTGATGTTACATCTGGAAACTATTAGTGATTTAGGTTGTAAGTATCTTGAAACTAAATAAAAGACTCCCACTAGAACAATATTAGTTGAAGATATTGCTAGAAAGACAAATCATAACATCATGCTGTTTGACATTGCTTCTACTCTTAATTATGTTGAATTTGATGAAGTCAAAATTTGTACTACAACTTATGATATGTGCATCAAATTGAAAGCCATCTGTGGAGGAGATGAAAATGTAAGAAGAGCCAAATTAGAAAGTCTCATATGATAATTTGATTAGATGAAGATGAGAGAAGATAAAAACATTGTAAAATATGTGAAAAGAATTAAAGTAAGTGCAAGTGCAATCAAAGCATCTAGAGGAGACATTGATAATAGAATAGTTGTAAACAAGGTAATTAGAACTCTTCTACCTATCTATGCAATTAGAGTGTCTACTATTCAAGAGATGAGATGTGATCCAACTAGCAATATAACTTTGGATGCTCTAGTTGGAAGATTGACAACTTTTGAGTTGGATAACTATGACAACTATGTTCCTAGTTTCAAAAGTATTGAGTATGCATTTGAAGCCAAACTTTCATTCAATAAAAGAGGTAAGAAATCAAAGGCCAATCAATTAGGAAGTGAAAAAGAAGAAGAAAATTCAAACAGTGATCTTGAAGTTGTTGAAGCCTTACTTGCAAGGAAATATTCCAAAGGTAAAGGAAAGTACAAAGGTAATATTCCTCTAATCTTCTTTTATTGTGAAGAAGTTGGTCACATTGTTGCAAGGTGCCCAAATAGAGAAAACAAGGATGAAAAAAAAAGAAATAAGTAAAAAGGCAAAAAGGAATTCAAAAACTACAAGGACTACAAGGACAAAGGTAAGAAATCTTGTTTTAAGGGTAAAAATTTTGATAACAATGAAGATGAAATGGTATATATTGTTGTAAAAGATGAATATGATGATAAAGGAGATAAGATGAAACTTATCTCTCACGTTAGCAAAAATGATACATGGATTATTGACAATGGCTGGTCACATCATATGACTGGAGACAAAACAAAATTTGAAAACATGGAATATTATGATGGTAGTAGTGTGAGATTTGGAAACAATGAGCCTTGTTGCATAAAAAGAAAAGGATGTATCTTATTGACCAATGAACTTATATGTGATAATTCCTATTGGATTGAAGGACTAAAGCATAATCTACTAAGTGTGGCATAGTTGAATAAAATTGGATTGAAGGTAGAATTGATGAATGAAAAGGCCAAACTAATAGATGGAAAAGGAAATTTGGTTGGATCTAAAAAATAAACAAAAGGTAACCTATTCTATGTAGATCTCAGTGAAAGTTCATGTTTCATTGCTCAGGTAGAAGAAAGCTAGTTATGGAATAAGAGATTATGTCATGTCAACTTTGATAATCTAGTTAAAATAAGCAAAAATAGAAGAGTAAGAGGTATTCCTAGCTTGAGGAAACTTGATATGGGTCTATGCAAAAACTATCAAATTGGTAAGATGGGAAAGACTAGCTTCAAAAGAAAGAACTATCATTGTAAAAAAGTCTTAGAACTTGTAAATACAAACTTATGTGGACCTATCCTAATAGAGAGTTATAGTGGAGATAAGTTTTTCATTCTTTTTGTTGATGACTATTCTAGAATGATGACTATAATGTATCTAAAAGAAAAATCTAAAGATTTTTTAAAAATTCAAATGGTATCTGGAAAGAGTAGAAAAAGAATCTAGAAAGAAGCTGAAATGTTTGAGATTAGAAAGAGGTGGTGAATTCATCTCTAATGAATTCAATGAATTTTGCATTGAAAAATGAGTTAAAAGACAAGTATTAGACCCTGGCATACCTCATCAAAATGGTATAGTTGAAAGAAGGAATAGATCTATCATGGATTGTGCAATAACACTAATGATAGACAAGAATGTTGCAATAAAATATTGGAAGGAATCAATTAGCACTGCAGTACATACCATGAACAGAGGACAACTAAAGAAAGACTCAAATCAAACTCTTTATGAAATATGGTATGGCTAAAAACCTAATGTAAGTTACTTGAAAGTATTTGGAAGCAAATGTTATATCTTGAAAGAATCTAGGAAAGGTAAATTTGATGTCAAAGGTGATGAAGGCATATACCTATGATACTCTTATAGAAGTAAAGAATACAAATTATTTTGAATTTTTCTACTCATAAAATTATAGAAAGTGCACATGTGAGAATTGATGAGTTTTCATAAAAGAGTGAAGAAGAAAGCAACAAAGAGTCTAAGGATTACAAAATATTTGTTTACTATGAACATGGTACCCTGCCAAATCTATCTGGTAGATAGGAGGCTTCACCTCTTGAGTCCCCAAAATCTCCAACAACTATCAAGTTACAATCTGTGCAACCCAAGTCATAGTCTGAAGGACCCAAGTTACAATTAGAGGCTACTGACCTATTACTAGAGAAAATCAAGTTTGATGGACTTGAGTCACAGATAGTGGGACCTAAGCTTAATACTAAAGTTCATGAAGAAATTAGTGAAAAAAATCCAAATCCAAAGAACTCGTGCTAGCAAGATATGTACGAATGCATCATGCACCTAACTAGATCATTGGAGACAAATAAGATTGAACAATGACAAGAAAAAAAATTAAAAGGTACATGTTTACTTGTTGAACTTGAACCTAGAGATATTAAAGATGCTTTGGATAATGAAAGTTGGATTGAAGCAATGAATGAGGAAATAGAATAGATAGAGAAGAACAGAACCTGGACTCTTGTTCTTAGACCCAAGGATAAAAATGTTATTTGCAAAAAGTAGGTATTCAAAAATAAGCTAAATGAAGATGGAAAAGTTTCTAGAAACAAAGCAAGGTTAGTATATAAAGGCTATTCTCAAGAAAAAAGTATTGATTATGGTGAAACTTTTTCAAAACTTTTTCTCCCATTGCAAGATTAAAAGATGTTAGAAATTTACTAGAATATGCAACTCATAGAGGATTTAAAGTTTATCAAATGGATGTAAAATCTGCATTCTTGAATGAAATTCTTGATGAAGAACTCTACATTGAACAATCTAAAGGTTTTGTAGATCCTAGTAGAAGAGACATAGTCTGCAAATCCCACAAGGCATTATATAGTCTCAAGAAAGCTCCTAGAGTTTGGTATGAAAGACTTCATAACTACTTGGTACAAATTGGATTTCAAAAAACAAATGATAACAATAGTCTATATATCAAAGAAGAACCAGAAAAAAAGATTATGTTGATAGAAATATTTGTTGATGACACTCTATTCACATGAAATGATGACTTGTGGAGACCATTTTTAGAAGAAATAAGAAAATAATTTGAAATGTCTATGTTTGGAGAGATAAAACTCTTTGGTGGATTATAGATCTAGCAGAAGAAAGATGGTATCTACATTACTCAATCTAAATATATCAAGGAGATACTAAAGAAACTTGGAATGAAAGATTCACCCTTTTGTAAAGAAAAAAGTTAACAAAAGTATAACTATTCACTTTCAATTATATAAACTGGTATTATTATTTTGAATTTGAAAATGAAGAAAACTAATGAAATGTGTAGAAATGGATGAAGTTTAGGATTCTAATTTTTAATAATTTTTTGGAATAAGATTTGATATATTTTCCTAATTTTTTATAGAGACTTTTTTAGGTGCTGAAAAATGCTAAAAATTAGGGGTCTAGTTTCCACCACAAAACTATATGGAAATAAACTTATTTCACTTTGATCTTAGACTATGTTATAGATAACATATATAGCTAGAACAATAAAAAATAAAAATCATTTTTAGACTTATATTTTCTCTTTTATAATGATTCAAATTTTGACTCACCTAAAATCGATAATTTCCATCTCCCACCACATTTTAAAAAAAAATCTATTCGAATTAGAAGAAAAATTATAGATTCTAGAAGAGGACTCTCTCCTCTAGAACGTCATGTAATTTTTAAATTTTTTTGATATGATTAAATATTTTTTTCTTTCTCAAAGTTGACATCTTTTCAAGTGTTAAAATATGCACTTATAGAATTTTTTAATTACAATATACTATATCTAATCAAAACACTATAAGCTCTATATGAGGATATTCTTGACTTTGAGCTCTATAAAATGGTGTTCATATGTTATTAAAAAAATATTATTAAAAATAGTAAGAGTTATTGAAATGCCACTTTTCTAAAATAATTTTATTTCTTTAGTAATTGCATACAAACTAGTATAAAACATGCATTTAATAGAAATTTTCAATTGGAGAATGTGAGACCATATATAACTTAGCTAGAATGAATTTATCTTGATCATATGTTTGAATAAACTTGATTTTTAGAACAAAATACTCAAATTCAATCATTTTGATAAGTCAGCCTGACAGGTGCCACAACTTTATACTATAACCTCCCTATGTCTATTGGACATAAAATTTCCAAAAATTATGATTCAAAAGAGGTAGATCAAACCAGATACAGATCAATGATTAGAAAATTGTAGTATATAGTGCATACAAGGCCTGATATTTCATTAGCAATTGGTATGGTGGCAAGATTCTCAACAAATCCCAAAGACAATCATATAATGGAAATAAGAAGAATCATGAGATATCTAAAAGGTACTGAAGAATATGGTTTATGGTACAAAATAAGAGGCAATTTGGATTTAAAAGTATTCACAGATGCTAATTAGCCAGGAAGTATTAATGATAGAAAAAGCACTAGTGGTAGAGCATTCTTTCTTGATAAAAGACTAGTGTCTTGGACAAGCAAGAAAGAAAATTGTATCTCATAGTCCACAGTAGAGGCTGAATATGCAACAACAATAGTCAATTGTTCTAATATTGTTTGGTTCAAACAACTATTGGTAGGTATGAAGATAGAGATCAAGGATCTGATAGTTATATATTGTGATAACACCAGTGCAATCAATATATCAAAGAATCTAGTGATGCATACTAAAACAAAGCACACTACTATAAAATATCATTTCTTGAGAGAATTGGTACAAGATAAAGAAGTAAGATTGGAATATGTGAATACAAAAGAACAAATTGTAGACATATTCACCAAACCATTACCTAAAGATGCATTTATGTATCTAAGAGGTAAGCTAGGGGTCATTACCCTATCCAAAGCTCACTAAGTGAATTTTAGTGATGCATCAACTAGAGCATGTTGATGATCAATCAGTTGGTGTAGTACTTACAAGGGCATATTGTGAATGAATAAGTACTTAAGGTACATTGATATTGATTGTTTATTGCCTTTGGCATGAGATATCAAAGAGGGAGAAGTTTTCTATCATTTCTCATATAAATTTTGTAAATAGAAAGAGAAAGAGATGTAAAAAGGGAGAATGAACTTGGTCTAATATCAAAGGTAGAATTTTCTATCATAAAAAGTTGTAGCAGACAAAAGTTTTCTGATAGAGGGAGAAACTGAAGGTAGAAAGAGTTCACACTGATAAAGGAAGTTCTCATGGATAAGAATTAGAATGAAACTAAGAACATATTCCTTAATTTATTCTTACTCTAAAAATTCATAGTATTATGACATGTTGTGTTGCCATCAATGTCAAAGAGGGAGATTGTTGAAATAATTGATTAATTGTGTATTGTCTTTGATGTTAAAGAAAATGTCATATCATTACTAGTCTATATATGCTGAGCCCACTCAGGCATTGAAGATAGTTTTCAGTCTACTGAGTATTCCAGAGTTTTCCTAGTTTAGATGACAATATCTATCGAGTTCACTCTGAAATCAAAGGAAAGTTTATAGAAGTTGAGTGTTAACTGAGCTCACTTGGTTAATGAAGGAAAAATTGGATGGAATTGATGTTAACTGAGCTCACTTAGTTACCAAAGGAACTTTGTGAATATGTAGTATTGATCAAGTTCATTTAGTTAACATAGGAAAATTATTTTTGAGTTGGTGTCTACCAAGTAGAGTTAGCTAATAAAGGATTTTCTTGTTTTGGCATATTAAGTTCAATTGAATTGTATGTTGGTTCTAGCTGATTGAGGAGATGAATATTAATTATTCTAAGTTATGTTCTAGCTAACTTGAGAATATGAAAGATATAAATATAAGGTCAAGTTGAGAATTAAAAAGATGAATGAATGGAAGATAATTGAAGATTTAATGGTGCTAAGAGGAGGTAAATCAAAAGGATAAGAACAATATCTTTATGGAGCTGAAAAGATACATTTAGTCAAGAAGGATCAAGTATACAAACTAGAATTGAGATCTTTAATCAGCAATTCAGTTGCATCCAAAATTAGTTCATCTCATTGTTACTCTCTAACCATTGTAGCAGTGATCTAAATCTCTTAACAGAGTTGGCTTAATAGCTATTTGTAAATGCTCTAACAAGGTGGTATTTCTATTGAATTTTGCAAAGACCTCTAACAAGGCCACTCTTAATAGGGTGATTAAATCTTCTAATAGGGTCACACCTAATAGTATATTTTGTAAACCTTTAATAGGGTTTTCTCCTAACAGGGCTCACTTTAGAAGAGTGAAAATTAGTAACTAGTTGCAATTGGTGATTCTTCCCAAATTGAGTTTCCATGATAAATCTTGATGTCAAATGTGTTCAAAGTATTTCTCTTATTTGTTTTCAGCTAAGTTAAAGTAATAGTAATCTCAAATAACATCTTAAGATTTTCATATTAAGTATTTGTGGAGCATTTTCAGTGTTTATCGAGTTACCAAATTTTTCTGTGTGTTTGCTGAGCATCAACAGAGTTCAATTTTCAAAGTTCATTTTGTACTAACATCTAAGGGATCTAGGATTTATTTTATTGGTAACTAATTCACCCCTCCCCTCTCAGTTACTCCTCTTATATTTCCAACACAATTCATCACATCATCCATAGACTGATGAACAAATATAAGTTGTGAATCATAGTTTAGAAAATTTATTGAAATGTTTGGTTGGAAACAAGCCAAAAGGATGGGATATGATTTTACCATAGGAAAAATTTTCATATAATATTTCTATCAATAGGAGTACTGGTAAATCACCATTCCATATTACATATGGAAGTAGTCTTAGAAATGCTCTTGAATTGAGGTAGTTGGATAAAGGAGAGATAAGTAGTGCTAAAGCAAAAGAATTTGTTGAACATTTGAAGAACATCCATGAGGAGGTGAGGAATCACATCATAAAGATGAATACATAGTATAAGGCAAAGGAATATGTGAAAAGGAGGTATAATGAATTTCAGATTAGAGATCAAGTCATGGTTCATTTGAGAAAGGAGCATTTTCAAGTGGGTAAATATAATAAGTTTAAGATAAAGAATTTTGGACCATGCAAGATAGTGGAAAGGCATGATTCTAGAAATGCTTATGAAGTGGAGTTTCCTATTGAATTGAATATTTTATTAGTATTTAATATTTTGGATTTGATAGAGTATTATGAAGGAGGTGGTGGAGATGAAGTTTTAGAAGAGTAGTAGAGTATTCCAGTAGCTACTTCAACTACAAAGGAGATTGAGGAGATACTGGATAGTCATGTTGGAAAAAGTAAAAGGAATATAACTTATGAGGAACACCTAGCCAAATGGAAAGGGAGGCCAATAGAGGATTCATCATGGCTAGCAAGGGAGGAGGTTAACCATCTTGGTTTTCCTCTGAACACTTGAGATGTGATGGAGTCATTTCTCAAATTACCCTAGGTTTTTGATGCAGGAGCATCCTAGGGGTAAGAGAAATCTTGCATCACCCAAAAATATTTTATTTTCAGTCTTGTCTATTTTAATAAGGACTAGTAGACAAGGAGGTTTCTCTTTCTCGGATCTTGTTATTTTTAGTAATTTTTTCATACAAACTTGAAATGTTCTCATTTTCTACATGAAGGTTCATTTTAGAGTTATAAACCTACCATAAAAATCTCATAACTCTAGCTTAATATTAGAGAAGTTATTGCAGATTTTTGGTGGAAAATTTTGTAGAAAAATCATCAGGTTCACCATTAGAGGCCTTAGAGTGCTCAGATGAGGTCTAAAGACTCAGTGAAAGTGTGCTAGAGCCATTCCAAGCCTATAGATTAGGAGATAAATTTTCTAAAAAGTGGTTATAATAGCTAATCAGAGAAACAATTTGAGAGTTGTGACCTTTCAAAGTTGGGATACCCAAAATTCCTAGAATAAATGTGAAAAATGTATTTGGCTAACTCTATATGTACTGTTAGGGTTTGTCAGCCCTAGGTATTTAGTTTGAGCATCTCGAACCTTCTCGAGTGACATAAAATTGCCTATTTAAGAAAGGTTTGAACATTTTTTAGAACAACTCTAGGTGGTAGTTCACACCTTAGTCTTGCAGATTATTGTATTGAAGGCTCCCATGTGGGTTAGCATATGGTACTTGTGAATTCTATAATTTTTCATTTGCAGTGCGAATAAGTCAATATATTTTTCTCCCATTTACTATTGTTTCTTTGTTTCTGTTATGTGTTTATGGTATTAAGGGGAGAACCCTTCATTAGGTGTAGTCAAAGTCAACCTCGAACTATTTTTTTGGCCTTGAATTCATAGGGCACTCATTCCCTTCTAAATATAGAGGCACAATAATTAATGACCTTAAGCAACATTTTCTCCTTGACCTCCAATATCATGGTACACTGCATAGAAATGTCATAAAATATGAGTCTCCATAGAGTTCCAATGATAATTCTAGCTCTACCATAGAATATATCCTCATTCCTAAACATCAAGATGTGCCAAAGTATGAAAGGAGAAATAATAGGCAAGAATAAATTTTAATTTTTTATCAATTCTATTTATATTTTATAGATATATATTGAAAAATAGAAACATAACTATCTAAAGATGAACAAAAAAAATTCTAGATCTCCTTGAAAAATGAGCATTCAAAAATGACATGTGATAAAAATTTAGGGCAAAGATAATAAGAAAAGATATGAGGCTCACCATTGGGTTTACTAAAAGGTAATCTATGTAGAAGAAGACAACATATGAAGCCTACTTAATAATTTACTCCAAGTTTGGGGGTCACAGTAAGTATTCCATTTGTTATTGAAGTGATAGAAGATGGAAAAGGTACTAAATAAAAGGTTATGCACAAGTTTGAATTTGGTAGAATGTAGGGGTGTTATCTTGCCACCTTAGTAATGTTAGCATGTCAAAGGCCACAATACAAAGCCTAAGAATCTTAACTCCTTCAGAATGGACTAGGTCCTCCACTAAGTAGGTAGAACATCAAACTTCATAGACATCTCTTGTGAACCAATGAGACTTCCCTTAGAAATTAAATCACTAAATTTTCCTATGCAACACATATTCCATTTCCTTAAAGAGCACCCTTGGAGAAAATTCAGAGGCTTTTCATCATTATAAAGATTCTATAATATTGATTTCTCCTTATAGATTCTATGATTTTGATCTATGATGCTATTCATTATTAATAATTATCTAACTTCCTCTTAAGTCTTCTAGATAGATTGGAAAATAGGGGATCCAACCACCTTAACTTTGATTTTACCTAAATATAGGTTATTAATGTGTAACCCTTTCCAAGCCCTTGAAAATTTTGGTACACCCTTACAAATGTAATTCTTGATCATTTCCTTCTAAGCTTGTTAACTTGGGTGACCTTCAAGATCCACTTATCTACTAATGTTATACATTTCCATCTTTGATCTTTTAGACCCAATCCACCCTACTCGTTACTTCTAATACACCAGTCCTATTTTACTGCATACCTCTATTTATTCCCAATAGTATTTGACCACAAGAAATCTCTAATCACATTCTTCACATAGCTGATATGATCTTGGTTGAATGTACATGTAGAAGACTAATAGATTGTATTTGCAAATATTATATTCTAACAAACTTGCACCCTCCTAGCCAAAGAAAGATATCAATTGTTACACATGGTGATTTTATCTTCAACTATTCTCCTAACCCATTCCCACATTGATTTCAAGTTATGGTTTTAAAAAATGGAATCCCTAAGAACCTTACTTGGTGGTTTGGTCCTTCCTAGGAGACCTCAAACCTTTTACACCAACTTGGGGAGTTTTCCTCAGATCCCAATAGAGAAGACTTTTTCATTGTGATTTTATCATCGTAAGAAAAATAAAAATATCATAAGGGTGACTAAAATTTGATTGAGGAATCTATTAGGATTAACATTAGATATAAATAATATTTACATACAAATATAGACAATATCAAAAGATAATAGATCACATAGAAGAGAACACAAGAAATAAAGATTTAATGTGGTTCACCCAAACCCTAGGCTGCATCCAACAAAAAAAAGTCCAATATTATAATTATCCAGTGATTACAATTTCCAATCCCTTACAACTCAATACCAATGCAAGAAGCTACAATATCACCATACATATGAAAACCCTAACCCTAAGATATTTTATACAAGCTTTTTCCACTTTCAAAATTAGGGCTAGAATAAGTTGTCCAATAGAAAAATAACATTCAATACCCTTTACAATAGTATTATCATTTTTTGCTTTGGGGGCATTGCCCTCAAAAATGCTCATGGGGGTGTTGCCTCTCAACCCCGCCCTATATTGCAATAAGGAGCACACCTGGAGCATTGCCTTAGGACCTCGTAAGGGGTACTACCCCCAAAAACTTGTAGAAATAATCTAGGAAGAAACTATGCCAAATAAAACTTTGAGTCTGATTAGGCTCCACATCACAAAAATCTCCCATGTGGAGACCAATCAGACTCCACAATAATAACCTCCCACTTGGAGACTAATCCTAGCACTGCTAAACTTATAGCTCCCACTGGTATATCAAGCCACCATGGACTCTGTTGTTCTTTCATTCTAGTTAGTCTAGAAAGACCAACTAAAGATGAAGAGGAGTTCATCCTCTCCCTTGTTACTTCCTTGGTAAACATACCTACTAAATTATCATCTATATGTATCTTCTACATCTTTAACTATCCATCATACAAAATTGACCAAATGAAATGGTACTAGAATTGTATGTGTTTTGTCTTTGAATGTAGAGAAGAATTATTTTTAAGTTGAATGGAACTTTGGCTATCTGTAAACAAATAAATATCTATCTATGGGTGTCTCAATTCTTCCATGAAGAATTGAAGCCATATCATCTCATTGGTTGCATCTATAATAGCAACATACTCTACCTCTATAATGGATAAATAATTTAGCTTCTACTATTGAGAAATCCAATTCACTATTGTCCCACCAACAATAAATACATAACTTGTAGTACTCTACCTAGTATCAATATCTCTTTCCAAATCTGAGTCAACATAGCCCTCTATATTAGTAGACACCCCAAAATGTAAACACTTACTTGATATTCCTCTCAAATATCTGAGAATCCATTTGATTTCATTCTAATGCTCAATCCATGGATGACTCATATATCTACTAACAACTCACATTGCATGTGAACTATCTGGCCTAGTACATACCATACCATATATTAAGCTTCCTACTATTGAAGCATAAGGTACCTTGGACATCTTATCCTCCTCTTCTGGTGTCTTTAGAAACAATGCATTAGTCAATTTTAAATGACTAGGTAAAGGTGTGTTGATAGCTTTAGCATTCTCCATAGAGAAATGTTGTAACACCTTCTCAATATAATCAACCCAAGATAGTGTCACTTTTTTTTCCTTCTTATCTCTGCAGATTTACATACCAAAGATTTTTTTTCTACCCCAAAATCCTTCATAGAAAGTGAGTGTGCTAACTATTCTTTTAAATCCTTAATGTGATCCATGTTAGACCTAGCTACAAGCATATCATTAGTTTATATAAATATAAAATACTATAATTGTCATCATCTAACGTCTTAAAGTAAACATAATGGTCAGAATGAAATTGAGTATAACCATGCTCATTCATAAAACTATCAAATTTAACATACCATTGCTAAGGTGCTTTCTTTAAGCCATATAAACTTTTCTTTAATCTACACACTAGATTTTCCTTACCTTTGATCTCAAATCCCTATGATTATGGCATATATATCTCTTCATCGAAATCACCATGCAATTTTTTTTTTTTTCAACATCAAGCTGATCCAAATTCACATCTTTAGTAGCCACAATACTTAAAATAATATGAATAGAAGTCATTTTAACAACACAAGAAAATATGTTATAAAAATCAATGCCCTTTTTCTATTCAAATTATTTTACCACTAACTTGGATTTAAATATTTTCTTACCTCATCATTTTCTTTCAACCTATAAACCATTTATTTTATAAAGCCCTTTTACCTATTGGAAACTTGCATAATTCCCATGTCTTATTTTTTTAGCAAAGATTCCATTTCTTCTTTCATTGTAGACTCCCATTGAATATCTCCATCCACTTGCACAACTTCATCATAACATTCAAGCTTACTAGCATCGATAAGTGAAATAGAATGAAAAGAAGGATAAAATATTAGTGGGGGTCCACTTAGCCTTGTTTATCCTCTTACATAGACAAATGTGAACTTTTACACTGTGTATTTTGTAGAGAGCGAGAATCTTAAATTACATTCACTTCTTACAATACTGAGCACTCTGCTTCTACTTTTATGATCATCTTCCTTAGCTCTAGTTCGTGTCTCTTAGTTCATCTTGTTAAATCCCTTTTTAGCAACCATTATAACATCTTAATCAAGATTGAAAAAAAAAACTTCGAGAAAACTTCAATGAAGAATTTCCTCTAAATAATCTTAATTTATATCGCAAAAATATTATTGATTCTATCTTGATGTGCTAGTGTTTCCATGATCTTGATTTGGAAATTCCAAAATGTTGATGATACTAGTATATATTGTGTTTAGAAGGCCGAGATTTATTGTAGAGTTAGCAAGTTTTATTAATATTTAGGATTTATTTATAACTTAACTTATGTTAGTATTATAGAGTATCCTTTTATATATGTTTCTTAATAATTGTATTAGTATATAAAGTGTCTTTCTAATAGTGTCCATGGAAATTTTTTGAATATTATTTGATGATATATATGTTAAACAATTATTAATTTAAAAACTTTTATGACATCTATAAAAAATTCTTTGAGTTTGAAACTTGAAAGCTTGAAGTAGATTAGTTTTAAAGGGTTGAGAATAGTTGTTTTCATCTCTTTGTAGGAAGGGTAATACTACCAAACACTATATAAAAAGGAGGATCTCTTGATACAATTGGCCATGTTTAGAGGATATCTCCTAAAATGATCTCATTAATATTTATTATTTAGTAATCTCTATTAAACCATGTGTTTAGATGACATGGAGCTTGGCTACAACTACTCCTTTGTTGTTGTGAGTCTATAATTGGATTTTACTACAAATCAAGTTAGATTACAAAACCCCAATAGGATGAAGAGATACCAATACTAAACCCAAATTATACAAGGGAAATATGCAAGAAAGTCCTCTTCCATGCAAAACTCATTAACCTTAGATGTAAAATATGAATGTAAATCAAACAAATTGATTAGGTGACAAAGATGAATTCAATCTCTAGGACCAATATGTATGCAACCAACTCAATTGAAATAAGAAATAAGATCTATGATATGAGATGAAGAGAAACAAGACATTGTTTCTCAAAATGTACAAGGGGAAGTGATTTTCTTCTCTAAAAGATACGAATTTGCAACTTCTATAGCACATCTAATTGTGAATGTGTGATCATAATAGAAATACTAGTAAACCCATAAAAATCTCAAATTTCTAGGTATAGGTATATTTGGTTGATGTCTACCAATAGTTTTACAGGATGACATTCATGTTCACAAAGTACACAAATATAAAGTTGACCAATATTTTTCTTGAAACTCTTGACAATTAGTTTCCAAATCCAAATTTATAATTATGATAATATTTTTTGCACAGAATAAATTTTTCTTTTGTTGGGGAGAATTGGCTTTCCTTGATCATGTCCCCATTTAGGAATTAACCTTAAAAGAGAAAAGTATGAAAAAGTAAGACAAATTTAAATATTAACCCTACTTGTATGAAACTATTGTCAATAAAGATTTTGCAATGCTTGAATGTCATTGATGTTGAATCTTCAAAAGAAGTGTGGCAAATCACCATAAATATAATGGGTACAATGTTAGTTTCATAATGTAGTAAGTTACAACGTTATATAAATGAACATGGAATAGATCTAGGTATTTGTTTGGAACAATAGAGAAGACAACATTGTGAGTACAACTTTGTAGAATGAGCAATACATATCATCAATGAATACATTACAAACTAAATGTGCATTATGCATACTAGATTTAGTATTCTACTCATTGACAACTAAGAAATGTAGTAATCCCCAACGAAACCCCAGTGTTGCAATGTAGTAATTGAGAACATTAATTTTCCAATCTAATTAATGACACTTTAGTAACCAAAAGCAAGGCATTAATATGGATATATTATTGAACATACGTGAAGCATGCACACAAAGCATTGACTAACCAATAAACTTTGAAAATAAATGTGAATAACATGCACTACATTTGGACAAAAATAAAAATAAATAAATAGGATGACAATGACAATAATAAAACAAATAAATAGGACTACAATGACAATAATATCAACAAATAAATAGGATGACAATGACAAAGATAGGATATAGTTTTCAACTTATGTTAAGCATCACCATAAAGTATTCATTAACCTTAGACACTAAGAAGTCAAAATCATTCTAAAGCATGGAAAACAACCAGTGAAAAAAAAGAAACTTGAAGACAATCGTGCAATAGAAACTATTGAAATGGAAAGAATACTTGCATTGAACTTTATGATAGCCTGCATTTTGCACATGATAACAAGGAATAAATAGGATGGAACAAAGAGAAATACATTAAGCAATAACCATGAAGTATTCACTTAGTAGTCAAAGTGGTAAAATTGAATAAATATATTTTTTAGAAGCAATCAAAATAGTAAAAATGGAAACAATATATTTTTTACAAGAAGTCAATTTGCAAACAAAAATGTGGATAAATTAAGACCATGGGCCATACACTTAGGAGGCAAACTGGTAAATGTGGATTGAACACATAATTTAGTGTTGGAATTACTAATGGGAAACATATACTTCTAAGAGGGCGGATTTGAATAAAAAGTTCAAACTTCAGCCATTAAAACTTTCACCATTTATTAGATGCATGTAATATATGCATTGAAAATAGCATGAAAAGTAAATGCATCTAAAACATGTAAACTATTGAACACACACACTTAACACCAGATATGATTACCTAGAAACCCTCTAAATGAGAAGGTAAAACTAGGGTGGGGATGACACCCAAAAATCTTCACTACTGTAGCAATACAGTGTACCAAATTAAGGTTACAATGGTTTGACCATGAAATGTGATTTGCCCTATGAAAGGCCTGCCTTGTTAAAGGCTTACAAGGATTGTTAAGTCCCTCCTTGTTAATAGATTTCAACACCCTATTAGAAGTGTTCCTAGCTAAAGGACTTCAGAACATCCACTTGGAATGTCACCCTGTTAAAGGATTTCCAACTGTCTGTTAGGACTACTCTGCCTAGGAGATTTAACTAAAATCACCTGTTAGGATTTTTTAGCATAGATCTTGTGATTGGATCTAGTTGCTTGATTAAAGATCAAATCTATACATCGTCCTTCTTGATCCTATTTGATGTAACAATTGTCATATCCTTTTGTTCTTTGTTCTCCTCCAACTAATTTTGCAATTCACTCTCACTACTAAGTCACCTTGAATGCCTTGTGATTAACTTTGATCATTCACCTATTGTTACCTCTTGAAAATGATCTCTTTCACTTTCTCAATTCCTCTTCTTTGTTGGGGCTTCATCTTCCTTATAAAGACTTTGGTGGCTTAGGGTGAGGTATGAATCTATGATTGAGATTCATCCTTTTTGCCACTTAATCCTTCCTATTTTTTGATTGGCTGCATGCAAACACATAGGGATTTTGCAAATAGATTCATCCTTATCTTTAAAGAATCAAAATCTAACCTCAAGTCAGCTTGAAATCTTCCCCTTTGACATGAGTATCAAAAACACTTAACTGTACATAATCAATCTAATCTTCTCGAGTATAATCATATTCACAACTCGGCTTATATACAAAACTTCAAAATTTCAAGAGTTAATGTGCCTGTTTTGTATTCAAGAATCTATTCTCCATTCTGAGTAGATTTGTCTCTTGCTGATAGTCTTTGTCTTCAATGTATTTGCAATTGATGCTCTGTCATCTAATATGTGCTTTTCTCTACATCTATTTCTACATTGTATTCCTCCAAACGTATATCACTGGGGTCAAAAATTGATTTAGCTCCCCCTTTCATTATTCTCTTCTTTCTTTATTTGCTCCTTTCCCTATTTGCTCCCCCTTTGGTTTAATTCCTCCTTACTCTTTTCTTGCCCCTTTTTTCTTTTATCTCCCCCTTTTTGACACTTATGTCAAAGGGTTTATACACTCAGAGTATATTTTTCCAAAAATGATTTGTGGACTTCCATAATTATCTTTAGAGTTACATCCCAGTTGCACATGCAACGTCTAGTGACTTGAGTTGAATTGCCAGCTCAACTGCTAGGTGAACTAGTCCATCTAATGTAGAAAGAGGAGGATCTTTCTTTAAAAAACTTTGTACATATCCTAGCTCTTTATGGAGTATTTCCATATGTGGGGTGAGGGAGGCTTGAATTTGTGTCAACTTAGTTCTTATATATGCCTCTTCTACTTTTAACATAGCTAGTTCACTTTGTGACTGACACAATGCATGAAAATGTTGTTACATCTCAATTTTTGCCCTAAATTTTTTAAGCTAATATAGCCGTTAAACCAAAATAATTTCTCATACTTAGTTGAAATTAGTTTATAATAGACATTGTTTTATCATGGTAGTTATAACTGTTGTTTTATTTATTCATGTTCATGTGAACTTGAAGGAATTATCTTTAGCCATTGCATTGATCTAATTATCATGTGAAATTGAGTTAGTTAAAGTTAGCCATTGTATTCATGTGACATGAAGACAATTTATTTTCTTATGAATCAATTAGTATTTATGATGAATTTTCCTAATGATATTATATAACAAATTATGAAACAAGAAATGATGTTTTGGCAAGAGTGTTGTTTTTAAAGGTTGTAGGATGAAGATTGGAGAAAGAGGGGAAGCATTATGAAATGAGGTCATCAAAATGGGATGGTCATAAGATTCAGTCATTAGGAATGGCATGTTTGACCTAAAAAATGCCTTGGCAAGTTAATTAGGGCTTGACAACAAATTTCTTGGTGAAATCTGCATGAGCTAGAAATAAAGGTAAAAAAATATAAATAATAAATATAAACAAAAATTATTACCTTAAATAAATTTCTCAAATAATAATATCACTTGATACTATTTTACTCTCTTAATTAGGATCATAAATATTAGGGGGTGTATTAATGCAAGAAGGAGAAGACATTGTCTATGAGTTTAGGAAATTGAAGAACTATGAACAAAATTATGCACCATGCGATCTAGAATTAGCAGCCATTGTTCATGCTTTAAAAATGTGGAGGCATTATTTAATTGGAAAGCCCTTTGAGTTATGATCTAATCATCAAAGCCTAAAATACATTTTCACTTAGCAAAATATGAATGCTACATAAAGGAGATGGTTAGAGTTGCTAGCAGATTATGAAATTGACATAAACTACATTAAGGGAAAAGAAAAGAAAGTAGCTAATGCCTTAAGTCAGAGAAGACATATTTCAACAATGACTAAGGTAAAATTTCAATTAAGGGATTAGATCTTATATCAATTGGAGCATGATGATTTTTATTCAGAAATCAATTCGGCACTTATTAGAGACCCATAGGATGCCAAGTATTTAGAATTTAACTTAGAAGAAGATGGATTGTTGAGATATCACCATAGGATTTATGTAGCCAATCATCCTGAGTTATGAAGATTAATTCTAGGGGAGTACCATTCAATTCCATATTCAAGACACCCAAGAGTAACGAAAATGTTATCTGACATAAAGCCTTTATACTTTTGGAAGGGAATGAAAAAAGAGATAATTGAGCTTGTAGCAAGTTGTTTAGAATTTTAGAGAGTGAAAGTGGAACATCAATACCCAACAAGATTGTTGCACCCAAATGAAGTACCCGAATGGAAATGGCAAGTAATATCCATGGACTTTGTATAGGGGTTGCCAATGACTAGGAATCAACATAACACTATTTTTGTTGTGGTTGATAGATTGACTAAGGTTGCACATTTTATTCTAGGGAATTTATTCGATGGAGCACCTAAAATAGCCCATAAGTTCATAAAAGAAATTTTCAGATTACATGGAGTTCTAGAGAAAATTATTTTAGATCAAGATGAAAGAATAACTTCTAGATTTTGGCAGACACTAATTTCAGCCTTGGGTACTAAATTGAATATAAGTTCAGCTTATCATCTTGAAACAGATGGTTAGACAGAGCAAGCGAATCAAGTATTAGAAGACCTTAGGGTTTATTGCATGGATTGGAAATATCAATGGGAAATGAACCTACCCTTGGTTGAATTTGCATACAATAACTCATACTAGTCTTCAATTAAAATGGCACCTTTTGAAGCCTTATATGGTCATAAATGCAGAACCCTAGTAAGTTGGAATCAATTAGAGGATAGGGTCATTGTTGGAATAGAAATGCTTTGAGAGATGGAAGAACAGGTACTTTAGATTTGCCAAAAGTGGAAGGAAGCTAATGACAGGCAAAAAAGCTATGTTGATGTGAAAAGAACACCTAGGGAATTTGTAGTAGGAGACAAGGTGTTATTAAGAGTTAAGCCTAAAAAAAGTACTATTAAATTTGGCAAGAATGTTAAATTGGCCCCCAGCTATGTAGGACCTTTCGAAGTTTTGGAGGTTATTAACCCAGTGGCCTACAGGATTGCTTTACCTCCAACCCTTGCCAGGATGCATAACATCTTCCACGTGTCTTATCTTAAGAAGTTTGTTAGTCACCATGAGCACATGATTGATTGGAAATTGTTGCAGGTGTGAGAGCCAAGGGTGGTAGAGGTAAAGCCACTCAGAATACTTGAGGTACATAATCTGCACTTACAAAATCAAGAAGTAACTTAGTGCAAGGTCTAGTAGGACCAGTATACAGAGGATAATGCTATGTGGGAAGACTACCATGATATTTTTCAAAAATACCCCTATCTATTTTCAAAAACTAGAAATTAAATATATATATTTTTCTTTTATTTTAAACTTTAAAAAAAAAAAACAGCTTGACATTATTTCATCGTGGACGATGAAAAACCTAAGGGGGTGGGTATGTTACATCCCAATTTTTTCCCTAAAATTTTTAAGCTAATATAGTCGTTGAACCAAAATAATTTCTCATACTTAGTTGAAATTATTTTGTAATAGTCATTGTTTTATCATGGTAGTTATAGCCATTGTTTTATTTATTCATGTTCATGTGAAATCAAAGTAGTTATCTTTAGCCATTGCATCGATCTGATTATCATGTGAAATTGAGTCAGTTAAAATTAGCCGTTGTATTCATGTGAAAGGAAGATAGGAATTAGTTAGTATTTATGATGAACTTTCCTAATGATATTATATAACAAATTATGAAACAAGAAATGATGTTTTTGTGAGAGTATTATTTTTAAAGGTTGTAGGATGAAGATTGGAGAAAGAGGGGAAGCATTACGAAATGAGGTCATCACAATGGGATGGTCATAAGATTCAGTCGTTAGGAATGACAAGTTTGACCTAAAAACCACCTTGGCAAGTTAATTAGTGCTTGGAAACACATTTCTTGGTGAAATCCACATGAGCTAGAACTAAAACTAAAAAAAAATATAAATAATAAATATAAACAAAAATTATTTCCTTCAATAAATTTCTCAAATAATAATAACACTTGATATTATTTTACTCTCGTAATTAGGATCATAAATACATAAACATAAAATGACACCCTTACATTAAAATTTCTAATCCAACTTAGCCACCTTATGCGTACATATTTATAAACTTAACAAAGACAATTAAATAACATAAAATAATATTATTAAATTGACCCTTCATCTTTCCTTCTCTTTTCGTTTTCTTTTTCCTACTCTTTCTTTTTAAATTTAGAAGTCAAAAATGATCTTGTAGTGGTAGGAAGCGATAAGGCTAGGTTCAAATTAATAAATATACGAGCCTTGTCATCTTTCAAGCACCTTGGGATAACCGACTCACATTCACTCTGCAATTACCCTGCTCATACCTATTACCTTTGCTCACATCTATCACCCTGATTAGTTTCAAAACCTTTAACATTTGAAGTTGTCTCCATATTCTTTCCCAATGTTATCTTTTTACCTTTCTAAGCTATCAACAAAACTTGGGTATTCATCGTGATTATATCATCACATCCAGAAAGTCATGGAGGTCTGGGAAGAAAGTGTTGATTACGGGAGTAGCAAGCCATCTTCAAAGCTTGTGTCATGTAAGGAAATAATTATGTTTTCAATTAATCTCTTTCCATTACCACGTCCAAGTTGAGTCGGCATTAAACTGTTACCTTTTTGTTAAGTCTTCCATATTAAAAATATAGCAAGTCGATTCCTCTCTAAATTACCTGAGAAGTCTTAGTCCTTCTTAAGGCTTGTGATGTCTATCCACATAATTAGCAAGAAGATCAAAATCTCTGCATGTATATCAAAGGTCTAGAAAAATAATATCTAATTGTATGATTGGAATAAATTGTATGCCTATACCTTGTGTTTAAAGTCTGAAAAGATCATCTTTAAAACTCTTTATTTAAAACTCTAAAAAGGTGAATCAATAATAGATAATAGTATAAGAGCACCAAGGAAATCACTCAGCCAATGCTAGAAAAGGTAATGAAGGTGCAATTCTTACAATAAGAATGTAGGTTTAGGCACCAGTGAGTCACCAAATGAAGGCCCAAAAAATGGTGATAAGGAGTTAATGAACCTGTTATAATTTGAAACAAGAAGGAAGTCAGTAACTTAAAAATTACACAAACAAATTTAATGCATTTAGCTCATGTGATTTCACTTTGAGAATTAGTTGTCAAGCTGAGTGGTGGAGATTAGTTTTTAAACCCACATTTAAAATCCTTGGCCAAGGTGATAATAGGTAGACTTACCACAATAAATGGATCATGTTGTTGTCCTGATGCTTTAGTTATTCATTCGAATAGTTGTTGGGACCTCAACCCACCCGAATACTTCGATGGCTGGATCAATGAACGTCCCATGCCCAACATTAGGGTAGGGAGGTCCGTTCTATTAAATTAGAACATGTGGGGATAAGTAGAAACATCCATGGTTGGGAGGTTAAACCAATGATAATGCTTCTCCTCTCACCAAAGTCAAGCTTGGACAACCAATTTGAAAAGGGGTCTCACATTAAATCTATATGTACTTAACTTTTAGTTAGTATTTTCCTTTCCAACTGAAGGTTTTACTTTATGAAAAAGATGAACGTTATCTTTAATAGTTAGTTAGTTATTCAAAGCATAGTAATTGTATTTTCATTTCAAAAATTAGTTTAGATTTAGTTCAGTTGAACTCGTCAAATTTATAGATAATGATAAACTGTTTTATTAGGAAAGCATTAAAGATTTTATATTCAGCTTTTAAGACTTTTTTTCCTTGTCATGCGAAATAGATACTTTAATTTAGTTAGTTAAATAATGGAATTATATTGTAGAAAAACTGGCTATTACAAATGCTTCTCACTCTAAGCGGGGTTTTGAGGTAGTTGCATACCTAATACATTGAGATTTCTCTCCAAACTTAGAATTTTGTGTCTTTTTTCTTCAATGAAGAGTGCTAGGTCACACAGTTTAGTGTACAATGAGAAAATATTTTCCAATACCTTCTTCACATCTTCAACCTTTGTGGTTAGTGCAACTTGAGTAATTGCAATCTCACTAGATACTTTCTCATTTACTTTACTCTGGAATTTCTTCTTTGACCACTCAAGAAGTTTTGCACTTGTGTCAATATCTTCATTATTGACCTTTTCAAAAAAATTTGACAATTGTTCCAATAGAGGCTTTGATTCTTTAGGTGTAGGCATGCTAAATGCATCTAAGTAGATTTCCTTGATGTCTTGCAATGCTTGCTTTTTCCTAAATTCCTGTCTAAGCACTTCTTGGCACTTCTTTTCTAAAGCTTGTTGCAACATGTTTATTTGTTCTAGTGTCATTTTTGCATAATCAAACTGAGGTATCACTATTTCTTCATCTAAAGTTACATCATCATAGTGAGTTATGTTGTCAATTTTTGTAGAGCTTGAGCTTGGTGCTGAAATTTGTAGTGGCACTACCTTTGTACTCTTCTTCTGAAGGATTTTTGTAGGAGTGCCTGATGTTAGTAATGTTACCAATGCTTGAATAGCTTCTTGCTCTTTTTCCTTTGGTGTATCCTTTCTCTCTTTAGAACTACTCTAGTCAATCACAATGATTGGAATTACACCTTGTGGTTGTGATGTAGGTATATATGTGTCTATTTTCCCTATTTGTTCTATTGTTGTCTTCTTTTCTTCTTCTTTGACACTTGTGTCAACCTTGATAGATGTATCTTCAGTTGCTTGAATCAAGGGTTGATCACTAGTAGCTAAAGGGATGGAAAAAGGTGGTTCTTGTATATTCACCTTATCCTTTGTTATGTCAGCTACTACATTTTGAAGCTCATCTACATTGACCAATACTAGTTTTCACATAATCTTGCTTGTAGTGTGGATTGGTCAAGATTCTTCTTTAGATCTTATGCAGTTAAAGGATTGATGTTCTGAGTTGAACTATTAGGAACATCCTTAATAGTTATGGTTTCTACAGGTATACTAGTGTTAGAGGAGGGCTTATAGTCAGCATTTGTGTGTCTTACACACTCTATTCTTCTTGCTACTCTTTAGCTCTAGCCATGTCTTCATCTTTCTTTTGTGTTTCCTCCTTAGTATTATCCTTTTCTTTATCTTCCTCCTTGTCATCCTCCTTATCATTATTATCATCACCATTATTTCTTCCCTCAAAGGGATCTTCTTCTCCTTGTTTTCCAATTGTCAAACCATAAATCAATTCCCACATTTGAGTGGATTTCTTCACAACATCTTCAATATTTTTCTGAAGAATGCTGAATGCCCTATATTGTGGTGCAAACCTTCCACCATATTTCCTGTTGGCCTTGATAATTTTCTTTTTTAGTTATTTTTGGTATTACCTAGGCTAATGTGGATTCTCTAATTTGTTTCTCTAGGTTTAAACAATAATGCCATTTATTTTCAACAATAGTATATAATTCCTTTGGCATGGTATTGTCTAATCCAAGTGGGGTGTTCTTGAATTTTGACATCATTTTATATATTGATTCTTCAATCAAATTTTTCTCTTCTCTACCAAGTTTTCCAAAATTAATACTTTCCAAACTAGAAAAATCTACATTATTTCTAACATTCTCACATATATTCTCGAGATCATATTTTGGTGGATGACTTACCACTCTAAATTGGCTTGTATCCTCTGATTCTATTTTCTCATCATCAGTTTTTGGTTGTCCAATGTATTTTTTTCTTTGTTTCTTTTGTTCCTAACCTCCTTGTTCTATAGCTTTGGCCTTTTCTTTAGCTTTTTGTATGGTGGCCTGTGTTCTTGCCCTAGTTGTTGGTGTTGTTGGCTTTGCTAGGCTTGGCTTAGCAATCTTCTTAGCCTTTGTCCTTGCCACATGCTATGATTTGGCCTTTCTCTTCCTAGGTTTTGCTTGTACTAGTTCTTCCTCTGCTTCCTCGATACCTTCTACCTCTTCTTCAACCTTATCTTCTCCTAATCCTTGGGTGAGTGCAAGAGGTTCTCTAGCTTGTTCCTATTCTTCCTCTTCACCCTTTTCATCATGTTATTCTTCTTCAAACTTGGTCTTTAATTTCTTCACCAATTTGTCTTTCTTCTATTTGGAGGCTGTCTTTAGCTCCATCTCAACTTTGGACTTCATAACATCATAGTTTCCAAAAAATTTAGCTGATTTATCAACTTCTTCAACAAAAAGAATAGTGATGGCAGCTGAGGCTTCATCAACATTAATCTCATAGCCTAAGGGTCTTAGCCATCTTACCCTAGGTACGAAAACCTATACATATGTATAGTCAATATAAAAAAGAAAGCATATGTCATTATAATACTATTCAACCAAGGAAACTGGTATTCTCATCCTTTATTTCATAGACTTCTTGAAGTCTTCAAAATAGCTAGTCATCATAGTCTCAAAGTTATCTCCCATTTGTTCAATATACTCATTGACTTGAACTGCAATTGATCTATTTGTCTTCCAACTCACCTTGCCAAAAGATGGCAATGTGTTTTGAACATAGAAAAATATGCAAATTAGGATTGCTCCAAACTTACGCTATGCACTCTTGGCTTTTCTAATGTCACCTAGGTTTTCAATTATTTATTGCAATTGTAGTTTCGCTAGATAAGAGGTATGATCCTTCTTTACAATTTTATAGCCCACATCTACTGCAATGTAGGGTATACTATTTAACTTGATTGGTTGATAAAACTTATGAGAAATTACCCTTATGGAAAAGTCCAATGCAGGATCTATTATGGTTTCAATAGTCATTCCACGTTTGTTCTATTTGGCTCCTGTGTTTTTCTCAATGACCTTTTTTCTTAATGACCTCCTTTGAGTCCCTTCATAGAGGCTTCGGCCAATCTAGAGTTGGAAAACCAGTTACCCTATGAACTGTTCTCTTTGAAATTTTGATGGGACCATCTTCTATCCATAAGTATCCATAATGTATTTTTCTCAGCACTATCTTGATCCATTTTGTTTTGAATATCGTAGGGAAATCTAGGGCACGAGTCAAACCCTTCCTTTCAAAAATATCAAATTCTTCTTTCAAAATTCCATTTTCACACAATTTGTTATAGGCTTGTCTTATTTCCATGTCTTGTATTCCTCCTATCTTGCAGTTATAGCATTTTCTAACATCTTGGACCATTATGACTTTTCGAGGAATCATGGAAAGTGTGCCTAACGGGTCTTGTTTGTATGCAACATCTAGAATTTCTCTAAAATTTGGTTGATTCACTTTATTGCTACCTAATTGAACATTTAAAACTTCTTGACCCTCTACATTCCTTGAACTAGGGGCCATTTGATAGGCTAGGGTTTATACAAATTTCAAACTGTGTGACTTAGCTTATGAATAATACCTTGGAAATTTGATGAACTGATGTTGGGTCATTGCTGGAATTTGTGCAAATGCTTCAAACTTGGTTTTTGAATCACCTTCTCAATCTTCTTACTCTCATTTGAATTTGTAATGATGAAAAATTTGTGAAAATTTACCTTATATCCTTCAAAACTCTGCATTTAAAGCTTAATTCTTGTATAGCTATAAACTCATCATCAACATAATTTCTATTTCATTCTGCATCTACTGACATGACCATCACTTGGTAGCTACTGCAGGCTTGACATCAACTGTTAGGATTAAACCATGAACATAAATAACAATTACATGCAAATATAACCTATAACAAAAAATAATAGATCACATAGAAAAGAACATAAGACACTAAGATTTAATGTGGTTCACCCAATCCCTAGGCTACATCCACCAAACAACAAGTCCAATATTTTTATAACCTAATGATTACAACTTGGTTACAATCTGTAACCCCTTATAGCTCAATACCACCACAAGAACCAATTTTGCATCACACCTTATGAAACAATCCCCAACCCTAAGCCCTTTTATACAAGTATTTTTACCACTTTAGGGTTATAATTAATAATTATATGTAGGCCCAAAATCTTGATAAAGTAGGGCCCAATTTATTTATTTTCCAAATAATTTATGAAGTATGTATAGTACTTTCCTGATCAGTCACCGCAATCTAACATCAACTAGCTAGCCTGGCAGCTCGACACTAACTAGTATTTCACTCATCATACACAGAGAACTTTTCATGCTCAGCAACAATATGAAAACTTGAAGATTTAACCTTGAATTTTCTACAACTTCTTACATCTTTATTCATGCTAATGTAATCTTTTCAGTGTTGTTTTCTTTTGGAACTAATGTATGATATAATACTTTTGAATATGAGTCTCACATACCTCTTGTTGCTTAGTTTGATTAAGTGTGACTACTAAACCCTTTGGGTGAAGTGATCCCTTCTCTATTTGATGTACTGAAACCTTCCTTCTTCTTCCATGTCTTATTCATCTCATTCTTGATGTGTTCAACATCTGCCTTGCCTTTTCCTTTACCAAATTCACAACTTGGTGCCTTAGACATAGTTGGACAGTTTTTACCAATGTGACTAGTCTTCAAACAACTGAAACATATAGTTTGACTCAACCATCTCTTATAATTACCACTAAAGTGAGTCCTAATGCAATTTTTAGGTACATGCCCAGTTCTTGACAATATTGACAGCTATATCTTATATTGTAATCCTAGTCATAAGAATTTCCATAGCTTCTTGCCTTTGTTGGCTTGTTTGTTGACCATGTGGACTTGGATCTGCATCTAAAGGCTTTATGTCCATACTTCTAATAGTTGTAGCAATATCCTTTAACTTTTGGTGCATGCATGGTTCTAGTTCTACATTCATCTACCCAATGACCTTGTTTATTGCACTTATGACAATGGACCATGTTTTTAGGCTTATAATTCTGATTTGTATTCTTGCTCCTGCACATATTAGAGGTATGCCCTTTCTTTCACAATGATGACAAGTAGGTTTGGTATTCGTACCTTTTTTGTTCCTTTCCTCAAAAACTTTGGATGATTTTTTTTTCTTTAATGCTTGTGTAGCCCAATCTTGATGTATCTTTGTTGGATCTAGGGGATTTTAGTAATTTCTCAAAGTACTCGATGGCTTAATTTGGCTTGTTGAAACTTTTAGCAAATTCTTTTTCTCTTTTTAGACCATTCTACAGTTGTTCATTCTACAACTTCAATGTTGTTATCTCAATGTCCTTGACATTTAAATCATGATGAGCATTCCAATTGCATGTTTGAGATCCTAGATAGCACTATTGACTTCTCTTCCGATCTATTTTCTAGCATTCTTTTGTCTTCTTCAATCATGGCCTTGACTTCTATAGCTTTCTTCTTTTGTTTAGTCACCCTGCATAGTAGTATAGGTTGTGATTCCTGCTCCAACTTTAGAATTCTGATTTGTTCAGGTTGTGTTCTATTCTTCTCCATTGGATCTATAAATGTTGCATCAAATTCACTAGAGTTACCATCTGCAAATAGCTTTGTGGTGTCAATCTCTTTGTATTGTGTGTCATTTTCTGCTATAACAATCTATTTCCTTCTCTTCAAAGAACTCTTCAAAGTATCTCTGGCTTTTTTTAGTTGATGTAGTATGAGATGTATTTCAATCTCCTAGTTCTTAATGGTTTTTCTCAATTTGTAGACTTCCATTTCAAAAAAATTCCTCTAAGCTGCCAAACTTCTTCTTCTAAGAACTTAGCTCTAATACCAATTGTTGGAATTAAAAATGGGAAACATATACTTCTTGTTGGGGGTGGGGGGTGGGGGTGTGAATTAGAAGTTCAAACTTTAGCTATTAAAAATTTCACCATTTATTAGATGCATGTAATATATGAGCTAAAAATAACATGAAAAGTAAATGCATCTAAAACATGTAAACAATTGAACACACACACACACACACACACACACACACACACACACACACACACACTTAACACTAGATATGATTACCTAGAAACTCTCTGAATGAGAAGGTAAAATTGGGATAGCGATGACACCCACAAATCTTCACTACTATAGCAATAAAGTGTACCCAATTAAGTTTACAATGGTTTGACCATGAAACACGATCTACCATGTGAAAGGCCTGCCTTGTTAAAGGATTACAAGGACTGTTAAGTCCCACGTTGTTAGAGGATTTCAACACCATGTTAGAAGTGTGCATGACTAAAGGAATTTAGAACATCCACTTGGAATGTCACCCTATTAAAGGATTTATAATAGTATGTTAGGACTACTCCACCTAGGAGATTTAACTAAAATCACCTGTTAGGATGGTTCAACATAGATCTTGTGATTGGCTTTGGTTTCCTGATTAAAGATCAAATCCTTACAATATCCTTGATCCTTCTTTGAACTAATATAATAATTGCTATATCCTTCTGTTATTTGTTCTCCTCCAACTGATTTTGCAATTCACTCTCATTACTATGTCACCTTGAATGCCCTATGAATAATTTTGACCATTCACCCCTTGTTACCTCCTATAACATGATCTCTTTCACTTCCTCAATTCCTCTTCTTTGTTGGGGCTTTGTCTTCCTTATAAAGACTTTGGTGGCTTAGGGTTAGGTATGAATCTATGGCTGAGATTCATCCTTTTTGTCGCTTAATCCTTCTAATTTTTTGATTGGCTGCATGCAAACACATAGGGATTCTACAAATAGATTCGTGCTTATCTTTAAAGAATCAAAATCTAACCTTAAGTCAGCTTGAAAATAGTTTACATAGTTGTCCAATTTGTGTTACTCAGCACTTGAAGTTACTAATGCTCGACACATCCTATAATTCTATTTTTGACTCGACATCTAAATTGCTTGGCATCTACTATTTACTCGGCACTTGAATCACTTGACATGGTCTATTTGCTCAACACTTGAGTGACTTGGCACATGAGTGACTTGACACTCATTGCAACTCAGCACAGTCTTGTATTTACATATTATAATCAGCATGCATTAGTAGTTCGACATATACTAAGTAAATGTCTTAAGTGTGTTGACACTCAATTGTCAAAACCAATCTGAGATCAACATTTAGAAGCAGTCAAAATCCATAAAAATATGCATAGCAAGCACTAAAACCTAGAAAAGAACACACATTCAAATGACTTAAATAGATAATAAAAATTGGAATAGAACATGCAATGGAACTACTAAAATAGGAAATAAAATTATAAACTAACATGCATTTGAACAACTAAAATAGGAATAAACTTGAATTTAATAGTATGCTACCAACCTAAACATGCATAGAGAATTTATAGATAGAAGAGAATAATCCAGAAGTGTCTAGAATGAGAATTTTCAAAGATATTAACATTGCATAGTATCATTCTTATAGGATATTTTCATAGAAGGAATGTTTTGTTGATTTCAATACTAAATTATGGTGGAAAGTGATCAATCATTTTATATAATGAGTTGCATTTAATGTTTTCTTCATGTGATTCCTTCCTAAATTCATATTAATATATATATTTTCTTCTTCCACATGTTTAATAAAATTGAATTTATGAGCTTCCACTATTTTAATTTAATTCAATTGATGAGCCTTACTGTACCACTAGTTATGCATGCAGGTACTAGTTGAAGTTGGTTTAAATGCTAGAAACTATCACATTTATTTCCAGTCCATGTGTAGCCAAAAATGTAATTTTTTTTGGATATGCACCAATATCCATGCATCTTTTAATGTCACAAATTTTTTAATTCACCTATAACCGTGCATGTGTGCACATGAATGTAATAGAAAGTAAACATCAATATAATCACTTTTTATTTTGCAACCAATCATGTCAAAATATAATTATGTGCAACAATATATTTTTATTAATACAAATGTCAACTTTTTTGTGCAATGATGTGTCTAACATAAACATGTTTGCAACAATAATTTCCCATGTAAAGTGATTATGTATTAGTGTACAAAAGCTAATGATTATTGGTAGTTATGGAAATTTCTATTGGGGTATTTGTATGTAGGTACTATGCCATTTTTTTGGGTAGTCATTGTGGGGTAATGGTAATGGTTAATGTGGAAACACTATGTGCATGGGTGGTAACTAGCTTGTTTCCCCTAGTGAACATTCAAAATATAGAAAAATCTCATTTCAAATTGTTTCCCTCATCTATTTTGAGGATATTATGTTTCAAAGGTAAAGGTATGGTAATCTATATATTGTTGGCATTATGTTATATTTTTCATTAGTGACAACACTTACTCAATTATAAATGCTTATCAAGCATCCAGTGGTTACCTTGTAAGCTTAGCAGTTATATAGTTTACACCAAGCATTCCTAAAGTGACTGAGTAAATACAAGCAATATGAAGACTAGAAGTGTCTACTCAGTTTCTCAGTGTCTACCATGCTTCACAGTGTCTACCAAGTAGTAAGTTTGTATCATGGAGATTCAGTGTAAACCAAGTGCTCGAAGAAGTAGTGTTTACCGAGTGAAGCAAGGTAAACTCAGTGTGCAGTATCTACTAAGTGATAGTACATCTACCAAGTCACCAATGGTTACCGAGTTTAGAACTACATCGAGTGATTAGTATGCATTGAGCCTTCACTTCTACCAAGTGCATGACGATGCCAAGTAATGCAGTGGATGCTGTGTATTAGAAGGTCACCGAGTTAGTTCAGTGAACCTGAGTTATTTACTATTGGGCCGACTTTGTAATGTATTTGTTCACTTGTATTTTGGCTGACCTTGAAATTTTGTAAATTTGAAAGATATATATGTAAGATGTATTGTAAGACATCTAGAAGTTCAAGGAATATCAAAGGAATGTGAAGTAATTTTGAAAAAAATATGTGAAGGATTTTCAACAACAGTTCAAGGAATAGAACAAGGTCAATACAGAGGTAGAAAAGTTATATTCATCACATAAGGTGATCAGTGCATAATGGATCTTATTAGCAATCAATTGTAAGTAGACCCACTATTTCATCTTAACAGGTGAATCAATCTTCTAAATTCTCCAACAAGGTAGACGTAACAGTCTTTGTATAAATCTCCTAACCGAGTGCATACTTCATTATATATTTGTAAATCCTCTAACAAGGTGGACCTAGCAGTCCTTTGTACTCCTAATAGGGTAGATCACTAGAAGTGATCAATGTAAGCCTTAACAGGCCAACTTTATGCTATAGTATTGAAGTTTTGTGGGTATCATCCCCACCCCAGTTTTATTTTCTATTTGGAAGGTTTCTAGGTCACCAAAATATTGTGTTCTTTTGTGTAATGAATGTTTTATATTTCAAAATTAATGTGTGTAGTAGCATAGATGGATGTGTGGTAAATTTAAAGGAAATTTTTTAAGTTACTGATTCACCCCTCCCCTCTCAGTAACTTGTCATATCTTGAATATTTCCAACAATTGGTATCAAAGCTATGTGGTTCTCAAGATAAAATTTTGATAGCTTGAGCAAAGATCTAAAAGACAAATGGAGATATTCAGACTTGACAAGGAAATTGAAAATGAAAAGCTAGATCTAGAGATGGCCATAGCTCAACTCAAAGAAGCAAAGGAGCATCTTTCCCAATCCCTGAAAGGAAGGAAGGAACTTGCAAGAAAAATGAATGACTATCAGTATTTTGAAGAAAAGATTGAAGATCTTTTACCATCAAGCAACTCAGATGAAGCTAATGAGGCAATCAAGGAACTCCTAGCAAAGAATGGCTCTCTGCAGGAAGAAGAAAGAAAACTCAAAAGAGAGCAAGAAATCCAATCAATTAGGCTATGTAAAATTTTGGAAAAAAGGAATAAGGCAAATGAAGACATGGAGGCAAGAAAAAATGAAGAATAGAATTAATCCAATTAGCATGAAGACCTCATTGATCAAATCACTGAAGCAAATGAAGAAATCAGGATTCTCAAAGCACAAAATGAAAGAATAAGAAGTGATTAAATTATGAAAGGGAAATTAATGAAAGAATATTGAGAGAACTGAGATGTGAAAAGAAAATTGTTGAAAAATTAAAGAATGACCTAAATACTGAAAAAAAAATCAATGAAAGAATAATGAAATCACAAGAAGACATAAATCAACTGATTCAACAAAATGAGCATAATCATCATAAGAAAAAAGGTAAAGTAGGACTTGGATACAATGAAGAACAAGGTAAATCTTCCAAGCAAGGTGCAAAAAGGAATCTAAAACCTTCATGCAATCATTGTGGGAAAATTGGTCATACATCAAACAAATGCTGGAGCAATGGAAAAGGAAAATTCAATGGAAAATGCTATAACTGTAATCAGCATGGTCACAAAGCCAATGAATGCAAGGAGAAACCAAAATTTGAAGGTAATTGTCACAAATGCAAAAACCATGGTCACAAGGCATCTCAATGTAGATCCAAATCATTCAATCTAGCTAAACAACTTGTAAAGGAAATATTTGGATGGGACTACAATACCTGGTGTAGATGTCATTAATGTGGAGAATATGGAAACACTAGTTTAAATTGTGCAAGGCATCACCTAAGGAAGAAGGACACTACTACAAGGTGTTACACATGCACTGAACTCGGTCATATAGCTAAATCTACATGAATATAGGCAAAATTGAAGATGAAAAGAAAGCAAGGGCTAACAACATAAGGAAACAAATGAAGTAGCAATGGATCCCTAAATCCACTAAAGACACAAGCTCAAATCATGACAATGAAGTTACTCAAGAATGCATTGGAGCTATACTCAACAAGAAAATCATAACCAGTTCCAAGAAATATGAGGAATGGAAATGATCCAATGAGTATTCCAAATACACCAAGATCACAGAAAGGTTAAATCTTTCACTGAGTTTCATCAGACTCCATCGAGGAAAGTGGTTAAAGATCTTACCAAGCAAGGTCGGGAGTAAAAGGAATTTGGTTTGTCTGCCAAGTTGATACTCTTGCCGAGTTAGGTTAGTGGATGATGGTCTGTCATGCACTACGACAATATGGTACCTAGCATTAATGACAAACTTTTCATCAAAATGAGCAAAATTCAACTTCAATTTTCATCATATCCTTAGAGCAAAGAATTCTCCAGGTGCATTTCAAGCGAATCCAATGATTCTAAGATAATTTGCTGTTAGGGAATTTGTTCAAAGATTTTCATCACTTATCGAGTAGCAATGGCATCCGGAAGCACCAACAAAAACAAGGTGAAAAGAGGATTAGAGATGTTGGTCAAGGATGTAGAATGGAAAGCACCAAATTTTAAGTTAGTTCCTGCAGTGACGGAGGCACTCGACCCCAATGGCGCGCAATCACAAATTCCACCAAAGGTACTTTTGATTAACGATATCTACACTCATTTTAAATGTTCAATTCAAGAGATGGGAACCATAGAAATGGATAGTGCTTTAGAAGAAATGCGTGTTGATGGCTCATTGAAACCCCAGCTCAAGCATTTGGAAACAAAAGGGTTGACACACATATCACACCTACCAAGAAGCTTTCAGATAAAATGGATTAGGTATATTCTTAGCCATGTTCACAATGGTCAATTATGGTTGGAGTGGCCTGTATTGATCACAAAAAAGATGATTCACAAGATTACTAGCCTTCCCATTTTGAGCAAAGCTAAATCCACCAAAACCCTACGTTGAAATGAAATCCAAAAGAAAGCCCTAGCCAAGTGGGAGGGTAGAGGCTTGAAAATAAGCATCGTTACTAATGTAGAGCTGAGGTTTGGAATTCATGTAATTTCTCACAAGATTTGTAGCTCCAGCCATTTGAACAATATGCCATGTGAGGTAGTAGACTTAGCATTCAAAGTTGTGAAGAAAAGCTTGGAATTTGACCTGTCAGAGCTACTACTAAGGCAACTAAACAAGAATATGGATAGCATCAGGTCATCAAAGAACAATCCCTATAAATTTGGTTCTTTGTTAACATGTCTTTTCTTTTATGTGCAAAAATTCTTTCCATCCAAATGTTTTTTTGTATGGAGAAAGGATGTTCCCATTTTGTATCAGATAAATGAGTTTATAGCAGAAATGTGTGTAAACTTTGCTAGTATAATGGATAATTATTTTGAAGACTTCAAAGAAAGAATGAACAACAAGTTCAGGATTCCTCCTAAACTTGTTGAGGACTATAAAGATGATGTATGTTTCGTGGTAGACTACGATAGAGTATACATTTGAAGGCAGTTAGGCCTCAAGTTGCATGGGTGAAACCTCTCCCTTATGAGGTCAATATTGATGAAACCACAGACATCATTGAAGCACTGGTAAATGAGCCTATAGATCCCAAGCAACCAGTCTTTGGTACTTATGATGAGGCAAAAGCTAGAATTGAATTAGAAATTAAGCTACCTCAAGCAATCAGAAAAGGTAAGAGAAAGATTGCTAAGATGAAAACTATCACTAGTCCCTTAATGCTCACCAAGGGAAAAGGAGAGGATGAAGAAGAGGATCAAGAACAAGAAGATGAAGAGCAAGAATCAGAGAAAGAGGCAGAGCAAAAAAGAAGAAAGGGAGGGTTATCATTACTAAACCTCCAAAGGCCTCCATAGTTTTTTTCACCAAGAGAGGCAAAGGAAAAAATAAAGGTGAAGTAGTATTCAACAAGCCCCATCTTACCTTCCAAGAAAGGTTGAAATAGATGGAAGAAGGAGCTAGCATCACAAACTTCAAAGCTTTAAAGTTTGAAACCAGAACTGAAGTAGAGAAGATGTAGATTGAGGAGCTGGTACTTACCAAAATGGGAAAGTGGAAGTATTCTCCAGACCAGATTGCTCCTCAGATCTCAAAAGAATTATTAGTAAGACTGCAATCGAGGTGGGAATTAGCCACATAGACAACAAAAGACATCTATGAACAATCCTTGAAGAATCTATTACCAAATCTCACTGAGGCAGAAGTAAAGGTATCTAGGAGGTATAATGAAGGTAAAATGATGATTAGATTTCACACATGTTTGATTCTAATTAAGGACATTGAGCATGTTCTAAGAGATTCAACAAACATGTGGAAGAATATCTATCATTTGCATAAGCCTAGTGATGATCTAGTTGTGATCAAGGATGATGATGGTGATAGTGATGATGAAGAAGATGACAACACTCCATGTGCTACTATTGATATTGAAGATTATTAGGCACTAAGGGCTGATGATGAAGAGAAAGAGGAAGAAGTTGAAGAGGAAGTGGATGAAGAAGAAGACCCAATGAAGATTGCAATATAAGTCATTGCTTCCCTTCCTCACTCTCCACCTAAGTCAGCAACATCATTAGGGTTGGAGAAAACTTCAGTAGGATTGATTGCATCTACATCAGAAATATCATCTGCTCCTGCCACCCCACAACTCCAAGCATCTTCTATGGAAGTATAAGTTACTTCATCTACCAAGCTGCAACCCTCTTCATCAACACCTGAATAATCAATCACAACATCATCAACTATGCCAACTTCTTCTACTCCCTGTATAGTAAGTTTGCCAACCCATTATATAATTTTGTCTACCATAGCTCTAACTACACCAATCTCTGTTAGTACTTCAATTATAAATATTCTAGCCTATATATTACCTATTGGTACATCATTTTTGGGAAGTACATCAATTTTGGATACAGTTGGTACTTCTCTCAGTTTTCCTCTAGTTGGACCAATTCAAATTTTTTCTGCTAGTTTATCTATATCAACTATTGTTTCTATTTCTAAATCCAAGGAAGTAAGCACTGAAGTAAAACCCAAGACTCCTCTAAAACTTCTGCTTACGAGTAAGGAAATTGATGAAGATTTAGACTTGGATAAAGAAATTATTATTCCCAAGATAGATTTGGACACTGCCTCAGCCAACGAAATGAGAATGGTCAGTCAACTTTTAGAACTAAAGGCAAGGCAGAAGCAACTAAGAGAAGAGAGGGACATAGAATACACAATAATCGAGAATGCCAAAAATATAATTACTAAAGCTATTGGTGTTGATGTTGATCCATCTCAAAAAAATTTGTTATGATTAGAAGATACTGTAAATAAGTTCAATGAGGACACCTCTGGGCAAGAGAAGCTCATTGAAAAGCCAGAGAAGAAATTTGACAATAAGGTACTTGAGCACATTTCTCAACACATTGCAATAAAGCAAGTAGAATCATCCACAATTTTGAGCAACCTTAAGCAATCTTTTACAAATGTAACATTACTTTTTGGCAAGCTCTATGATGTTACCGAGTACACCAAGGATGTTAAAGAAAAATTAAATAAGATCGATGTGGAAATGAAGGCTAGTGCTCAAAAGTTACAGCTTGACCATAGTTCAAGCTCTTCACATCACATGAAGGTGAAATTTTTTCTAGAAATGTAGGAAAAGTTACTGTTATATCTTAAATTTCTCGCCAGAATTCATAATTCGTATTGCCCTTCCCGCCTTTGAAATACTCACATTCAAATACTCACAAAAATATTATATTAATGCCAAAGTTCAAACCTTGTAAAAAGTTCAAACAACCCGCAAAGTTCTCTGTCATTGTATTTAAGTCAGATCTACGGTTGGTGCTATCTCGCCATCAGAAATTGCTTAGGAGATAACATCGGCGACATAGCGCTCGGGCGCCACGTGTCCTGGTGGGACCATATTTCATGCCGCCAGTGCAATAGGGATTAAACGACCGATGAACCAATAGGGAAGTGCCACATGCATTGCAGGCCCAACGAATTATGAGGGAGGAAGGTCGCAGGAAGGTGGGTCTTCGCGACTGTTAGATTAGAGAAGATCAACTGTAGGCGCCATGTCGCCATGGTGAAGCTGCATGATCTTTAGCATAGCGACATGGTGCCCTTTCACCACGTGTCGATGGGGTCAGGTCTTGCTAGGGTGGGGTCACCGAAATGTTGCTAGATGTCGGTTGGATATGACAGTAGTTGCAGAGGTGGTGCCAAATATGATGGGCCTGGGGTAAGGACAACTCAGAGTAGTACGAGGTAGTTCTGATCATTAGATTGAGACAAATTTATGGTGGTCGCCATCTCGCTATGAGGAATTGCTCGGAAGATAATGTTAGCTACATTGCGTCCTGATGACACGTGTCTCACTGGCCCGGTCAGGAAGGACGATCGGTTGATGGCGGTTAATGTAATCATCATAGTTAATATTAGTATCTGCAAGGATGGCATAGTTAGTTCGATGACGAAAGGTCAACCACGAAAGACTTCCCCAGGTGGCAGAATGAAGAAAGGTGATTGGCCCGCATGACCTAGCTGGCTCGTATAGCCTGTTTGACTTGCTTCAACCCTGTTGATTCATGAACCAGGAAGCAAAGATGATCAATTTTATCTTGTGATCTGATCTTCGCGATCAATTTCAACCTTCCAGAAATGAATGCAAGGCATAGGGAAACACGCCACCATCTCAGTCGATCCATCTATTGTGTCAGGATCATTCATTGGCACTACTTTTGTCTACTCGAGGCATTCCTTCAGTCGAATATTTGATTTTGTACTTCAGAACCATGCTCGAGTGTGATCTTTGATCAGATATTTTTGGGGTTCAATGGCAGTAGTTGAGCAGTTAATGCATAATCATTTTCCTCAGTTATGCCTAAACTATAAAGGCAATTTTGTGATCTTTTCTAAAGGGACCCTTCTCTGTTATTCTTTGCTACTGCTCGCAAGTTTGCAGTGTAAAATTCCCTATGTCTCTGAACTGTATAACATTTTGTATCATCTCCTTCAGCCATCGATGTGCATGTGCGTTAATCTTGCCTCTCATTGGTGTACTGTTGAGATCTGTGACTGGCATACTGTATCTATTCTTGGCCTACTAGATAATTTATAAGTGAAATTCTTTTCCTTGTGTTATTCAGCTGGTTCTCTAATCCGTATGTGGTTACTAATTGACATAAGTCTGAGTGTGTATGTCTTTGAATGTTATCTTGGTTTTGTAGTGCATATATAGGTAGAAATGGGTTTGAATACTCTATTTTGGTGCATCACCTCCGTAGTTTAGGTAGGGTAGAGTTGTTTTCTACATCTCCCTCTTCCCCTTTTCTTCCAAGAGTAGTTAGGTGCACCCTGATAGTAAGATGAAGCCGGCCTTCTCTAGAGACTCAACCTCACAGTTCAAGTCCCACAGCTTGGAGGTTGTTTCCATGTTTCACTAGGTTGTCCTCGTGCATAGGCCGTGGACAAGGGTGCAAACCTAACTGACAATAGTTTTGGCACGCCCAGTGGGACAATCCTATTAAAGATTTAAAGTCTACTGGTGTTGAGAGAAGAAAGAGTTTTAGAGACTAATTCTGAAGAGGTAGTGCTGGCTTTAGTTTTCAAGCCTTCAAGAGGCTAATCCTTCAAAGTACTTGGCAACTCTGAACATCAACAAATCTAGTTCTAGGCCAAAGTTGCAGTGATTCATGCCTAGAGCTGAAACAAGGGCGTCTTCTAAAGGTAAATTTCAATATCAAGAGCTTTCTCTTTCAAATCCTAGAAGAAGGAGGATTAGAACTTCATTATCACCAGTTAGGGGTAGAATAACAGTTAATATACCTGTAAGATCTATCTCTACTCCTCCTACTATCTGAACTCAGCCTAGATTGCCATCAACACTCATCAATAGAACACTTGTTTATATGGCACAGCCAAGAGTTCATTCTTTTTCCACCTTTAATGGTGGAAGTCCTCTGTTGTTAGCCCAAAGACATGATATACCAGTATCTGCACTAAAAAGCATACCTGATTTTACTGGTGAGACTTTCATATCCAAGAAGTAGAAAATGTCTGTAATATTCATGGTATTACAGAGGATGATGTTGCTGTCAGACTTCTAGCCTCATCTTTAAAAGGAAAAGCATTACAGTGGTATAGGGGCTTAGCTCATGGTTCTATAACTGATTGGGATGGATTAGGAGCAGGATTATGCAAACATTTTGAGAATAAGAGTGACCACTTGTCACTATTAGAGTAGCTAACTACAATAAAAAGAGCCCCCCATAAATGTGTGACTCATTTTAATTATAGATTTCAAAAGACATGGGATAGAATACCTACTTTGGTGAAACCTACCCCCGGTAATGCCTTTTTGCATTACCTTAGAGCTTTTAACAGTGATATTGCCACTACAATCCAAACTATGGGAGGAGATACATTGCCTAATGCTTATGAGATAGCTATAAAAGCAGAGAACATCTTGATACAAGGAGGCAAACTAGCTCCAAGGCCTCCCATACCCTTCTTTCCTGATATTCTCAACCACCAACCGGCAGTGGCCCCTCTTCCTACAACTTCTACATCACAAGCCCTTACTCTAGTTCCCCCTTACTCCAGTTCCCCAAGCTTCCACATCCTCAAATGGAATAGATGAACTCAAGGAGATGCTCCAAGGTCTAGTGCTGAATGCAGATAAAAGAGAGAAGACCCTAGATAAAAAAATGCAAGAGCAGGGGAGAGAGTTGAGGGACCAAGGGAAGAGATTAGAGGATAGTTTTTCTATGATACAAAAAATGAGTAATAAGGTCGTGGCCTTAGAAAGGCAACAAGCTCAAGGTGGCAAGCCCCCCCAATTGCAATATCAAGCTCCAAATAGTGGTAGACCTCCTAATCAGTGGAATAGCTCTTTTGATCAAGGTAGGCAAAATAGTCATGCTTCCGCTTCAGGCTCAAATCAGAACAGAGCTATAGTCCCTCAAAATAACTTAGCCCAAGATCAAGACTTCTGTCCTTCTTGCAACTATTCTTATACCTATTGCTTATGCCAGAAGGCAGAATCTTATTTGGCCCTGACCAACCAAGAACCTGCAGCAAAGCAATCATACAAGGAAGACCATCCCAAGGAGGCCTCATATATTCAAAGGCAGGATGATTGCTCTTTCATGAATCATCAGATTGGGGAGCATTGTAATGTAAACCAGGACTCCGTTGCTCATAACACAAGAAGTAAGAAGAGAGCTATGGAACACACTGCCCCTCCCTCTCCTAAGCAGGACTCAACTTCAAGTGCTACACCTCATACACAACCAGCAAATGAACAAACAAGTACTTCACAACAGCAAAGGCAAGATTCTAGAGAGAAAGAAACAAGTGATCCTCGTGTTGCCCCATCTCAACTTCTTATGAGTGCAGCTCCCAAAGTTCCTACCAAAGTTCCTAATGCACCATTGAGTGTGGTAGAGAAAATGAAGAAGACCAATGTGAGCATTTCCATGTGGGATTCCATTGCTACCATACCAATGCAGAAGAGGATGCTGCAACAAGAATTAGAAAAGATTGAACCCAAGGATCAGTCATCTATCATGGAGAGTGCCACAAGTTTAGTACAACCAGCATAAGATGTGGAAACAAGTAAAAAGGTTAGACCTCCCCCATTCTATATTTCTCTGATCATAGGAGGCAAATTAGTCCATAATTGCAAGATAGATTCAGGGGCTAGTAGCTCAGTAATGCCTAGGTGTGTTGCTGATGCTTTAGGGATGAAATATGAGCCCATTATTAGGGTTGTGTTACAACTAGATGGAAGTACTATCAAAACTATAGGTATCCTTAGGAATGTGGAGATGGCCCTACATGCATGCCCTGGCTGCACTGTGATTCAAGATATATCCGTTGCTGAAGTCAAGCCATACTTTGCTATTTGTCTATCAAGAGACTTCATTGCCCAAATAGGTGGATTCATATCTGCTGATTGGTCATATATGTCATTTAAGACTAGATATGGATCCAATGCTTCAATTAGAGCAGAGCCTCAAGCCCTTCATCACACTGAATCTTACGCCCCCAACTTCATCAACATGAATTGCCCTATTCTAGAGGTGGATGGAAATGACATAGTAAATGAGCCTGCCACTTCCATAGCAGAGATTCCTGATTTCTTCTTGGATGAATGGGCTAGTACATATGAGTTTGAACCTATGTCAAAAACTCTTGAGACAAGCCTTAGTACATATTGCATAATAGAGAAAGATGTTCAAGTCCCTGATCTAATTGGGACCAATGATGATATAAGTGGAATATGGAGTATGTACTTTGATGGCTCAAGGAATAGAAATGGATTAGGGGCTGGTGTTATGTTGATCTCTCCTGCACAAATAAGATATTACTTCTCCTTTAGGCTCCAATTCAGTTGCACCAATAATGTGGCCGAGTATGAATCCTTGATTCAAGGTCTCTTACTTGCCCAAAAGAGGGGAATCCAAGCCTTGAAAGTATATGGAGACAATGACTTGGTAGTGAACCAAGTGAGAAATTAGAACATCACCAAAAATAGCCTGCTCAAGTCTTACAAACACAAAGTCTGGGATTTGCTTGAGAGCTTCAAAGAATTTAATATTCAGAGCATTCCTAGGAAAGAAAATAAACATGCTGATAGACTTGCAGCAATAGGTGCATCTTATGATGTACCAAGGAATCTTGAGGAAGAAAAGAAGCAACAGATAAAGGTGGTAGTGAGGATTGCTGTCCCTGATAATAATACTCATTGGCAAGTGTTTGATTCTGATGAGCAGATTGTGAGTTTGTTGCAGAATGAGGCAGAGTTTTCAGAGAGAAATCAGTCAAGGTTGCAAGACCAATATGGTGACCAAATTATTCACCTCAGTTCCAATAAGTTGCCCAAGGGTCTCATTACCTTGGAGAGTGTCTTTAATCCTGATGATTAGACAAGAGGCAAAGGAATGAATCTAGCTGCAGAAAAGGATGATCATGCCCAAGTTACAATTGCTGATGGAAAATCTCTTAACATGGGGAAGGTATGTTCTGAAACTAAGCAAGGAAATTTCATTCATCTATGTCAAGAATTTAACGATGTGTTTGCTTGGACATATGATGACTTAAAAGGGTTTGACCCTAGTTTGTTTTAGCATACCATAGATTTAGTTGATAGGGTCAAACCAGTAAGGCAAAAACAGAGGCTAGTGAATCCCAAGATTGAACCTTTAATGAGGAAAGAATTATCCAAATTGATTGAGGCTAACATAATTTTTCCTACCAAGCACTCATCATGGGTAGCTAATCTTGTTCCTATAAGGAAGAAGAATGGAGAAATCAGATTGTGTGTGGACTTTAGGGATCTTAATCAGGCTTCCCTTAGAGATCACCATCCCCTTCCTTCCATGGAGCAAATTCTGTCCAAGGTCAGTGGTTCAAGAAGATTCTCTTTTCTTGATGGGTTTTCTGGTTATAATCAAGTGCTGGTTAAAGAATCTGATAGACACAAGACAACATTCACTACTAAATGGGGCACCTATTCTTATTGCAAGATGCCATTTGGGCTAACAAATGCAGGTGCCACATTCCAGAAGGCAATGGAGATGGCTTTTAAAAAATTAATTGACAAGTTTGTCTTAGTGTACCTTGATGATATAACTGTATATTCAAAAAATGTAGAAGATCATCTTGGTCATTTGAGACAGGTATTTCTAAGACGTAGAGAGTTTGGGGTATCCCTTAACCCAACCAAGTGTGTCTTTGCTACAAGCCAAGGAAAATTACTGGGACACATTGTATCTAAGGATGGGCTGACAATTGATCTAGAAAGAACAAAGGCAATACTTGCCCTCTTTCTCCCTAAACACAAGAAGGGGCTGCAAAGTTTCCTTGGTAGGATAAATTTTTAAGAAGGTTTATTCCTAATCTTGCTACCATGGTGAAACCTCTTACAGTTATGCTTAAGAAATATATGGTCTTCTCATGGACCAAGGAAGGGAAAGAGAGTTTTGAAGTGATCAAGGCAGCCATAGCCTCAGCCCCTACTCTCATGAACCCAAATTTTGAGAAAGATTTCATCCTCTACATTTTAGGTGGTGAGTCAAGTATTTCTGCTATCTTGACTGAAACAAATGACAAGGATGAGGAGCAGCCCATAGCCTTCTTTAGTGAAGGGCTCAAGGAATATGAAAATAAGTATAGCTTTGTTGAGAAACAAGCCCTTGTGGTCATTAGAGCCTTGAATAAATTTAGACACCTCTTATCCCACAACAAGATCCATTTGTTAGTGCCTCATGCCAGTGTAAAAGAGTTCTTGTTAAGCAAGGATATCAATGAAAAGAGAGCTGGATGGATCACTAGGGTAATAGAATATGATGTTGATATTCAAATTACCAAGCTGGTAAGAGGGAGAGGATTATGCAAAGAAATGTTATCAGACCAAGTTTCAGATGAGGAGGCTGCTATGATGATAATAGAACAATAGAAGGAAAGAAATGTCAATGATCCAAGGAGCTGGATAAATGAGATGAAGAGCTTCTTGTCAGGGAATGGATACCCTCAGGGATTGGACAAAACTAAAAGGATACAATATAGATTGTAGTCCATTCCCTACGTTGTGATTGATAGTATCTTATTCAAGAGGGATTTTAATGGGACCCTATTGAGATGCATTGAAGAGGATCAAGCTAAGAGGATGATTAAGGAACTTCATGATGGCTCTGATGGTGGCCATTTCTCTGCAAGAACAACTGCTATGAAGATCATGAGGGCTGGTTATTACTGGCCATCTTTGTTTCATGATTGTCATAGATATGTGAGAAAATGTGAGAAGTGTGCTTTCTTCTTAGGAAAATAGAGACTTGTAGCCCTTCCCCTGCATCCTATTCAGGTGGATCAGCCCTTTACCCAGTGGGGGTTGGATTTCATAGGCCCCATTAATCCTCCATCTAGTGCAGGTCATAAATGGATTTTGGCTGCTACTGATTATTTCACTAGGTGAACAGAGGTAGTTGCTTGAAGGATGCTACAGAATCATTAGTTGTTGAGTTCCTTGATGGAGTTGTATCTAGGTTTGGTGCTCCTTCTACCATCGTCTTAGACAATGCCAATTCTTTTGTCGGGACCCAGATTTGTGCGTGGGCAATGGATCACAATATCTACCTGAGCACATCATCAAATTACTATCCTCAAGGTAATGGTTTGGCTGAGTCTTCCAACAAGAATCTGATCAGAATCATGAAGAGGACAATAGAAGACAATTAGAGGCTCTGGCATAAAAAATTAAAGACTGCTCTATGGGCTGATAGGATAACACCAAAGAGATCTATTGGGAATTCACCTTTTGTGCTAGTATATGGTAGGGAGGCCAAACTTCCAATCTCATTGGAGTTCCCATCCTTGGAGTTGTCTCATCAGCTGGAATTGATTGAAGATAGTGCCATGTCAGTAAGAATGGCAGAGCTGATGGAGCTAGAGGAAAAAAGAGATAAAGCTATGAAGACCCTGGAGTTACATCAACAACAGGTGAAAAGGAACTTCGACAAGAGGGCCAAAGATAGGACTTTCAAAGAGGGGGATCTAGTTCTAAAATGGGATGCTGATAGGGTGAAACCAGGAAGACATTCTAAGTTTGATGCATTGTGGAGTGGCCCTTACCTAATCTCTAATGGCAAGTAGGCCAACGCATTCCAGCTGAGCAGGCCAAATGGAAAAATACTGCCCATTCCAGTTAATGGGATCCATCTTAAGTCTTGCTTCTGATGAAATCGTAAAAAACCATGTACATTAGTAGTTTAGTTCTTTCTGTTGTTTCTTGCTTTTCACAAAGTGCACGGGCACAGCCGTCTACCTGTGAGGTAGCAAATTTTGAGGCATCTTGGGTTGCAGAGGAAGTTTTGTTTTGTTTTAGTTACAGAGGCAGATCTAGGGTTTTTTAATGTTTTGATTTCCTTACAGAAGGGTTAGGGTTTTGCAATTCTCAGATTTGTACCTTTTAGACCCATTTTTGACTCCATAGCCCAATGGATTGTTTAGAGGCACTGGTCATGCATCGAGCAGGCTCATGCCCCCCTCGAGTTGCCAGAAATGTTATATCTTAAATTTCCTGCCAAAATTTGTAATTCGTATTGCCCTTCCCACCTTCGAAATACCCACATTCAAATACCCACAGAAATATTATATTAATGCCAAAGTTCAAACCTTGTAAAAAGTTCAAACGGCCTGCAAAGTTCTCTGTCGTTGGATCTAAGTCAGATCTACGGCTGGCGCTATCTCGCCATCAAAAATCACTCAGGAGATAACATCGGCGACATAACGCTTGGGCGCCACATGTCCTGGTGGGACCATATTTCATGCTACCAGTGCAGTAGGGATTAAACAATCGACAAACCAACAGGGAAGTGCCACATGTACCACAGGCCCAACAAATTATGAGGGAGGAAGGTCATAGGAAGGTGGGTCTTCATGATCGTTAGATTAGAGAAGATCAACAGCAAGTGCCATGTTGCAATGGTGAAGCTGCATGATCTTTAGCATAGCGACATGGCACCCTTTCGCTACGTGTCATTGAGATCAGGTCTCACCATGGTGCAGTTGCCAAAATGTTGCCAGATGTTGGTTGGATATGACAGCAGTTGCAGAGGTGGTGCCAAATATGATGGGCCCGGGGTAAGGACAGCACAGAGTAGTACAAGGCAGTTCTGATCATCAGATTGAGACAGATTTATGGTGGTCGCCATCTCGCTATGAGGAATTTCTCGGAAGATAACGTTAGTGACATCACATCCTGATGACACGTGTCTCACTGGCCCGGTCAGGAAGGACGGTTGGTGGCTGGTGGTTAATGTAATCATCACAGTTAATATTAATATCTATAGGGGTGGCGTGGTTAGTTCGATGATGGAAGGTCAACCACGAAAGACTTCCCTAGGTGGCAGAACGAAGAAAGGTGATTGGCCCGCATAACCCAGCTGGCTCGTATAGCATGTTTGACTTGCTTCAACCCTGTTGATTCATGAACCAGGAAGCAAAGATGATCAATGTTATCTTGTGATCTGATCTTCGTGATCAATTTTGACCTACCAAAAATGAATGCAAGGCATAGGGAAACACTCCACCGTCTCAGTCGATCCATCTACTGTGTCGGGATCATTCATTGGCGCCGCTTCTGTCTACTCGAGGCATTCCTTCAGTCGAATATCTAATTTTGTACTTCAGAACCATGCTTGAGTGTGATCTTTGATCAGATATTTTTGGGGTTCAATGGCAGTAGTTGAGCAGTTAATGCAGAATCATTTTCCTTAGTTATGCCTGAACTATAAAGGCAATTTTGTGATCTTTTCTAAAGGGACCCTTCTTTGTTATTCTCTACTACTGCTCGCAGGTTTGCAGTGTAAAATTCCCTGTGTCTCTAAACTGTATAACATTCTGTATCATCTCCTTTAGCCATCGATGTGCATGTGCATTCATCTTGCCTCTCATTGGTGTACTGTTGAGATCTGTGACTGGCATACTGTATCTATTATTGGCCTACTAGATAATTTATAAGTGAAATTCTTTTCCTTGTGTTATTCAACTGGTTCTCTGATCCGTATGTGGTTACTGATTGACATAAGTCTGAGTGTGTATGTCTTTGAATGTTATCTTGGTTTTGTAGTGCATATATGGGCAGAAATGGGTCTAAATACTCTATTTTGGTGCATCACCTCCGTAGTTTAGGTAGGGTAGAGTTGTTTTCTGCATCTCCTTATTCCCCTTTTCTTCCAAGAGTAGTTAGGTGCGCCCTGATAGTAAGAGGAAGCCGGCCTTCTCCGGAGACTCAACCTCGCAGTTCAAGTCCCACAGCTTGGAGGTTATTTCCATGTTTCACTAGGTTGTCCTCGTGCATAGGTCGTGGACAAGGGTGCAAACCTAAGTGACAAAAGTTACTTAGAGAAGAAGCCAGGATCATATCTACACTTATTGACATCCAGAATATGATCCTTCTAGTCATGGACTGAATGCAAAAACATATTGCCTATTCAAAAACATTAATTCACGACAACAATTTTTCTATAGCAGATCATATGATTGAACTTTCTGTAGAAGTTCAAGCGGCTCTCTCCACCTACAAAATTTTGCAAGATAATTGGGATAAGACATTGTCTCTTATTCTCGAGGTACACTCTGAATTTATCTCATATTTTAGTGTCTCTATTTGAATTTATTGTATATATTCTTTGGCATTATTGTCAAAAAGGGGGAGTATGAGATGAACAAGAGAGCAAGGGGAGTAAAAGAGACTTGTGAAGAAATAAAAATAAATTGACATATGTACAGATAAAAGCTATTTATGCCATATGTATGGGGGAGACATGTAAGATATGTATATATAGTAGATTTACAAAGAACAATTTTGGTAAATCAAAATCAGAATGTCAGTTAACATAAGTTTTGGTTCATAAGTTTTTTTTTCACTAACGCCAAGGGGGGAGATTGTTGGCATTATGTTATATTTTTCATTAGCAACAATGCTTACTCAATTCTAAATACTTACCGAGCATCCAATGGTTACCTTGTAAGCTTAGCAGTTATACAATTTACACCAAGCATTCCTAAAGCTACCGAGTAAATACAAGCAATGTGAAGACCACTAGTGTCTATCAAGTTTCTTAGTGTCTACCGTGCTTCACAGTGTCTATTGAGCAGTAAGTTTGTATCATGGAGATTCAGTGTAAACCAAGCGCTAGAAGAAGCAGTGTTTACCGAGTGCAACAAGGTAAACTTAGTGTGCAGTATCTACCGAGTGACACTACATCTATCAAGTCACCAATGGTTACTGAGTTTAGAACTGCATCAAGTGATTAGTATGGACTGAGCCTTCACTTCTACCGAGTGCACGATGATGCCGAGTAATGCAGTAGACACTGTATATCAGAAGGTCACTGAGTCAGTTTAGTGAACCCAAGTTATTTACTGTTGGGCCAACTTTGTAATGTATTTTTTCACTTGTATTTTGGTCAACCTTTCAATTTTGTAAATTTGAAAGGTATATATGTAAGATGTAATGTAAGATGTCTAGAAGTTTAAGGAATAGTGAAGTAATGTGAAGTAATTTTGAAAAGAATCGATGAAGGATTTTCAATAGCAATTCAAGGAATACAACAAGGTCAATAGAGAGGCAAAAAATTTATATTCATCATATAAGGTGATCAGTGCATAAATGATCTTATCAGCAATCAGTTGTAATAGATCCACTGTTTCATCTTAACAGGTGAATCAGTCTTCTAAATCCTCTAACAAGGTAGACTTTACAGTCTTTGTATAAATCTCCTAACCGAGTGCATACTTCATTGTATGTTTTAAAATCCTCTAACAAGGTGGACCTAGCAGTCCTTTGTGCTTCTCATAGGGTAGATCACTAGATGTGGTCAATGTAAGCCTTAACAGGCCAACTTTATGCTGCAGTATTGAAGTTTTGTGGGTATCATCCCCATCCCAGTTTTATTTTCTATTTGGAAGGTTTCTGGGTCACCAAAATATTGTGTTATTTTGTGTAATGAATGTTTTATATTTCAGAACTAATGTATGTAGTAGCATAGATGGATGTGTGGTAAATTTAAAGGAAAGTTTTAAACTTACTGATTCACCCCTCCCCTCTCAATAAATTTTCATATCTTGAATATTTCAACCTATAAATTATGTTTCAAAAAATTATGAGTACAATCCTTTGAAGTTATTTAGATCTTTCGTAGTAGTTAGATTGTCTAAATAGAGAAATCAATACTAATTTTTGCTAAATTTGAAGGTTGTAATTTTCATGAAGGAAAATTAAAGCACAATTAATTTTGATTGAGAAATATTTATTGTACAAGATTTGAACTAAAAAGATACAAAATGTAGTTGAAGTGAAAAAAATAGACAACTAAATATTGTTGGGGCACTACATTGATTGGCCTTGGTTTATTAGATTCATATTTTCAAAAAGTTGATCTTACAATGACAACAAACAGAATATGGGATGCACTTAATTCTTTATATGATTCAAAACCCTAAAGCGCTGAAATGTCATTAAAATAGTCTATTTTAGGTTGAAGGTGAAAGAGGGGGACTTGATATATTTCAAAATATCAATTATTTCATTCCCTTCTAAGTTAATTTTGGTAGGGGCAAACTCTATGGTCAATTATGAAGATTCCAAAGAAATTTTACTAAGTAATATGTTGTTAAACTTTAATCATATTATTTTTACATTGAACAAAATAACTTCTAGTTCTAAAATTATGATTCCTTCTATAATTTGTAAAGAAAATATGGTCAAATCCAATGGGTTTGAATCTGTCCCTAGTATTCTTTATGGTTTCCATTTGAAATTATGCTTAATCAAGAGCAATAAACTTCAATTTTTTCATCTCAATGAGGTTTTTGGGCTCCATTTTTATTTAGAACTAGAAGCATGTTTTTTCTTTCTCTAAATGAGTCTATAAAGATATCCCACTTTCTTGCATAAATTCAAGACCATTAGTCTATCAGAGGAGTACCTAGGCACCTTGTGTGGTTGGAGTGTATAACTAGATACCCAAACCTATGTCAGTTATAATCTCACAATTAAGACTTTCAACCAGCATTAATGAACATTGCTCACAAAAATATCAGCTTTCAAGAAAGGAAGCACCTTGATCTAAGGTTAAATGTGAAAGTTACATCCACTTGAAGTTGAAAAATTTGTGAGCCTCCTTCAAATTTGTTGATAAAACTAGTTTTCTAGAAAATTAGATCACTTGAAGAAAACTCATTCCACCACTATAAAGAATGCAAAATTCTACCTCAATTAAAAAAATTTGTAAGACATCCCTATAGAGAAGATATTCTCTTCTGAAGTTGAGGGACAAAAATGAAAACTTTGACATAGCATAGGGCCTTCAATTTGCAAAAATAACCTTTGCTAAATTTAGTGAAATGTCTATAAATATGGATATTTGCTAACTTTATAGTTTCTTCTAGTTTTGAATTCCTTGAAACAAATTTAGTTAGAACTAAAAATTGGCTTAGATTATAGGTGGCATAGATTTATTTTTAACTTTTCATTTATGCACCATAGTACATCCTTAGGCTCGTATGAGATTGAGATGGGCTTGTGCACCTTGTTGATACCCTATTTAATTTATTTGTTATTGTCATGTCCCCCACTTAGAACTATAATTATAATTTCCTCCTAGGAAAAGTGTTTAATAAATAATAAAGATATTAAATAATATCAATATACATTATTGAATGTTCTAATGATAAAGCTGAGGTGATTGTGCTTCTTTGGGGTTTGAGAATGGTGAGAACTCGAGAAATCACTAATATGATCTTAGAGGGGGACTCTATGTTAATCATCAAAGGCACTAAGGGAGATGGAAAATGCAATTGGTCAATTAAAATCATTATTGATGAAATACAAAGGATGATGGAAGGTTATCAAGATATTCACGTGGCACATATATATCAGGAAGGAAACAACACAATGAATGACCTTGCCAAAGTTAGCTACGGTGTCATTTAGTTTGTAGAATGGGATGATGCAAGTTTATTGTCATCATCAACTCAATAGGTGATGGAAAGGGAGCGTACCCTCAATGACAACACATGAATATCAAATTAGGCAGAAGGTCTCCTTTTCTACACGTGGTCACTGAAATGTGGCACTCAATAAAGGGTTTTTCTGGCATGTTTGGATGTTGATAAACATTTATGTTCTAACTACCATGAACATTGATGACTATAGAAAAGGGATGCAGAGGGTGGATTTGGCGAGACTTAAAGATCAATTTCATAATTATCATAGAGATAGGTTGGTTAATTCCCACAATTGGTACAACTGGGAACGATCATTTGTAAATGGAAACAATCTACCCACACATTATTTTGGGAGATTTTTGGTTTTTGGGAAATATTGTGGATTCATGATGACTATGCAATGCCTTTTCATTTTCTCCATTATGGCTTGGAATTTTATATTTTGCAACTCCAAAACCTGGTACAAGGCTATGTTGTCAAAAGAGTTGGTTGTGGACCTGGGCAATGATATGGGTACTAGTGACTATATTGAACCAGTGGGTGTGGAGGAGTGTATCAGTACTAGTGAAGTGACAATGGTCTACTTGCAGAAGGGGGGCCTTTTACCTTATATGGAGGGCATGGTTAAACACAACGATGTCATCTCGATGTAGTTCGATCAAACTTGGAAGGATAGAAAAGTTACAGTTGATGGCATGAGTTTTGAGATTTCGGAAGAAAACATTACAAGGGATGAGGATTTTTTGCTAGATGGCAAGAAATAGTAGAGGCAAGCTAAGGTCAATGAGGAGGTGAGTTTATATAAATTCTTTGAATCCAAGGAGGAACCAATGAGATTGACTGCTGGGTTTGTGCAGGTTGCCCTCCCTAAGCCTTGGGATACTGTTTGCTACACGATTATTGGATACATTACCTTGGAGGACCATTGTCAGTTGCTATATTATTATCATTTTCCTATCCTAAATCATTTTAGAAATCTTGACCTTATCTCCTTTCTATTTTTGTTACTGCATTTGTTGGAGGATAGTATCTTTAAGGCTAGAAGGAAACACAAGAAGGGGAAACCCTTCTACCTTATCCATCAATGCCTAATGAACAAACTTTTCATCCAACACATATCTTAGAATCCCCCTCTCCTACTTAATCCCCTAGCCTCTATCACCCCTCAAACCTCCTTAGACCCCAGCCCTAGCCCTACTCTTAAGAGGCTCAAGAGAGGTCTTGCTACTGAGATCAAAATTAACCCTGAGGTTAAAGTTAGCATTATTGAGTCAGACTTGGATTCCAAGAAGGGAAAGCAGTGTGCTAGGAGAACCAACAAGCATCTCCATATGGAGAAATTTAGGACCCCCTCGAAATGTGAATCCAGCTCTAGCTCCTTTGATAGTGAGGAGAAACCTGCTAAAACAAAAAAGACACCAATAGGACATTAAACCTAGCCCCAACTCTATTAGCCCTTCATACCCTAGAAGCTACCCCAGTTCGTAGTGGGGGTAAGACATCACTTCTCCTAGGAAGGCTAACCCTATGGTTACTAGGAACCAAGATGCAGTTGGATAGGCTTGAGATGGCTATGAGGGGCCTGACGGATAACCATACCACTATATGCCATGGATTCGAAACCCTAGTGGAATTCTCCACCAAGGTTATGCACTCCACAACCCTTGACTTCCTACAGGATAACAAGGAGGAACAAGACCTAGGAAAGACTATTGAGACTACTCGATCCATTTATGGGTTCTTGGAGGAGGATTAACTGAAAACCATCCTAGACAGACTAGTGAAAGTGGAGGAGGAGGATGCAATGGGGAAAGCTTCTGAGGAAAAGAAGAATGGTAACCAGAAGAACGAAGAGGGCATCTAGCCTGAATTCTATTGTGTTTTATTTTTGTTTTTATGATTATGTCTCTAAACTTTACTCCCCACAGGGTTTTTTGGACTATGTTGATTGAGTGGACCAATATCAACGATGGTTTTAAATGCTACTGGTTTATTATTCACTTTCTTATGCATAGTAGTTTAAGGATTATGGTTAATGACAATTCGCCTCTCAAAGTTTTATGGTTTTTGATGTTTAAATTTGGTATAGGATAGACTTCTTGGAGGTAACCTCTGGCTGGTTCTTAGCCTTATTTGTAGTTCGGCGTCAACCCCCTACCTTTTTGGCTGCTATCAACTACTTCAAAAAATACATAATTGAATATAATATTATTAACTACTGATATAATAAAAAATGAGTATAATATATTAATAAAGTATGATATAATATAACATAGTGTGTGTACATATATATATTTGTGTGTGTGTGTGTGTGTGTGTGTGAGTGTGTGTGTATTAAATAATGATACTTTATTACGATATAGACTTGATATTATGATAATATAGGAAAAATTAAATAAATGATAAATAATATTATTGAAAATGATATAATATAAATTGATTCTAATAAATAATTTAAGTAGTATTGAATCATAATATAATTAAATTAAAATTCCAAAATCTTTAGACGTGATAGCTATATAAGAGATATCAAAAGAATTATTTTGGATTATCCAAGATAAACACAAAATATATATTCAAAATTGAGGAGAGAAACCTAGACATTACATTTATAGTATGAGAGCTAGCATCCTGCTTGCATGCAAATTAGTATCTTCTTGGGGCCATTAATGGACAATTAAGTTAGTACATGTTGAGAGAACAATGCTGAATGTATTCTAATTTAAAAGTTTACTTGCTTGCTCCATTTGTTTCAAAAGTCCCAGCACCTCTCATACTTTGCCATTAACAAACAATAGATTAAAATTATGAAACCTTGCATCACAATCTCAAATTACATAACATATCTAGTACAATAGAAACCTTGCATAGAATCTCAAATTACATAACATATCTAGTACAATAGTTCCTATGTAGAAGTCATTGGCTCCAATTACATTGGGCATGTTTGTCTTCAGTTTTTTAAGAGAGTTTTTTTTACTATGTTTTTTTAAGAATGCATGCTAAATTGAAGCTGACCAAAGCATTGAATTGCCAAACAATTATGATTATTATACAATAATTGTCTCTTTTTAAGAAGAGAACACATTAATATATTATTTCTGTTAAATTCAATTTCAGAACAACTCTTTATTTCATTAATCATTCTTCTTTTAGTGAATACTTAAATATTAAGAAATCATTCTTCTTTTAGTGAATATTTAAATATAAAGAAATGTTATGGTGAGTAAAATTTTGATATAGTTATTAACAAAATAATAATAAATTTCAAATGGAGGAAAGTAGCTTTAAGATTTTGATTCAAAATTATTTTAAAATTTAGAATTAAAAAATCAGATGGACAAATGAAATGCAACTAATTTACATCTTGTATATTTTTATTATATTCAATTTTTTGACCTCATAAATAAAAAAATAATAAATGTTAAAATTTTTATTAAATATAACATTTAATTACTAAAATATAACACTAGGTTTCTTGATCGTGAGGATGCCCAACAATTTAAAAAATGACAGTAGTTAGAATGACTCACTCGTGTATATGGATTCCCAGTTTTTCAAAAGATTAAATAAAATTTAATGAAACATTCAAAGAAAGGATAGAAAAATTACAAAGCATGACAAGAAAGAATGAGAAGAAAGATTGTTTGAATGTCTTGTTTTTCAATAAAAACCTGTAAAAAATATTTTACAATTCAAGATTTGAATATCTTGTTTTCAATGAATGTCTTGTTTTTTCAAAAAAATAAAAACATGAAAATACAATTCATGCCTGCTGATCCATTTGAGGAAAGCTCATATCTTATTGAATTGTTAGATGATCTAACATATTCATACAGATATTGAAATTATCAGACGATCCATCATTCTGGTCCAATTCTACTCGAGGAAGATGAGCAAGAAATGAAAGATCTCCATCCATGTCCATGTCTGTAATTACGCTGCTTGCTGGATTTGCCTCCAAGGTGATCTTTGCAGTGCTGCTTGAATTTGCATGCATGATTTCCCTTTGATCTTTTCTTGATTGCATCACTCCGTTGCTTAGATCGACGGGCTGCATTTGGAATGCAGCAGCATACAAATTTCCATCTTGACCTTCAAGATCCAACTGATTGAAATTGCTTGCAAGATCTGCCCCCATTTGATTACGATGAGCCGCGTAAAAACATGAACCATGGCGTTCATGAGTGCGATGAGGATCTTTACAACGATGTGATGAAGTGCCATTGAATTCCTGTGCAATGTCGTCATGGAACTCTTTGCAGCGGATTCTGATGTAAACAGAGCATCCGCAGAGCATTGCAAGCTGTCGCGCTTTGTTCACGAGCCATTTCTTCCTCCTCACAAATGTCTGCAACTTCCTTCTCTTCTTCATCTCGATCGATCCTTCTTGCTGATTTGAATGTTGGCCATTGAACAGCTCTGCAACGTACTCGTTGAACTCTTCCGACTGAATTTGGATGTAAACAGAGCAGCCACAAAGAATTGCGAGCTCTCGCCCCATCTTCAAAACGCCCTTCCGCCTCTTCACAAATATTTGGGCTTTCACTGCCGTCGGACACAACCCCACCTTCTTTCTTCCCATCATTTGCCTTTGATTCTTCTCTTTGATTTCGCTTTCATTATTCACAGGTATCATCCATATATACATACTTGTGGCAGATAGCTTCTCCCAAAAGTAAGCAATCTATTTTAAATAACATATTAAAATATAACTCAACATATGAATAATTAAAAGAATGTCTTCCAGATAAGTGCAAGTTAAACAAATCACATCTGGCTTGCATGTAAAAGTCAATTAAAAGTAATTACACAGTTTTGTTTGAGATTTCAAATTATTACTTAATTAAAAATTATATATATAGAATTATAAAAGGAAAAATATTAATTTACATTTAAAAACTAAATGTACATCAAAATCAAAATACAAACAATTAAACATTTAAAAGATAAATAGAAGTTCAAAAACTAAAAATGAAAGATTAAAATTTAGACATTAGATATAATTCCTTATTTTATATGATAGTTTTTTTTCCTAATTATAATATTAGGACCAAGTAAAAATATCTCATTATAATATTGTTGGAGATCTCATTTACTGAAGTGCTGGAGCTTGGTGGTAATGCTACGAGGGATGGAACGAACTTCACCATTTCTCATGGCGGAGTTCAAGTCCCCCTTTGGAGGACTAGAAGAAACAGGCCTTGCGTTTCGATAAATTACAAGTAAAATGAACTATTCTATCAATAAAAATATCAAGTATAAGATACAAATGAATTATTAGAAAAAATAAAAATTGTTCGCATGTGAATGTTTTATTTAGGCACTAACAAATATTCGACTAAATAAATTATAGAAACTAAAAAAAATATTTATAGAAAAATTTAAATTAATATAAAAATAAATAAAAATAATTTAAAAACTAAAACCTAAATCAATTTTAAAGTCACAACATGAGCCAATGTGGAGATCACAAGTAATTTTTTAAAAAAATAAATAGGAAAAAAAAAGCAATAGTTAAAAGTGAAGATTTAAAACATAATCTTATGTGAACAAATTAGATTATTTATAATTTAACAATATAATATTTACTAAAATCTTTTTAATAAATTAATAAATATTGTTTATTTAAATTCAATTTATCAAATATGAAAAATAAATAATTTAAAAAAATCCCATAAAACTCTATTATGAAAAATAGTAACATCTCTAACAAATATTCTATTAACTAAATAAATTATAAAAAATGAAAAAAAATTTAAAGGACAAACTAAACTAACATAAAAAATAAATTAAAATAATTTAAAACTTAAAATCTAAATCAAATTTAACTAGTAGTTGCATGCTTTTGTTCTTGCAATGATAAGCTGATAGGTGTTGAAAATAAAATGATTAAATATTATTAAATATAATCTTTTGTGAACAAATTAGATTATTAATAATTTTTAATTTAAATAGCATAATATTTACTAAAATATTTTAAATATATTAATACATATGATTTATTTAAATTCAATTTATCAAATATGAAAAAAATTATTTAAAAAAATCGCATCAAAAAATCTATTATGAAATATTAATAATAGATACAAAAAATAATATGAATAAATAATGTCTCTAAAAAATATTCTATTGACTAAATAAATTATACAAATTTAAAAATAATATTTAAAGAAAAAACTAAACTAATATAAAAAATAATTTAAAAACTAAAATGTAAATCAATTTTAAAAATCAAAAGTTAAATAAATAGAGATCAAAACATGAGCTAATGTGGAGAGCACAAGTATTTTTTTTTAATAAACAAAAAACAATAATTAAAATTGGAGATTTAAATATAATCTTATGTGAACAAATTAGACTATTAATAATTTTTAATTTAAATAACATAATATTTACTAAAATCTTTTAAATAGATTAAAAATATTATTTATTTAAATTCAATTTATCAAATATGATTTAAAAAACAAACCTATAAAAAATTCTATTATGAAAAATTAATAAGAGAAATACAAAAAATTAATATGAAATAATAGGAATGTCTCTAGAATAAATAAATTAGAAAACTAGAAAAATAATATTTAAAAAAAAATAAACTAATATAAAAAAAATAATTTAAAAACTAAAATCTAATTCAATTTTAAAAATCAAAAGTTAAATAAATAGAAATCACAACATGAGCTAATGTGAAATCACAATTTTTTTTAAAAAATTAAATAGAAAAAGAAAAACAATAGTTAAAAGTGGAGATAACAACTAATAAATATCAAAACACGAGTTAAAAGTGGAGTGAGATAAAAACTAATCAGTAAATAATTAATGGGAAGGATTTATAATTTTCCTGCCAAACTAACAAATTTTGTCGACCAATTGACAACTTTTTCGTCAAAATTTCAATTTCCAAGAACAAAGTTCCCACAAATAGCCTATCGACTAAAAAATAAAAAATAAATAGAGATCAACATGAGCTAATGTGTAGATTATAAGTAATTATTTTTTAGATAAATAGGATAAGAAAAATAATAGTTAAAAGTGGAGATAACAACTAATAAATATCATTGTTAGAAAAGCCATCACAATAATTACATCTAACAATTTTTATTTTTTATGATGAGGGGAGAGCAGGTGACAAAGGGGTTAGGGTTTCTAGCTTGGATGCTTGTGATGCTGAGGGTGAGGAGTCTGAAGTGGACAAGGATGATGGATGGGGGGCCTCCTTTGTGCTAGTTCCCTCTAGCTTTGTTGGGTGTTGTCATGTTTTGAGGGTGGACCTCATTGGTGCACGATTGAGTGATTTTTCTATTGTTCAATGGGTGTTTGTTGTTGAAGGATCATTTTCTTCTAGTGGTTCTTCTCCACACTCTAGAGGGGTTTGGATCTTATGGGTGGTGATTGGAGATGGAAGATCCCATGTTGGTGCTTGGGGTGTTGTTGGGTTGTGCGTTGGTTAGACCTCTATAAGGGGTTGGGGTTTGTGGTGAAGGTGTTTTTTGCTGGAACCCCTGTTCCTCACTTTGGGTTTTGGATGTATGGGATCTTTTGTCCCAGGTGTGAACTATTAGTCTCTACCTCTAGTAGGCTCTCTTGTATTTGGAGTTTCTCGGAGAAGAGGATAAAAATGGGTTTGGTTTGGAGGGCTATGTGCAGTGGCTTCATCGATAGTGCTTTCCCTTGGGGCCTCAAGTTATGGCTCGTGGGGCCCATGTGAACCCTAGGGTTTGTAGGGGCTTGGACGTTGATGGTTTGGTCTATAGGGGGAATTGTGGTCCATGTACTTGGTGCTAGTTCTATTGATGGGGGTGTTTTCCTAGATGGGTTTTCATTTTCAAGGGTTTTACTGTTGATAGCTCCCCTTGGTTGGGAATTTTTCTTCATCATTTGGGAATTCTCTTGCCCCTTGGTGTTTGTTTTTTTGGGGATTTCTTTGGATACTCATGCTCTGAGGTGAATGCTTCCTCTATTTGGGACTCGAATCTAGTTAAGGTAGTCATTTTAGAGCCTTGGATGCATGTGTGGTGGAGGTTTCCTTTGTCTTGTTCTTTCACTTTGCTGCTTTCTATTGAGGTAGGGAAAAATCTTATGAAGGTAGCTGTTGATGGAGGAAAGTGGTTGTGAATGTGTCCAGTAGGTACTCTCCCATTGTTTGTGATTATCTCTTTCCTATTGTAAGAGATCTGGCTAATGAGAGCATGTATGGACGATGTTCTTCAAGTGGTGAAGAAAGGATGACTTCATAGCTAAACACCTTGGTGTGGAGATGTGTGTTATGTCCTCTAGAGATGGCCTAGATCTTACTCTTAGCTTCTAAGGTCAATGCTTTTATGGAGGTGGAAAAATCTTTTATTGAGGTGGAGATCATATTTGGGCATTGGGAAGAAGAGGAGACTCCTATTGAGATACTAAATAATTGCACTACTTTTAGTAGTGTTGTTAGTGGAGAAAGGGGTAGTTGCTCTTAGCTTTGGGGCTTGGTCTATTGGAATTATGATATATTTGTCATTAGTCACAACACTTATTCGATTCTGAATGCTTACCGAGCTCATCACCTAGTCTATAGTTCATACCGAGCATTTAGCGGTTACCTTATAAATTCTGCAGGTAAATAGTTGATATCGAGCATTCCTTTGGAAACCGAGCATATGGGCAGTTCAGCAGTATTTACCAAGTTCATAGTGGTTACCATGCAGAAAGTGGTTACTGAGCAGAATAGTGTTCTCCAAGTAGTTAGTGGTTATCAAGCAGAACAGTGTTCCCCAAGCAGTCAGTGATCACCGAGTCATCAGAAGAACTTAGTGTTTACCAAGTGATCAAGGTAAACAAAGAACTTAGTGTTTACCGAGTGAACAAGGTAAATGAAGGAATCAGTGATTACCGAGTAAACAAGGTAAGTCAGTGTTTACCAAGGGAAGAAGGTTATAAATGGATTCAATTTTTCACCGACTGACATGATATTCACTGAGTCACCAATGGTTACTGAGTTCCAAGCTACTTTCAATGATTAGTATGGACCGTGCCTCTACTCTTACCAAGTGCATGATGATGCAGTGTATTGTAGTGGATGCCAAGTATCAGAAGGTCACTGAGTCAGTTTGTGGAACCCGAGTTTTCTACCACCTGGCTAACTCAGTAATGCTTGTTCACTTGTGTTTGGCTCACCTTGCCAGTGTAAATATTGGAATAGTATATATCATTTGAAATGATGAGATATTGAATATCGTTGGTTGTGTTATGTTGCAATAATTTGAGAAGAGGGAAAGCGAATCACTAGCAGAACAGAGGAATACAACAAGGTCAACATTGATACAGAAAAGATATATCCATCACATCAGGTGATTAGAGCACAAAGGATCTTATCAGCAATTAGTTGTAATCAAATCCACTACTTCATCCTAACAGGTGAATAAGTTTGCTAAATCCTTTAACAAGGTAGACTTGACAGTCTTTTGTAAATCTCCTAATAGAGTGCATACTTCATTGTATGTTTGTAAATCCTTTAACAAGGTGGATCTAGCAATCCTACTTGCTCCTAACAGGGAAAATCATTAGAAGTGATCATTGTAAGCCTTAACCGACCAAATTTATACTGCAGTATTGAAGTTTTGTGGGCATCATCCCCACCCTAGTTTTACTTTCTAATTGGAAGGTTTCTAGGTCACCAAATCTGTGTGTTCATGTGTTTATCTTTTCATGCATACAATAGATTAGATGGATGAATGGTAAAAATATTATTATGTAGAATTGAATTAAAGTTTTAGGGTTATTGATTCACCCCTCCCCTCTCAATAACCTTATTAGTCTGGATTATTTCCAACAATTGGTATTAGAGCATAGTGGTTCTCAGGATAAAAGTTTGACAGCTTGAGCAAAGATCAAGGACAATGGAGATATTCAAACTTGACAAATCTATTGAGAATGAAAAGCTAGATCTAGAAATGGCCATGACTCAACTCAATGAAGCAAAGTAGCATCTTTCTCAATCTCTGAAAAGAAGGAAGGAACTTGCAAGACAAATGAATGATCATTAGTATATTGAAGAAAGGATTGAAGACCTTTTACCATCAAGTAGTTCAAATGAAGCTAATGAAGCAATCAAGGAACTCTTAGAAAAGAATGGTTCTCTGCAGGAAGAAGTAAGAAAGCTCAAAAGAGAACAAGAAATCCAATCCATCAGGCTATGTGAAGTTTTGGAACAAAGAAACAAGGAAAATGAAGACTTAGAGGTAAGAAATAATCAATCCCTTCAGCATGAAGATCTTGTAGGTCAACTATCTGATGCAAATGAAGAAATTATGAATCTAAGATCTGAGAATGAAAGTTTGAGAAATGATTTAATCACTGAAGACAAATCAATGCAAGCTTACAAAGTGATCTAAGATCTGAAAGATGAATCAATGAAAGTTTGGAAAATGACTTAAATATTGAAAAACAAGTCAATGAAAGGATGATAAAATCTGAAGCAGATATGGATCAATTGAATCTGCAAAATGAGCAAAATCTTCATAGACAAAAAGGTAAAGCAAGCCTTGGATACAATGAAGAAGGTGAATCTTTCAAACAGGGTACCCAAAAGAATCAAATACCCACTTGCAATCACTGTGGTAAGTTAGGTCATACATCTAACAGATGTTGGAGCAATGGTAAAAGAAAATTCAATGGTAAATGCTACAATTGCAATCAACATGGTCACAAAGCAAATGAATGCAAAGAGAAACCAAAGTTTGAGGGCAAATGTCACAAATGCAAGAAACAAGGTCACAAGGCATCTGAATGTAGATCCAAAGCATTCAATCCAGCAAAACAGGTTATCAAAGCAATATTTGGTTGGGACTATAATACTTGGTGCAGATGTCACTATTGTGGAGAATATGGACACATTGGAATAAACTGTGCAAGGCATCCCCTAAGAAAGAAAGATACTACTATAAGATGTTATACATGTACCGAACTTGGTCATATATCCAAGAATTGCATGAATATAGGAATAGTTGAAGATGAAAAGAAAGCCAGAGCTAACAACATTCAAAAATAGATGAGACAACAATGGATTCCTAAGTCTACCGAGCCAGAAAGTTCAAATGATGGTAATGTCACTCAAGAAATGGGTGACTCCACCATTTCTAATTAGACTCATCAAGAAGGACTAGGGACTTCATCTTCAAGCAATATCCTAAAGCAATTCCAAAATGTAGAAGTGCAAATGAAAAATTAGTATTTTTGATACAAGACATAGTTCACTGTGGTGCATCTACCGAGCAAGGTTGGTTTCAAACATAACCGAGCTAGGTCAGTAATGTGAAAGGTTTTGTTTTTTTACCGAGTTGCAAGGTTTATCAAGTAAGTCGATGAATATCTGACAAACCCTAGGACATCTCAGCTACCTTCGTACCTGAGAATTAATGGAAAATTTTTCATCAAAAAGGCAGAATTTGATCTCATTTTTCATCGTGAATTTAGAATATACAAAGCAAAGAAATTTCCAAGAGTGCGAAAGTGAGTTCAAGCGATTTGAAGCGATTTTCCAATGAAGAATTTGTTTAATGAAATCATTCACTCACCGAGCAGCAATGGCATCTGCAAGCACCAACAATAGCAAGGAAAAGAGAGGTTCTGAAATGCTTGTAAAGGGAGCAGAATGGAAAGCACCCAACTTCAAGCTTGTTCCCACCATAGCTAAATCGCTCGATCCACATGGAGCCCAATCAAAGATTCCACCAAAGGTACTACTTATAAACAACATTTGTACTCATTTCAAATGCACTGTTCAAGAAATAGGGACACTAGATATGGATAATGCCCTAGCCAAGTTGTGTGTGGATGCAACCCTCAAACCCGAGTTCAAACATCTGGAAACCAAAGGTTTGACCCATATCCCGCACCTGCCAAGGAACTTTCAAATGAAATGGATAAGATACATTTTAAGTTGTGTGCATAATGGTCAAATGTGGTTAGAGCAACCCGTCCTGATAACGAAGAAAATGATTCATAAGATCATGGGTTTGCCAATGTTAAGCAAATAAAAAAAAACTAAAACCCTAATTCGAGATGAACTTCAGAAGTTAACCCTAGCCGAATGGGATAGCAGAGGATTAAAACTTAACAATGTATCTGATATAGAGCTAAGATTTGGAATTTATTTAATTGCATATAAGATGTATATAGTTCCAGCAGATTGAATAGCATGCCCTGTGAGGCCGTAGATTTAGCCTATAAGGTTGTGAAGAAAAACATGGAGTTTGACCTAGTAGATGTGCTGCTAAAACAACTTAATAAAAACATGGATAGTATAAGGACCTCAAAAACCAACTCTTGTAAATTTGGTTCTTTGTTAGTTTGTTTATTTTTCTATATACAAAAGTTTTTCCCTTCAAAAGGCACTGTTGTATGGAGAAAAGATATTCCAGTTTTGTATCAAATAAATGAGTTTGTAGCAGAGATGGGTAAAATTTTTCAAAGTATTATGGATAATTATTTTGAAGACTTCAAAGAGAGAATGAATAATAGATTCAGAATCCCTCCTAAGCTTGTTGAGGACTACAGAGATGATGTGTGCTTCATGGTTGACTGTGACAAGGTATACATTTAGGCAGTCAGACCCCGAGTTGCACGGGTGAAACCTCTTCCTTATGAGGTAAATATTGATGAAGCTAGAAACATTATAGAAGCATTGGTAAATGAGCCAGTAGACCCTAGGAAACAAATTTTTGGAACCTATGATGAAGCTAAGGTGAGAATTGAGCTTGAAATCAAGCTACCACAGGCCATAAGTAAGGGTAAGAGAAAAATAGCCAAATTGATAACTTCTACTAGTCCTCTTATGCTCACCGAGGGAAAAGGTGAAGATGAAGAAGGTGAAGAAGAAGGAGGAGAAGAAGAAGGAGAAGAAGAATCTGTAGAGGAATAGCCAAAGAAGAAAGGTAAGGCAATCATTACCAAACCCAAGAAGAAGCCTACTGCAATATTCACCAGAAGAACCAGGAAAGATAAGTAGGAATCTATACTAGTTAGGCCTACACCCAAATTCGAGCAAAGACTCAAAAATTGGAGGAAGGAGCTGGAATCACAAATTTCAAAGCATTGAAATTTGAAACTAGAACTAATGTGGAGAAAATGCAGATTGAGGAACTGGTACTCAGCAAGATGGGTAAATGGAAATACTCCCCAGACCAGATTGCCCCTCAAATCTCAAAAGAACTACTGGAGAGATTGCAATTGAGATGGGAGTTAGCCACCCAAACGGTAAAAGATATTTATGAGCAATCTTTGAAAAATTTCTAACCAAGTCTCACTAGAGCAGAAGTAAAAGCTGAAATGAAAAACCATGAAGGTAAAATGATGATCAGATTCCACACTTGTTTGATTTTGATTAAAGACATTGAACATGTTGTAAATGATGCTACAAACATGTGGAAAAACATCTATCATCTACATAAGCCCAGTGTAGACCTAGTAGAAATCAAAGATGATGACAACAATAGTGATGATGAGCTTGATAGCACTCCATCCGTCACAGTCTCACCAGGAGAGCTGCATGCACTGATGGAAGAGGAGGAAGAAGCTGAAGAGGCAGATAAAGAAGAGGATGACCCTGTGAAAATTGCAGCAGCAGTTATTGCATCCCTTCCTCACTCTCCACCTAAAACTATGATATCATCAAGGTTTGAGTCAACTTTAGCAGGTTTAGTCACAAGTACATTAGAATTATCATCTGCACCTGCCACATCTCAGCTCCAGGTATCATCAATGGAAGTGTCTACCACTTCATCTACCAAGCTGCATACCTCCACTTCATCTACCGAGCTACATACAACTTCTTTAGTTACCAAGTCATCCACTACAGCAGTCACCACATCAAAAGTATCTATTCCTCATGTAGTATGTATAGTAAGTTTTCCAGTTCGCTCTCCAATTTTGTCAACTTTAGCTACATTACACCAATTTTTGCACTAGTAAGCTCTTCAATTGTAAATATTCTGACATGCACATCAATTCTAGGAAGTATATCAATTTTGGATACATTTAGCCCCTCTCTCAGTCTTCCTTTAGTTGGTCCTATTCCAGTTTTGATAGCCAGTCCAACCTCATCAACCATTGTCTTTGTTTTCAAAGGGAAAGATGTTAGTACAGCAGAAAAACCAAAGACTCCATTAAAACTTCTGCTTACAGGCAAGACAAATGATGAGGATGTAGACTTGGATACTGAAATTGTCATTCCAAAGATAGATACGGATACTGCTTCGGTTGATGAGCTAAGACTGCTCAGTTAGCACATAGAACTAAAGGCAAAGCAGAAACAACTAAGGAATGAAAGAGATAGAGAGTTTGAAATTATTGATGAAGCGAAAAATATAATTACAGAGGCTATAGGTGTTGATGTTGATACTTCTCAACACATTTTGCTACAATTGGAAGAGGCAGTCAATAAATTCAATGAGGATACCTCCGATCAAGAAAAGTTGATAGAGAAGGCAAAAAAGAAATTCGATAATAAGGTGCTTGAGCACATTGCTTAGTACATAGCAATAAAATAGGTTGAATTAACCATAGTTTTGGCCAATATTGAAAATTCTTTTAATAATGTAACATCTCTTTTTGCTAAGCTCTGTGATGTTACCAAGTATACTAAGGAGATAAGAGAGCAATTGAATAAGATAGATGAGGATCATAAGGCAAGCACACAAAACCTGAAGCTTGACCCTAGTTCAACCTCATCTCATCACATCAGGATGAAATTTTTGTCAAAAAAAAAGTAGAATTGCTGAGAGAAGAGTCAAGGATCCGATCTACATTGTTAGATATTCAAAATATGATCCTTCCCATCATGGACACAATGCAGAAGCACATTGCACATTCAAAAACATTGATCCATGACAAAAATTTCTCCGTTGCAGACCATGTGATTAAACTCTCTGCAGAAGTTCAAATAGCTCTATCCACATGCAAAATCCTGCAAGAGAATTGGGATAAGACTCTGCAACTCATTCTTCAGGTACATTCAGAGTTTATCTCACATTTTGGTGTTTCTATGTAAATACATTATTATTTTTAATTCTTTGGCATTATTATCAAAAAGGGGGAGAAAGAGATACTCAGAAAAAGTTATTGGTGAGATAAATGTACAAAATGGACAAAGAGATACTGTAAATAAAAGTCATATAGCTCATGTAAATACCTTGTGTATATTGTATGGGGGAGTCATATGTAAGGAAGCCATGTATATTAAGCAGAATCAGTTATTAGTATGTCAGATATTGTATATAAGTTTTGGCTCATAATTGTTTTTGTCACTAATGCCAAAGGAGGAGATTGTTGGAATTATGATATATTTTTCATTAGTCACAACACTTATTCGACTCTGAATGCTTACCAAGCTCATCACCTAGTCTACAGTTCACACCGAGCATTCAACGGTTACCTTATAAATTCTGCAGGTAAACAGTTGATACCGAGCATTCCTTTGGAAACCAAGCATATGGGCAGTTCAGCAGCATTTACCAAGTTCACAGTGGTTACCATGTAGAACAGTGGTTACCAAGCAGAACAGTGTTCTCCAAGTAGTTAGTGGTTATCGAGCAGAACAGTGTTCCCCAAGCAGTCAGTGCTCACTAAGTCATCAGAAGAACTTAGTGTTTACCAAGTGATCAAGGTAAACAAAGAACTTAGTGTTTACCGTGTGAACAAGGTAAATGAAGGAATCGGTGATTACCGAGTAAACAAGGTAAGTCAGTGTTTACCAAGGGAAGAAGGTTATCAATGGATTCAGTTTTTTACCGAGTGACACAATATTCACTGAGTCACCAATGGTTACTGAGTTCCAAGCTACTTTGAATGATTAGTATGGACCGTGCCTCTACTCTTATCGAGTGCATGACGATGCAGTGTATTATAGTGGATGCCGAGTATCAGAAGGTCACCGAGTCAGTTTGTGGAACCCGAGTTTTCTACCACTTGGCCGACTTAGTAATGCTTGTTCACTTGTGTTTGGCCGACCTTGCTAGTGTAAATATTGGAATAGTATATATCATTTGAAATGATGAGATATTGAATATTGTTGGTTGTGTTATGTTGCAATAATTTGAGAAGAGGGAAAGCGAATCACTAGCAGAATAGAGGAATACAGCAAGGTCAACATTGATACAGAAAAAATATATCCATCACATCAGGTGATTAGAGCACAAAGGATCTTATCAGCAATCAGTTGTAATTAGATCCACTACTTCATCCTAATAGGTGAATCAGTTTGCTAAATCCTTTAACAAGGTAGACTTGACAGTCTTTTGTAAATCTCCTAACAGAGTGCATACTTCATTGTATGTTTGTAAATCATTTAACAAGGTGGATCTAGCAATCCTACTTGCTCCTAATAGGGTAGATCATCAGAAGTGATCATTTTAAGCCTTAACCGACCAACTTTATACTGTAGTATTGAAGTTTTGTGGGCATCATCCCCACCCCAGTTTTACTTTCTAATTGGAAGGTTTCTGGGTCACGAAATCTGTGTGTTCATGTGTTTATCTTTTCATGCATACAGTAGATTAGATGGATGAATGGTAAAAATATTATTATGCATAATTGAATTAAAGTTTTAGGGTTACTGATTCAACCTGCCCCTCTTAGTAACCTTGTTAGTCTGGATTATTTCCAACATGGTCTTCCTCCTCTCTACTCCTCTTAGTATGGTGTTTTGGGAGTTTGTGGGGGGCTGTCCAAGGGTAAAAGAAAAAACATTTGTCACTCTTTTGCAAAGGAAAAGGCTAACAAAAGTACAATTATTCACCTTCAATGACTTAAAACTAGTATTATTATTTAGAGTTTAAAAATTGTGTAAACTAATGAAATATGTAGAAATGGATGAAGTTTAGGATTATAATTTTTAATAATTATTTGAAATAAGAATTGATATATTTTTCTAATTTTTATAGATATTTTTTTAGTTGCTGAAGAATGCTGAAAATTAGGGGTTCAGTTCCCACCATAAAACTATATGAAAATAAACTTTTTCCATTTGAACTCAGACTATGTTATAGATAACATATGTAGCTAGAACAATAAAAAATAAAAATTGGCTTTAGATCTATATTTTCTCTTTTATAATGATTCAAATTTCAACTCACCTAAAATCGATAGTTTAAATCTCCCATCACATTTTTCAAAACAAATCTATTCTAACTAGAAGAAAATTTATACATTTTGAAAAATGACTCTATCCTCTAAAACATCATACAATTTTTGAATTTTTTTGATATAATTTAATTTTTTTTTTCTTTCTCAAAATTGACATCTTTTCAAGTGTTAAAATACATGTTTGTAAAATTTTTTAATTACAATATACTATATTTAATTAAAACACTATAAACTCTATATGAGAATATTCTTGACTTTGAGCTCTATAAAATGGTGTTTATATGTTATTAAAAAAAATCATAAAATATAGTAAGATTTATTGAAACATCATTTTTTCTAAAATAAATTTGTTTCTTTAGTAATTGGATACAAATTAGCATAAAACATGCATTTGATAGACATTTCCAATTGGAAAAGTATAAGACCATATATAATTCAGCTAGAATGAATTTATCCAAATCATATCTTTGAATTTTTTAAATTTTTGTATAGAAATACTCAAATTTAGTTGTTCTGATAACCTAGCCTGAAAGGTGGCACAACTTTGTACTTTTACCCTGGAAGACATTTGACTATGTTTGCCAAGGTTGGAGGCTTGCCTAGACCTATGGTTGGATGATATGCATTTTTTTTTGCCAAGGCTAGAGGTATAGTTTTGTTTGGTTCTATTTCTCTGCTTACTATTATGACAAGTGTAGATGGCTTGAGTTTGTTCACTTATTAATCATTGTGGTTTCTTGTCTTAGTTTATGTTGTGATCGAGTGATTGCTGAAAGTTTTAAAAAACATACTCTAGTCCTTTTTTGTTGTTTTTGCTTTAAGTCTATATCTATTATGGGGCCTCATCCCAAGTCTTTCATTGTTAGCATTAACCATGGTTTGTAGGTCAATCACTTGTGGACCTTTTTCTTTGACAGAGGGAGATCTAACTTGTTTGGATCTTTCTTTACTAGGAACTAGTAATGTTCTACTCTTGGTGTCTAGTGTTTTATTTGTACTTTGGATCAACACCCGTTAATTGCTACTTTTCTTACTTAGAAACAACTAATAAATATCAAAACAAGAGTTAAAAGTGGAGTGAGATCAAAATTGGGTGGTAAATAATTAATGGGAATGATTTACAATTTTCTGGCCAAATCGACAACTTTTCTGGCCAACTAAGGACTTTTTCGTCAAAAATTCAATAGTTCCCACAAATAGCCTATTGACTAAATAAGAAAAAATAAAAACAATTAAAAGACTAAACACACATCTACATCTACATGCACATGATTCTATTATAGGATTGAATCTTCTTGTTAAGAGGGCGACACGAGTGAAATTGTCCCAGCTTGAGTCATTACCAATTTACCAATCATCGTTCACTTGCATGGTTTTAGCATCACAAGGTAACTAAGCATGCAATTAAAAATGTTAAATTATGTATATAAAACAATTAAAATTATTAATTTGAGTATATTAATAGATGATAATTTTAATAACATTTTAATAATTTGTAATAAGATATAAAATATAAATAGAAGTATGCTACACATAATTTCAATATCTTAAAATTGTATCATTAATGGTATTTGTTTAAATAAGATAATTCATTTAAATACATCTTCAAAAAAAATTGGTTGATCATAAGAAAAATATAGATAAAACATATCTTTAGCTCATTAATTTATAATATTATTGAAGTCAAAATTGAAAATAATAAAAACATGCCCCAAACAAAAATTTCTTTATAACCTCAATATCAATTAGATATGCAAAAAGTAGCTTTAAATTTAAACTTTTTTTAATCCTCAAAAAAGTTATATTAACATTTTTGGATGCAACTATCCTCTCTACAAAATGTATAATTGACCAATTTAAAAAAATTGAAAACATCATGTATTTTTTCAAAAATTTCAGCATTTGATCTTCATGATCTGCATAGTTTGTAGTTGAAAGTAACAAAAAATTGGAAAAAAATCACTACATTTTCATGAATCTAGAATATTTTTGTTTTTCTGACTTTGTTTTCTCTTTAGTGCATTTTTTCTGGATTTTCCTACATTTTTTTCATCTTACACATTTTATATTAAGACTTTTTTTAACATAAATCTATTTACAATTCTATTCTGAATTTTTTTTATTAGAACAAAATTAATATAAAATTTCTTTGTTTTTTTATATTGTAAAATGCAAATGCCCTTTTATCTTATATTTCAAAGATAATTTTATGAATTTGATTTTTACTCCATAGCTCTAAGTAGTACATTGATGTATGCATATCATAAGATCTTTAGAAGGCATACTTCTAATACTTAAATTAACATTTTAAAAACATATAATTTACCCTCGCCAAGGTTTATCCTCTTACATAGACAAATGTGAACTTTTACACCGTGTATTTTGTAGAGAGCAAGAATCTTAAATTACGTTCCCTTTTTACAATACCGAGCAAATATTGAGCACTCTGCTTCTACTTTTGTGATCATCTTCCTTAGCTCTAGTTTGTGTCTCTAAGTTCATCTTGTTAAATCCTTTTTTAGTAACCATTATAACATCTTAATCAAGATTGAAAAAAAAAATCTTGAAGAAAACATAAATAAAGAATTTCCTCTAAATAGTCTTAATTTATATCACAATAATGTTATTGATTCTATCTTGATGTGCTAGTGTTTCCATGATCTTGATTTGGAAATTCCAAAATGTTGATGATACTATCATATATTATGTTTAGAAGGCCAAGATTTATGATAGAGTTAGCAAGTTCTATTAATATTCAAGATTTATTTATAACTTAACTTATGTTAGTATTATAGAGTATCCTTTTAGATATGTTTCTTAATCATTGTATTAGTAAATAATGTGTCTTTCTAATAGTGTCCATGGAAAGTTTATGAATATTATTTGATGATATATATGTTAAACTATTATTAATTTAAAAACCTTTGTGACATCTATAAAAAAAAAATTTGAGTTTAAAATTTGAAAATTCAAAGTAGTTTAGTTTTAAAGGGTCGAGAATAGAATTGTTTTCATTCCTTTGTAGGAAGGGTAATGCTACTAAACACTATATAAAAAGGAGGATCTCCTTATACAATTGGCCAAGTTAAGAGGATATCTCCCAAAATGATCCTATTAATATTATTATTTACTAATCTTTTTTGAACCATGTGTTTAGATGACATGGAGCTTGGCGCGCTACAACTACTCCTTTGTTGTTGTGAGTCTATAATTGGATTTTACTATTAATCAAGTTAGATTATGAAAACCCCAATAGGATGAAGGGATACCAATACTAAACCCAAATTATACTAGGAAAGTACACAAGAAAATCCTCTTCCATATAAAATTCATTAACCTTAGATGTGAAATATGAATGTAAATCGAACCAATTGATTAGGTGAAAAAGATGAATTAGATCTAGGACCAATATGTATGTAACCAACTCAATTGAAATAGGAAATCGGATCTATGGTATGAGATGAAGGGGAAGTCATTTTCTTCTTTCAAAAATATGAATCTACAACTTCTATAGGAAATATGATTATGAATATGTGATCATAATAGAAATACTAGTAAATCCATAAAAATCCCAAAATTCCAACTATAGTTATATTTGGGTGATGTCTACCAATAGTTTTACAGGATGACATTCATGCTTCCAAAGCACATGAATATAAAGTTGACCAATATTTTTCCTAAAGCTCCTAACAATTAGGTTCCAAATCCAAATTTATAATTATGATAACATTTTTTGTACACAATAATGTTTTTTTTCCTGTTGGGGAGAATTGGGTTACTTTGATCATGTCCCCATTTAGGAATTAACCTTGAAAGAGAAAAGTATGAGAAATTAAGACAAATTTAAATATTCACCTTACTTGATGAAACCATTGTCAATAAAGTTTTTGCAATGCTCGAATGTCATTGATGTTGAATCTTCAAAACAAGTGTGGCAAATGACAATAAATATAATGGATATAATGTTAGTTTCATAATGTACTAATTTACATCATTATATAAATAAACATGGAATACATCGAGGTATTTGTTTGGAACAATAAACAAGACAACATTGTGAATACAACTTTGCAGAATGGGCAATACACATCATCAATGAATACATCACAAAACTAAATGTGCATTATGCATACTAGATTTAGTATTCTAGTCATTGACAACTTAGAAATGTAGTAAGCCCTAACAAAATCCCAATGTTGTAATGTAGTAATTGAGAACATTAATTTTCCAATCTAGTTAAAGAAACTTTAGTAACCAAACGTAAGACATTAATATGGATATAGTATTGAACATATGTGAAGCATGGACACAAAGCATTGACCAACTAGTAAACTTTGAAAACAAACGTGAATAACATGCATTAAATTTGAACAACAATGATAACAATAGAAATAAATAAGTAGGATGACAATGACGATTAAACACTAAATTATGGTGGGAGGTGATCAATCATTTAATAAAATGAGTTGCATTTAATGTTTTCTTCATGCAATTCCTTCCTGAATTCAAATTAATATTATTTTTTCTTTCTTTTTTCTGCTTCCATATGTTTAATTAAATTCAATTGACGTGCTTCCACTATTTTAATTTAATTCAATTGGTGAGCCTTATTATACCACTAGTTGTGCATGTAGGTACTAATTCAAGTTGGGTTGAATGCTAGAAACTATCACATTTATTTCCAGTCCATGTGCATATAGGAATGTAAAAAAAATGGATATGCACCAATAACCGTGCATCTTTTAATGTCGCAAAATTTTTAATTCGCTAAAAGGCCCCTTGCCTAGTATACTATTATAAATCTTAATAACATGAATATGATTAGAGCTAGGAAGAGTAAGGAGATGAGATGTCATGTTTTTGTCTCTTATGCAAGGGATGTGAACTATATATTGTTACCATATGATAGAATGAGGGTAAGAAGGTTTTGTGATGTAGGTATGTCATGATTGAATTTTTCCTTATTAATAATGAACCTGAGATCTTATTGAGACTAATATATATATTTTAGCTATTGTTGTGCTAAGTACCCTATTTGAAATTATATTAGGTTGATAAGCTGAGACCCTATGGAATAAAGGCTCGAGAAATCATAACTTAGAAACCATGTCGATGGATTTGTGCTATTTTATGGCCTATTAGGATAATTGAATTAGATGGTTACCATGGAAGGATGATTCAACACCCACCTTTATGAATATTACTTATATGTCAAAAAATGAAAATTGTTATCAATATTGGATAAGTATACATGGTAGAACTATGATGTCAATTATTGTGCAAGTAGTATTAGGAGGATATGTTGATATTCATAAGGACAAATTTTACAACCTAATAAAATGTAATGGATTTATTCTATGATTGATTTTGAAACTATGAGTCATGACTATGCAAACATCTTGTTTACCTGACATAATTTATACACCTTATAATGTATTATCTCATAATGATAACAAGATACTGTTAGAAATCAAATTATATTCAACTAAATCAAATGATATTAGTTTTATATTAAGGTAAAAGCAAGTTTTGATGGGACTAGAAACCGTTTACAAAAAAACTAAAGATAAACATTTAAAGCACCACTAGGTTTTACAAGGACCCGAAACCTAAAGTATAAAACATCGAAACTAGGTTTTATAGGGAGTTGAAACCAAAAGTTTAAGCCATAAAAAAAGAAACTAGGTTTTATATGGACCTAGAACCTAGATTTTAAACCAACAACTAGCACACCTGCTCCACATCCAAAAACTAATATCGAAGGATATTAGTTGTGATGTTCACATTTTGAGGATTTTGACCTATAATATTTGTTCAGAACTAATTTTCATGTTGGATGATTTAATAGTATAGATTCAATATTTCATTATTATGATAGGAAATGGATTATGATGTGGTTCAGAATTTTAATTGATCATTTGATTAGATATTAATGTCGATATGCAAATTCTGATATTTCAATGCTTTAATTTCTTTATATGAAAATGATTAGAAAATGAAAATTTATTATGAAGTTAAGGTGAATTATTTAACATGAAATTTTTCATGCACCTATATACATGCATTAATATGATTTTTTCTTTATTGGGCTACTAATATTCGAGTTTAGTGTGCAGGTAATTGAATCATGGAATTATTTGGGGAAACAAGGTCCAAACTTATGTGAACACAATTTAGCCAAGGTGAACCTTTGGAAGATTCAAAAGCCTCATTGTGATGTGTTTATTTTGTAAATGTAAGCTTGCATGTATGTGGTAAATTTAAATTCATGAGTAAGTAGGGACATGTCATTGTGATGTTTAATGTGTTTTAATGTATCACTTGATACTTGTAATTGTTTTTGTGTTGATGACATGTCATGTAGGGGTTTGGTCATGGTTATACTTAACATTAAACTAACTACCTTTCATAAGATAAAGAAAATCCACTTGGAGAAAGGATAGGATGGGTCACCATAAAGGGAAATTTCAAATTCAAACATGAGAAGGATTTTAGAGGGTAAATAAGTGGTCCCAAAATGCCCTTTTTGTGAAAATAAGCTGAGAATATGTTAGCATAACATGTTAGGAGCCTAAATTTGTCCATTTGGTCCCTTAACCAATGAATTCTTCCACCAATTCAAAAATTGAGTTGTCTCATTAGTTCATCCCCATCTTTCCACTTGGTCAAAAATAGCAAAATTGGTAGGGAAAAAGTTGTAAGAGATAGTGGCTTGATGTTTTTTCCATAAAAAGAGATAGTGGGAGAGTATTTTTAGTGGACTTGGACAAAATAGTGGGTGGTTCACACACTCTCTAAATTTAGAGACAACTAGGGTTTTGGAAGGAGAAAGACTAAGGAGAAGGGAGCTTTTCATCAACTATCATTGCCAATCCTAAACCAAGGTTGATGCCCATGCCATGACCTTCTTTTTCACTTGCATAATGGTGTTGTAATCTTGTTAAACTATTGTTGGAAAAATCAAATTTTGTATTGTGTTGAAGTGATTGTAGGTTGTGTTGCATTTACTTTATTTGGATTTCTTTCTTTGCTCTTGTTTTTGAGTGCTAATTGTTAATGGGTGTGAAGGCTCCACTCACCCTTGGGAGGGAAGAGATGCCTTTGATGAAGGGGTTAGTTAGGCTCAACATTGAAGTTGAGAGATTTTCCTCTTGAAGAGGGTTTTTTTGTTCATGGAATATGGGCTCCATTGAAGCCATATGCCTTGTTTTTTATGAGAGGTATAAGTGTATTTTGATAGCCTTGAAGAGGCATTTGTATTATCGAAGGTATAAGTATATTGATGTGGTGAAGAGGATGTATTTGATAGCCTTGAAGGGGCATTATGAAATTGTAGATGTCTATGTTTATATGGATATGGCATTCTCCTCTTTGGAGAGCCCATCTTCACCCATTGTTCCATGATTCCAATGGTGAATCATTGTGTTAAACCTTGGAGGGATTGTAAATGTATTGTGATATTAAGTTTTGCATGCATTGTGAAATGTTTGAGTATAACCCATTTGGTTCTTGTTTCCCCTGCTTGGTGGGTGGCTTCTTAGAAGCCTAGGGTGGGAGGTGAGCCTCCATGGTTCTTGGTTTCATGTTGTTTTGTAGGTTTGTGAGAATGAGATCTATGAAGAAGTTAGGGTTTTCCCCTTGGAATTATTGTATAATCAAGTGTTATGTTGATGTATTATGCAGTTGAAGGAATCAATCCTTCCCATGTCATTAGTAATGTGTTGAGATGGAAAAATCTCCATTGTGATTTTATATATTGTGAGAAGGATTTATATCGTGTTTCATATTAATGTGAATGTGTAAACTAGGGTTGGATGATCTATGCATATAATTGGCATTGTAAGAGAAAGATTATATCATCTTCATATTTTTATAGGAAGGAAAGAAATAATATCATGTAAAGGAATAACCATTTTTGTGAAGTACATGTGCAAGTTATGTAAATGGGATATTCCTTCTCATGTAGGTTATGAATCAAACAATAGATATATTTCCTAGATTGCTTGTGTGGGAGAGATTTGTTGTAATAGCTAACCCAATTTAGAACTTAAGTGATTGCATTGTAAGGTTACATGTTATGTATTTTGATGCAATGGCAAGAAAATTCATTGAATTGAAATAGTCATATGTTTTTAAGAAAGATATTTCCCCATGTTCAGAAGAATGAGAAATGCTATATAGAGTTTATTCATCATTAGTAAACATATATATGATCTTGTGCAATTGCCTCTTGTGTGCTAAACTATTGATTCTTGTAATTTTAGTAATCCTATAGAATTGATATATGCAAAGGAATAACATCAAATTTATAATTGTAAGAAATAGAGACGTCAATTCAAACCATCATCAAACCCATAATCTTAGTCTCCTAGAATGAGAAAGGAGAGAAATGAAAAATAAACCATAGTGAAGAATGCTTGTACATGAACTCTTACTCTCTAGAATTTTATGGGAGAGGAAAGTAATTCCCCCCTCCCAAATACATAAAAATAAAATATTCAAATAGAACATTCCCTAGATTTCCTACAAAGATATGTGACAATATAATAATATAGAAAAGAATATCCTAGCTAAAAGGGAGTGTGAAGGGACTTAGGAAAACTGACATGACTTGAACCAAAATCTCATACTTTCAAAAGAAATAAAATATAAACTATATATATAATGCTAAAACATCTTCACTCTTAACCATGCAGAAAGGTACGCCAAGGGAAAATCAACAACCTCTAAAGAAGGTGATCTTCACATTAAGAAACTAATAGTAGATACCACTATGGACTATACCATGTTACCACCTTGTTGGGCATGTAACCCCTTGAAAGTGTCAAGTCAACCAGCCACCCACCGTGTACCTTAGACAAAGGATCTAGGGATCGGCTATGTGTGCATAGATCTAATTGGACACCATGCAAATTGAGAAGGAGAGAGCCATTTACATGAGAAAAGATGGGTTGACTAGCCCTCACACGATTCAGGAAAAAGGAAATTGCAAAGCTATCACCTTGGGAGAGGGGAGACATGTGACTCCCACCTCCCCACATGTGTCACTTCCCAAAGCTCCTCCAAAGGCCGCCAACATTTCAGGTTGGTAAGTGACAATGGGTTTGGCATAGTAAAGATAGTTATCAATAGTAAAGATAGTTAGAGAGGATGTAGGAATAGATGGGGATTAGTATTTAGGGGATAGAAATTCTATATTAAGGGGTAATACATGTTAGACCATAGTGGGTTAGAAAAGAAAAAGAAAAAGGTTAGATTTTTATTGGTTGTAGTTAAAAGGGTGCTTAGAGATAGATACGGATATGGGTTAGAATAAGTAGGTTAGAGAGATTAAAATTTAGTATTATCTTAGTTAGTATTAATATGGTTGTAGATAGTAGGAATTATTAAGAGGCATGTATTAGTACTATATAAAATTAAAGTTAACTAGGTAGTAGTTAACAAGTTACTTAATATATTTGGTTAGAGTGAATAGTTGACATTATTATTATAGAAAGGGTGATGTTTGTGGGATATTTAGGATAATTAATTGGTATTAGGAATATGAATAGTAGAAATATATTAGTAAAATTATTATAAGGATTTTATAATATATATGTTCTATATAGTAAAAGTATATACTAAATGTTAGTTATTACATAGTTTAAATAGATGATGTACGTTGTTAATACAAACCACTTCATACCTTGTGATTCATCCTTATAAAATGTATAAAGAATGTTATCGAGGTATATGTTAAATGTAAATGTAGGTTAAATGGTATTCTTCTTGAGTTAGATACATGGTCTTTTAGAGGTTGCTAAGAAGGTGATGAAATTGATTAGTTATAAGAATTTACTAAATTGTCTCATAAGTAAACTTTAATTTAATTATATAAATAATTATAGTTGGGAAATACTCAATATATTCTTAAAGGATTCACCCACCCATTTCAATACCTATAGCAAAGAATGTGATTTGATTCTAGTAAGAACTATGCCTCTACCACCATCACAAAAACATATTGTAATGTTATCAAACTCTTTTGTGTATTTACCCTATAAGTAAGAATGAGGTCTTCACCACACCAATAAGGATCAATTCATTTAAAGATTTAAGATTTTGTTGCAACCCTAAAATCAAAACCAATAGGTATCTTGGACTTTTATGCTTCTATAACCAATATAGAAATGTTCAAATTTCTATGCTATGTCCTAAGCATTACCTTTCAAAGAAAATAAAATAAAATTGGTAGTTGTGTTTTTCCCTAAATTTAGGGCATGAAATTCACCTATAATCATGCATGTGTACACATGAATGTAATAAAAAGTAAACATCAATAAAATCACTTTGTATTTTGGAACCCATAAATAGTCTATTTTAGGTTGAAGGTGAAAGAGGGAGACTTGATATATTTCAACATATCAATTATTTCACTCCCTTCTAAGTTAATTCTAGTAGGGACAAACTCTATGGTCAATGATGAAGATTCCAAAGAAATATTACTAAGGAATATGTTGTTAAACTTTAATCATATTAATTTTTCCATTGAACAAAATCAATTCCAGTTCTAAAATTGTGATTCTTTTTATAATTTTTAAAGGAAATATAGTAGAATCCAATGAGTTTGAATCTATCGCTAGTAATATTTATGGTTTCCATTGGAAATTATGCTTAATTAGGAGCAATAAACTTCAATATCTTCATCCCAATGAGGTTTTTGAGCCCCATTTTTATTTAGAACTAGAAGCATGTTTTCTTCTTTCTCTAAATGAGTCTGTAAAGATAACCCACTTGCTTGCATAAATTCAAGATCATTAGTCTATCAGAGGAGTACCTAGGCACCTTGTGTGGTTGGAGTGTATAGCTAGATACCCAAACCTATATAAGTTATAATCTCACAAATTAAGACTTTCAACCAACATTAATGAATAGTGCTCATAGAAATATCAACTTTCAAGAAAGGAAGCACCTTGATTGAAGGTTAAATGTGAAAGTTACATCCACTTGAAGAAAAAAAATTTGTGACTCTCCTTCAAATTTGATGATAAAATTGGTTTTCTAGAAAATTAGATCACTTGAAGAAAAATCATTCTGGACCACTACAAAGCATGCAAACTTTTACCTCTATTAAAAAAAATTGTACGACATCCCTATACATGATATATTGTCTTATGAAGTTGAGGGACAAAAATGAAAACTTTGACATAATGTAGGGTCTTCAATTTGATAAAATAACCTTTGGTAAATTTATTGAAACTTCTATAAATATGGATATTTTCCAACTTTAGAGTTGCTTCTAGTCTGGAATTCCTTCAAACAAATTTAGTTAGAACTAAAAATGTATTGGCTAAGATTATAGGTGGCAAAGATTTATTTTTAACTTTTCATTTATGCACCATAGTACATCCTTAGGAGTATGAGATTGACATGGGCTTGTGCACCTTGTTGATACCCTATTTAATTTTTTGGTTATTGTCATGTCCCCCACTTAGAACTATAATTATAATTTCCTCCTCCTAGGAAAATGGTTCAATAAATAATAAAGATATTAAATAATATTAACATACACTATTGAATATAATATTATTAACTATTAATATAATAAAAAATAAGTATAATATATTAATAAAGTATGATATATATATATATATATATATATATATATATATGACATCAAAAATATTATTATGATATAAACTTGGTATTATGATAATATAGACAAAATTAAATAAATGATAGATAATATAATTCTAAAATAAATAATTTAACTAGTATTGAATCATAATACAATAAAATTAAAATTAAAAAATCTTTAGACATGATAGCTATAGAAGAGATATCAAAAGAATTGTTTTAGATTATGAAGAGAAACACAAAATATATATTCAAAATTGAGAAGAGAAATGTAGACATTACAAATGGTATCAGAGCTAGTGTCCTACCAACCTGTAAATTGGTGTTTTCTTGCAGTGGCCATATTAATGGGCAATTAAATTAGCACATGCTGAGAGAAAAATGGTGAATGTATTCTAATTTGAAAGTTTACCTGTGTGCTGCATTTGTTCCAAAAGCTCCAGCACCTCTCATACTTAGCCATTAACAAGCAATAGATTAAAACTACTTGCATCAGAATCTCAAGTTACATAACATATATTCTAGTACAATAGTTCCTATGTAGAAGTCATCGATTCCAATTACATTGGGCATGTTTATCTTTAGTTTTTTAAGAGAGTGTATTTTACTATGTTTGTAAAGGCATAGAGTTTTTCTTATTATGTTTGTAAGAGCATAATCCCACATCCACTCATGAAGTGCTCGGCCACTGGTAATGGGGCACCACTGACTTGCCCTTCGTTTTTTTATCATAAGTTATACACTTTCTCTCAGATTTGCTTGAAAGAATTCTTAGAGATCTCAAATGCATGAAGCCTTGGCTTCAAAGTTTAAAGTATTGTAATACCTTTCCACAAAGGCTTGGAAAACATTTATAAGAGATTGCAACAGCTTTTCTTTTATCTTTAGAATGGTATAATTGGTTGGTAGAATGCATGCTAAATTCGAGCTGACCAAAGCATTGAATTGCCACACAATTATGATTATTATACAATATTTGTCACTTTTTAAGAAGAGAACACATTGATATATTATTTCTGTTAAATTCAATTTCAGAACAACTCTTCATTTCATTAATCATTCTTCTTTTAGTGAATACTTAAATATTAAGACATCATCCTTCATTTAGTGAATATTTTAATATAAGGAAACGTTATGGTGAGTTAAAAAAACTTTGATATAACTATCAACAAAATAATAATAAGTTTCAAATGGAGGAAAGTGGGTTTACAAATTTAAGTCAAAATTATTTTAAAATTTAGATTTGAAGAATCAGATGGACAAATGAAATGCAACTAATTTGCATCTTGTATATTTTCATTATATTCAATTTTTTTAACCTCATAAATAAAGAGATAATAAATGTTAATTTTTTTATTAAATATAACATTTAATTATTAAAATCTAACCCTAGGTTTCTTGTCAAGGAAGAGATCGTGAGGATGCCCAACAATTTCAAAAATGACAGTAATTAGAATGACTCACTAGTGTATATGGATTCCCAGATTTTCAAAAGATTAAATAAAATTTAATGAAATTACAAAGCCTGAGAAGAAAAAATGTTTGAATGTCTTGTTTTTCAATAAAAAACATCTAAAAAATTTTACAATTCAAGATTTGAATATCTTGTTTTCAATGAATGTCTTGTTTTTTCAAAAAAAAACATGAATATACAATTCATGCCTGCTGATCCATTTGAGGAAAGCTCATATCTTATTGAATCGTTAGATTATCTAACATAATCATACAGATATTGAAATTATCAGATGATCCATCATTCTGGTCCAATTCTACTCGAGGAAGATGAGCAAGAAATGAAAGATCTCCATCCATGTCCATGTCTGTAATTACGCTGCTTGCTGGATTTGCCTCCAAGGTGATCTTTGCAGTGCTGCTTGAATTTGCATGCAGGATTCCCCTTTGATCTTTTTTTGATTGCATCACTCCGTTGCTTAGATCGACGGGCTGCATTTGGAATGCAGCAGCATACAAATTTCCATCTTGACCTTCAAGATCCAACTGATTGAAATTGCTTGCAAGATCTGCCCCCATTTGATCACGATGAGCCGCGTAAAAACATGAACCTTGGCGTTCATGAGTGCGATGAGGATCTTTACAACGATGTGATGAAGTGCCACTGAATTCCTGTGCAATGTCGTCATGGAACTCTTTGCAGCGGATTCTGATGTAAACAGAGCATCCGCAGAGCATTGCAAGCTGTCGCCCTTTGTTCACGAGCCATTTCTTCCTCCTCACAAATGTCTGCAACTTCCTTCTCTTCTTCATCTCGATCGATCCTTGTTGATGAGGAAGGCCAATTGCATGATTTGAATGTTGGCCATTGAACAGCTCTGCAACGTACTCGTTCAACTCTTCCGACTGAATTTTGATGTAAACAGAGCAGCTACAGAGAATTGCGAGCTCTCGCCCCATCTTCAAAACGCCCTTCCGCCTCTTCACAAATATTTGGGCTTTCACTGCCGTCGGACACAACCCCACCTTCTTTCTTCCCATCATTTGCCTTTGATTCTTCTCTTTGATTTCGCTTTCATTATTCACAGGTATCATCCATATATACATACTTGTGGCAGATAGCTTCTCCCAAAAGTAAGCAATCTATTTTAAATAACATATTAAAATATAACTCAACATATGAATAATTAAAAGAATGTCTTACAGATAAGTGCAAGTTGAAAAAGAGCTCTTTGAGAGCTGGAGTCCCTGTCTCTAGGGAAACAAATTGGACGTAATATTTGTTAAAATTATAGTTTTGAAAAGAGAAGTTATAAATTTTAGCAAATTTAATTTAGATTTTTATTTAATATTTTAAATTTTAGTTTTATAAAATAATGTGGTGACTAGCCATTGTTTAAAAATATACAACATAATGTAATACATTGTAAAATTGCGAAATTTGAATGAATAGATAGGCAGGGACTAATAAATCACATTTGCAATTAAAAGCAATTATCTAAGTTTGTTTGAGTTTTCAAATTATCTTTTTATCATTTATATTGTACATTTAGAGTTATTTTTCATTTATCTATAAGAGAAAATATCTGATTGTGTTGGTGTAAATAAGTATTTACTTATTACACTTACTTAAGTTTACTTAGGTTAATGCATTATTTTATTATTTTTATTTGTGAGACACTTAGGAGTTTGCACACCTCTTTGAGTTGTCATGTTGACAACACAGGAGTACGCAACTCTATTTAAGTATATGGTGTCTACAACATTGTTTTGTGTGTCACACCTTTGTAGGCTTATCCTCTCATCACCACACTTACTTCCGTGCTTAATGGAGGATAACCCATATTTGGTAAGTAAGTAAGTAAGTGGGTTTTATAGTCCACGACACTATGCCATAGTTTTTGGGTGGACATGTGCATGGTTGTATGACACATCATGGTGCTGATTACGAGACATTCTAGATGTATCTCAGAGGCTTTTATATACAGGCACTCCTAGCGTACTCTAAGGAATCAGTTATTGAATACATTGTTATTCTGATCATACTCTGTCTACTTTGGTCTACTGTGTGCTTGTGTTTGAATTCTTAGTTCCTGGGTGAATTTTTCCCTTAGGGAAATTCTTACAAATTGGACGAAAAAGAGAAATATTAATTTACATTATGAAAAAATAGAAATAAATAAAATTATATATAACAAATGTCTAAGTATAATTTATATTACCTAAATACTTGAAGAAATATCTAAAATGAATACTTGAAGTACAAATATATGTAGAGAGCTCAATGTAAAGAGCTTTAAATTGTATTATGAAATTGAAATGTCCCCTTTTCTGATTTGATATGGTATTTCCAACCTCTAATCAGATCTTTAAAATCAAACAGCTAATATCCCAAAGATCCACCAAATTTCTTAAGAAACCCCAAATCGGGTATGCTGAAAATAGTGCTAAAAGCTTCACAACTTCACAAATTATTAATGAATCTTAAAATAAAATTTTTTACAGAACTTTCAGCAGCATAACAGCCTACAAATTGACATTTTCAGATCCGTATAGCCTTTACACAACAGCTCGAAAGTGTAGGACCAAAACTATGCTCATCGGGCTCCCGAAATAACACAAAATATGCCCGAAAACACCACAAAAACACTAATAATCTATCTCAGAAGTTTAATCACGTCCCAATATATATATTCAGCTCTATTTTAACATTTAAAAGTCTGATATACAGTAGCAACCCAAACTGATATGAAATACTCAACTGTAAACACCAAACTCATACAAAAACACACCCGAAAACTCACAAATCTGCACTGTTCAGCACAAAGGCATACTCTGTATGAGCATGCACATGGAATGGCTTCAAACTTCCGTCCTTAGCCTTCCTAGAAACCTGCAAACTCCCATTCTTGGGTCTCCCTGGAAACCTGCAAACTCCCGTTCTTGGGTCTCCTTCTCCACAGGTTTGGCAGCCTCTGAAGAATAACAAAAGATGAGCAAAAATCAAGTTCTGGAATGAGCCCAAAATGCCTCCAAACCCCTTAAAAGAGGGCATAACTGTAACTCATGTCCAAGAGAGGTTAATGAAACTTATTTTAATAATAATTTTCATTTATTAGTCCAACAGTTTCCAAAGATTAACCCCCTTTTTCCGAAACTTCACTTTCTTGGGCCTGCCTGCCTTAGCAAAGATTTTCTTTTTTAATTATTTGAAAAGGGGACATGACAAGTCCTCCCCTCCCAATCATTGCTTGTCCTCAAGCAATGGCTAAACAATAAACCAATCAATCCACCTGGATCCCAAATGTAGTCATGAACTATACTACTAACAATTAACACAGGCTCCTGTAATATCCTCTGCAATATGACCAAGAGGAATCCATAATCAAATTGACAATTATAGCTCAACAAAACTCTGAAATCACCACTACCACAATCAAAAACCCATGAGGCACAAACTCTTAGAACATCAGAACCCAAGTAAAGTGGACAAATCAAACTACCAACACAGTAAATAGCATCAACGCATCCCACTGGCCTATATGGAATGTACAATCCAACTCTGCAACAATGGTGAACCCTCTCGAATGAAACTATACCAAGTATGGAGAATCCACACACTGTACAACTCCTACAGTCAACACAACTCTGCAAATCATCGACCACTATCTCATAACTATAACTCCCATACATTGCTGATGGTGAAAAGACATTACAAGATAAAGAGTAAGAAATGGAATCCAAACCAAATTTGTCTGCTATCAACTCCTTAGCACAAGGATCAAATGCTAACTGATGTACATACCCTGCAATATAATGTTGATAAAAAAAACCAACCTTAGTCAACAGCTCACCATGAAGAAGTGATACAACCCACTGTGACTGATCACCAACTAAGTCAAGAGATGTCATAGCCAAAGGAGTAGAATCAATAACAACACCTGCTAAAGCATCATTCCAAAACTCCTGCTCTAAGTCATGTATTATCAACCTGTCAATTGCAGGACCTATCACCATCTCATGCCCATCACAACTCTCATCCCGAGGCATCAAACTATCTCATAACTGATGATAAGCACTAGGAACCAAAGTACATCTCTGTATCATCATCTCATCAACATGGTCATCAAAGGTAGATAGATGAGCATACCTCACAGTGTAATGCCGATAGAATGCACCAATGTCAGTCAGTGGCTTAGACTGCAATCCAAATGTAACTAACTGCAATCGATCATTAACCAAGTTGGAACTGACTACTACCTCTGAAGACATTGCGAAGGGAGTAGTATTACTAGTAGGAACCATGCCAACTATCAGCTCACCAACATCACACATGGTCTTTGATACAACATTTCTAGTCTTCATGCCATTAGTACTAGAGGTCACCACCATGTCAAGCACACCACAAAAATCTGCTACAGCACCCAACTCAATTGAACCTGACTCTAGTGGGAATGAACTTGATATGCCAATGTTAGTATCAAGGATGGATGCATCCCCATCTCCATTGTCTCTAACAATCTCGTCCATGGACATCCTCGGATCACCAAACACCACAGCTTGTGACTGTATAGAATCGGGTAAAGACTGTAGTCGCTCTAACTCCATGGTCACCTTAGCCAAATGAAACTGTGACTCCTTGAGAGCCAATTGTGTACTCTCAAGAATCTCAGAAGTCACCTCAAGCTGCTCAGTAAGATCACTCACCTCATCTTCCTTGGCCAACAATGTATCATATGCTGTACTGCCCCACTCCATAAGATAATCTCTGTCGGCTACCAACTACATATAATTCTGTCTCAAAATCCAAATAGCCTCCCATAAAGAGTGGATCTCTGTCAAGGAAAGATAACTTCCTCCCTGCTCATCACTAGTAGGAGAACCCCATCCATAAACTGTTAACAACTGACGAGCAGTATCAAAATGTTGGCAAGTGATAGCAATGTCTTGGTCACTAACTCTCAACTGATTAGACACATGATGGCACTGGCTTGACTGTCTCCTACAAACCTCCTCTGATGCACTGTCTGAAGGAGTGTCCTCAAAGTTACTAGTCTCTAGAGTATTACCATCCATATCCTGTGAATCAAATCTAAAGCTCATATCAACATACGGAGTATCAAAAACATTAGCATTTCTGTCCAACTCCTCTATACCCAAGGAAACTAAGTCTTCAAAACTGCCCATTGCATCCTTCTGGATGTCATCAATGCCAATATGATCCTAGGACTCATCTATACACACTGCCAAATATGAAATATCATCAACACATTCCAGCAAGTATGGCCGACTGGATATATGAACAAAGCCCAACATTGGTGTATAAAAACTAATACCAACATCAAACAAGATACTGACACAAGAAAAGACAACACCATGTAATCTGCTAATCAAATCCATGATAGCACCCAAACAAACACTGCTACCAAAAAGTGTTAAAGATCTCCAGTCAACTGAATCCCAAATGCCAATATAACAATCTCGAGTCCATATCTGTAAACTAGAATCAACTGGTAACTCAAGAAAACTCCTCACGTGAGTAATATGACCAATACCAACTAACTCCACATACCTGTCATGATGAGATAATGAAGTCACAATACTATCTTGGTTCACCTTCAGCTGGCTGGACAAATCATGTGAAGTACTACCAGCCTCAACCTCATGTGATGAAGCATCTAACTGTGCCTGGTACTCTTTCTCAGCAAAGTCATGAATGCTCAATTTCTGCTTATCTCTACCAGGTATCTCACCATCCTGCACAACAACATCCTCATAATCATCATCTGAACCCACTACACTGTAGTCACTGCCTGTTGTAACTATACCATCTTGAATACCTGTGGCATCACCCTTTGACGACCTATAAACAATTGTCTCAATTTGAGTATCAAGTTGACTGTTACTATCAATCTGTGTGATATCCTTTCCCACCACCTCCTGTGGCAGAGTAGAATCTGAGACCTCTACCTGGCTATCAGCTAGTTTCTCAAACTCCTCATGCAAGTTCTTGGGAATTGTGTCATTCGTCCTGTGAGAAAATCTGCCAAATAGAAATCCAGTCAACTTATCCACCTTAGCTGGGTCAAATAACATGTCATTTATACGGTGGTGCTCAACCAACTGTTTAGACATGTCATGGCTTATTTTCATAAGTTTATCTCGAATGTCTAAATAACCATCCTTTCTACTATTTTGACTCTGGCTATCAATTGTCCAAGATCATTCCCTCTGAGACTCTGTACTATACCTGTCCATTCTGGATAAAGTAGAGTGTAACCCCAATAGGATATAACTTCTTCAAGTACCAAGAACTAACATGCAAATGATTAGAAGTATCATGCAACCATAGATTTGGACATGCAACTGATTAGAAGCAACATGCAACCACCAAATTATGATATGCAAGATCTGGGTAGTTGTCAAAACTGACATGCAAACTTCTACAACCACCAAATTCACCAAGAACTAACATGAAAATGATTAGAAGTAGCATGAAACCATAGATTTTTACATGCAACTGATTAGAAGCAACATGCAACCACCAAATTATGACATGCAAGATCTGGGTAGTTGTCAAAACTAACATGCAAGATCTGGGTACTTGTCAAAACTGAAATGCAAACTTCTACAACCACCAAATTCACCAAGAACTAACATGAAAATGATTAGAATTAGAATGTAACCATAAATTTTAACATGCATCTGATTAGAAGAAACATGCAACCATAAATTATGACATGCAAAATCTGGGTAGTTGTCAAAACTGACATGCAAGATCTGGGTAGTTGTCAAAACTGACCTGCAACTTCTACAAACCCTCAGGCTGGCAAGATCATGGCTCTAATACCACTGAAATGTCCCCTTTTTTGATTTGATATGGTATTTCCAACCTCTAATCAGATCTTTAAAATCAAACAGCTAATATCCCAAAGATCCACCAAATTTCTTAAGAAACCCCAAATCGGGTATGCTGAAAATAGTGCTAAAAGCTTCACAACTTCACAAATTATTAATGAATCTGAAAATGAAAATTTTTACAGAACTTTCAGCAGCATAACATCCTACAAATTGATATTTCCAGATCCGTATAGCCTTTACACAACAGCTCGAAAATGTAGGACCAAAACTATGCTCATCGGGCTCCTGAAATAGCACAAAATATGCCCGAAAACACCACAAAAACACTAATAATCTATCTCAGAAGTTTAATCATGTCCCAATATATATATTCAGCTCTATTTTAACATTTAAAAGTCTAATATACAGCAGCAACCCAAACTGATATGAAATACTCAACTATAAACACCAAACTCATACAAAAACACACTCGAAAACTCACAAATCTGCACTGTTCAGCACAAAGGCATACTCTGTATGAGCATGCACATGGAATGGCTTCAAACTCCCATCCTTAGCCTTCCTAGAAACTTGCAAACTCCCGTTCTTGGGTCTCCCTGGAAACTTGCAAACTCCCGTTCTTGGGTCTCCTTCTCCACAGGTTTGGCAGCCTCTGAAGAATAACAAAGAATGAGCAAAAATCAAGTTCTGGAATGAGCCCAAAATGCCTCCAAACCCCTTAAAAGAGGGCATAACTGTAACTCACGTCCAAGAGAGGTTAATGAAACTTATTTTAATAATAATTTTCATTTATTAGTCCAACGGTTTCCAAAGATTAACCCCCTTTTTCCGAAACTTCACTTTCTTGGGCCTGCCTGCCTTAACAAAGATTTTCTTTTTTAATTATTTGAAAAGGGGACATGACAGAAATTTTTTATGAAGATCAAAATAGATTATCTATATTAGTTTTTCCATTGTATTTGCTTTCATATATTTGTAAAATGTGTATTTTTGTTAATAAAATGCTTCTTTCAATAAAAAGAATAAAAATTATTCATTGAAATATATATCCATCCAAATTTTAAAGAGAAAAATAAATGTAAGAATCTCATCTTTATAAAAAATAAAACATTAAAAGATAACTAAAAATATAAATGTTTAAAAATATATTTGAGATAAGTGTAGTTAAAAAAAAAAGCTACATGTAAGAATCTCATCTTTATAAAAATAAAACATTAAAAGATAACTAAAAATACAAACAATTCAAAATATGTTAGAAAATTAAAAATATGTTCGAGATAAAGTGAGTTCAAAAAACTAAAGGTACATCATTATCAAAATACAAACAATTAAACATCTTAAAGATAAATATAAGTTCAAAAACTAAAAATAAAAGATTAAAATTTAAATATTAGATATAATTTTTTATTTTATATGAATATTTTTTTCCTAATTATAATATTAGCACTAAAGTAAAAATATCTCATTATAATATTATTGGAGATCTCATTTAAAGTTAAAATATCTTAATATAATATTATTGGAGATCTCATTTACATTTTTGATGTCATGGAATATTTGGGAGATGAAGTGCTAGAGCTTGTTGGTAATGCTACAAGGGATGGTAAGAACATCACCATTTCTCATGGTTGAGTTCAACTCCCACTTTGGAGGACTACAAGAAATAGGGTACAATTTTAGCTTAGCAGCCTCACGTTTCCATAAATTTCAAGTCAAACGAACTTATCTATCAATTTCTATTTAAAAATACAAAGTACAAGAAACAAATGATTTATTAGAAAAATAAAAATTGTTCTCATGTGAATGTTTTATTTAGGTTTAATTTCTAAAAATAATTTTGAAGAAGTTGATATAATATTTTTACATTAGTTTTAATATTATAATTAGGAAAAAAAATTCTAATTAAAATAATAACAAGAGCTATGTACATGTACATCAAGAGTCCCTATCTTATGTAAAAGAAATGATATAAAGTATAATATAAAGAGCAACGTAAATGTGAAACAAACAAGTAAGTGCATTTGATAATTTTGTAAAGAGTGAAATTTTTGAATTAGTTATGTAAAAAATTATTGAAAAGTCAATTGATAACAAATTATTTAACATACATAAATCCAATTTTCTTGAAGAAGAATGTAGTAAAAATGAAACAAATTTATCAGGTTGGACTATTATAGAATAGTAACAACCAAGTGATTTTCCAATGTGGTTGGTAGATATTTTAGATACACTAATGAATGAAGGTAAGACGAAACAAAATTGCAAAGTCAAACTTCTGTGAAAGTCTGTGGTTGTCAATATAAGATTATATCTTAAACATTAAATTTAAATGACAACAAACATTGACTACTACCATACTGGATTATAGCCAATATGAATAGATGCAAGGAATGTATAGTAAAATAAACCAATATCTAGCTAAAGAGCATTGAGTATAGTGGACAAAAAGTAATTTCCAACAATAAATCTTGATTGTCAAACTTTGCAATGCAAAATTTTCTAACTTCCACTCTTGACTTGATGTTCCATTGGGCAAATAGGAACAACCCTTGTCACAAAATGATGCTAGCTTTGTTCACCACATTTCTAATATTTTTTTTATTACTATTTTTTATTATTATCGATATTGTATCTTACAAACATTAATTTTCCCTTTCTAATGATGATAAAAATGGAGTTAAGACATTTTTATTTTATTTTATAAATATTGAAAATGGAATTCAAGTAATTCATTTGGAAGGTCAAATAGTTTTATATATTTGTTCATAACTAGTAACTGAATTTCTATTTTTTACTCTGACAATTGTAAGGTTTGATGGCTCATTTGAGAATTTCAATTGTAAGTGTTGTTTTCTTTAAGGGTTGATCAACTTTACCGCTCCAAATTTTGCCCATTTAGGAAAATAAAAGTGAAGGGAGTGTAGATGATTTTCAAGGATCACTATCAGTCCAAATTGTGTCTCAACTTATATGGAATCTTTTTCATGCCATCTTTAGCCAAGAAATATTTCCATTAAGTGATAATTTGTGGCTAAGAACTCTTCTACGCTAATACTATATACTCAAAACTAGACTTAAACTTAAATTTGGAAAGGAAAAGTGGAGACTTTCTTATAGCAGTAAATTGTGATCTTATATTTTGATGTGTTTTCAAGTACTTCCAATAATAGAAAAATGTCAAAATAAAATAATTCTTGACCACTATATGTTATGCAATACCCTTTGCTAGTGGGTTCATATTAATCTTTCATTAATTTTAGCTAAAGAGTGGGAAAAGAAGCTGAAATTTGATGTAAATTAACTAGTACAAGATTAAGAGTTTTCCATCAATATTTTTTTACAACAAAAAAGATTGCAAGATATACTTAAATCATAAATTCGATGTAATCAGGTATTCTTTAAACCTTTACTTACAATTTAAATATAGTCATTGTTTTAAATTTGAATGCAATAACAATGTCCAAAATTGTTAAGACAATAATTGTGCACATGGAAGCCCAAGGAAACAAATCTTATTTTTTAATTCTATTAAAAATGACTACTCAATAATAAATATTTATTTACTAATTCAAATTCCACAACTTGGAACTTGATGGTGTTGTATTAAACTATTTCAAAGTTAAATTCAATGAGTGCAACAATCATAGGGAAATGATAGTTAATGATATCATTATGGCAAACTGAACAATCTAACAAGTGAAAACACTTTAAATCATAGTAAAATTTGAGAGAAAATAACTAGAAAATTTTAAATTGTTAGAAGGGAATCAAATAGAATTTATCTACACCCATTTGGGAAATTTTGCATGGTGATGAATTCTAATACATCCAATAATACATGTTTAAATTAGAGTGGTCTGAAAATAAGGCAAGTAGAGTTGGTGAAGAATAATGAGCAATGAAGAATGTTTATCTATGATGTTGCTATTAATAAAATTTTGTTTTAGCAAATTTTATGGTATTATGATTCTACAGGAAAATATTTAGTATGCAACATTTATATGGTATTTTTATTAATTTATTATTATTTTACTTGTACACGAGCAATATAAATAGGCATTAGGCTTCACAACTTCATTGCTTTAGAATTGATTCTGTGGAGACTTATGCTCTAATCATATTCACACCTTAGACAATGAAGGAAGCTATGTTGATTCATGGTTTAATTTTTTATTTGTAAACTGTTGCTAAAGTTGTCAACCAAAATATTGGTGTCAATGTGATAAGTACAATAAACAAGATTTGGGAGGGCTAAACCATAACTTACTATGAATAATTCAATTAAAAGATACAAGTTGATTGGCCACTATTTTAATCATGTATTTTTTCAATGGCTGTTAATTAGATGAGAATTGACTAATAATTTTATTGGATTCAATACACCATTCGAGTCTATAGAAGATCACAATCAGGAAATCCCAATGACCATTTATAGATTGCATATGCCTTGAATCATGAACTCCCTTAGAGTGAAATATAACTAACCAGGCAAATCACAACATACAAATGCCCAGTCGATGGGTATTATTTCAAACAAAAAAATTTCCCTATCATTTCAAAAACATAAGAATGTGCAAATCATTTCATTTCAAACATCAAAATACACAAATAATTTCATTTTAAACATTAAGTGTATACCTATTAGAATTTTGATGTGACATGGTCGGTTGCCCCTAGAGCCAAATGCCCACCTACCTACCTGATGCTCATTAACTCAGTAGGTGAGTTTGAATTTGAAAAGAGAGGGAAACATTTTTGAAGTCAAACAAAAAGGAATGAATCCTTTTCATTCGAGAAGTTAGAGAGACAAAAAGTAAGAACAAAGAACATAGAGGAAAAGTGTAGAGCATAGAGCAGAGAAGGAAGAAGATCAATAAACTAGATCAAAGGAATATTTAGAGTTCAGAGGACAAAAGGAAGGTTCAGTTTCACAAGATGTGTTGAATCTCCCTATCATTATGTAGGTTTGTCTTGAGAAGCAATGATTACTCTAGGCATTATTGTATGTATCCCTTAGTGTTGTAAGTTTAAGTTTTATCAATTTGAAGTATTTTGTAGTTTTTTGGTTGAAGCTAAATGCTCCTAGATTTTGTAATAATTTTTTAGCCTAGTTGAATAGAAAGCAAGCAAGTAGGTATACTTGGCTTATTTTTATCTCCCTTCTATTTTCTATTGCATGTTTTGTATTTGAGAAGTTCATATTTGCAAGTTTTGTTGTTATCCTCTTCATGTTTCAATGGAAAAAATGCTCAAATTGTAAGTCTATTAAATAGCTCACTCAGTTCACTCCTTAATTGAACTCTTCATCATTCCCACTGAGTTCACTAAGTTTCTTTGTCAACCAAGTTCACCCAGTCTAGGTGTTGGTTCTGTGTAGAGCTTGTCGAGCTCTACCTCTTTTTGGAGACAAAGTTCACTCAGTAACCATTGTGCTAAGCTCCACCTTCTCTTTGGTGATTGAGTTCACTTGAAGTCCTCTTGTGCTGATATGCCCCTTCTACCAAGCTTACTCAACTTCTTCCTATGCTGAGTCACTCAACACCATCTATATGTCACTTGACACCCTCTTATGTTGAGAAAAACTTATTATTCAATTTCCTTGTTTGCTGAGAAAAATTTGAAGTTTGTGAAGTTGATTTCTTTACATGGAATTAGAGCTTTGAGGCCCCACATCCACAATGAGTTAGGAAAAAAAAATTCTAGGTATATTTTGACATATATGAGATGGGGGAAAGATATGGCAACAATCACCATCCTTTAATGGACATAATTATGATACATGGGCAAAGAAGATGAAAACCATTATGGTAGCTAATGACTTGTGGGAGTTTATGATCAATGGGTTTAATGTTATAGTCCCAACACTATATGTTTCCCTCACAAACTCACATAAGACTTAGATGAAGGAGTCAAGGAGAAAGGATGCGAAAGAATTAAGTGTGATAGAGACAACAATGACAGAGATAGTCTTTCCCAAGATTGCAACAACAAATTTCTTAAAGGAAGCATGGGATATCCTTGAGAAAAACCTCAAGGGGACTGATAAGGTTAGAGTAGTGAAGCTACAAATGATCAGAAGGGAGTTTGAGAACCTTTAGGTGAAGGAAAATTAACCTATTTTAGAGTTCAGCTCACAAATCTCCACTTTGATAAATTAACTCAAATCAAATGGAGAAGATTATGAAGAGAAAAGGATTGTGAGAAGATATTAAGGAGTTTACCTCAAAAATATGACAACCTTGTGATGATCATTGAGGAAGAAAAGGACCTCACCACATTGATCATGGATGAGTTGATGGGAACTCTTCAAACCCATAAGCACCAAATCAACATATTGGCAACAACTTCCCAAGAGCAGTCTTTCAAGGCTCAAGAGAATTCAAGAGATAGGGGGAAAGGAAGAAATGGTTCTAACCTAAAGGCTCAATAAGTAGAGGTTGTGGAAGGAATGGTCAAAGAAATGCTAGTGCAAAAAGCTTAGGACGAGCAAGAAACCAAGAGGGAACAAGCACCTCTAAAACCAACTCTAGATGAGGTAAGAAGAATTAGAAATCTAATAAGAGCAATGTAGAATGCTGCTATTATCATAAGTATGGACATTATGCTAGTGAATGTTGGAAGAAGCAAGGTGATCAATCAAAGAAAAATGTAAATGTGGTAGATGTGAATATGGGAAATGAAAACAATCCCATAACCTTCATCATATGTAACATTGGTGAAGAAGGCATTCCTAAGGTATTGTACCTAGACAATGGTTGCAAAAATGACATGAGTGGTAATGAAAGTTTATTCTCTTTCATTAATAAGACTTTTAAGTTTGAAATTAAGATTGGAAATAATGGAACCATTCCTTAAGTGGACAAAGGATCTATCATGGTCTACACCAAGCAAGGTGAGAGGAAGGATATATAAAATGTATAATTTTCCCCTGGTATGAACCACAACTTGATGAGTGTTGGAAAACTCATTCAAAATGGTTACAAGGTGCTGATGCAAAATGATAAGTATGTCATTCATGAAAAGGATGGGTGTAATAGACTACTCACAATAGTCCAAATGACAAAGAACTACACGTTCCCTTTGAAGATAGAGACATGTTTCTCTTCTCAAGTCAGTGTTGCACCTCCCAAGCATGCATGTACAATAGTACATCAGCAATCAGCTCTTAGGAGCATGATTGAAGACCCTTCCAAGCTTTGGAATATCAAGTATGGACATATTAGCTTTGTTGGCTTAAATTTTTTATCCAAGAAAATAATGGTAGATGTTTTGCCAAGCATAGTAGATTCATATGACAAGTATTTAAGGCTTTCATTTTGGGTAAGCAACATAGGCTTCCCTTTAATTCTAGAAATTCTAGAAGGGCCAGAGCACCATTAGAATTGGTGTATTTTGATTTAGTAGGCCCTATGCAAACTACTTCTATTGGGGGAGTGCTTATTTTATGACATTCATAGATGATTTTAGTCATAGGAAATGGGTGTATTTTTAAAAAAGAAAATCTAAAGCTTTTGACAAATTTGTTGAATTTGAAGCCCTGGCTGAAAAAGAATGTGGACACTATGTAAAAGTCATTAGATTAGATAGAGGAGGGGGAGTAAACCTCCAATATGTTTGCAAATTTTTGCAGGAAGAGTGACATAAAGAAGGAGTTTACAACCAATTATACTCCACAAAAAAATAGAGTGGCTGAGAGAAAGAACAAGACCATTGTTGAAATGGCTAGAAGCATGATGAAAGTAAAAGGGCTCCCAACAAAATATTGGGGAGAAGCTATAGCAACAAAAATATATTTGATTAATAGGTGTCCTACAAAGTTAGTCTGTGACAAGATTCCTCTTGAGGCATTGCCAAGGAATAGATGGATAGTTGAGCACTTGAGAGTGTTCAGATGTATAGCATATGCGCATATGCGCATATGCTTAAGGAACAAATGCATAAGCTAGATGACAAAGGTATCAAGTTTATCTTCATGGGTTACAACTCATAATCAAAGGCTTATAGATTGTATGATCCAATCATCAAGAAGATCATAATTTCAAAAGATGTGGAGTTTCTTGAAAATTGGTCATGGGATGGCTCGATTGTTGTATCTTCAAGAACTTCAAGAAAAGTGCCAAGTATTGATGAAGAAAAATATAACATTGTTGATCAACAAGATGATGGAGCAAAAAACATTGAGAATTGCAAACAAAGGTAAAAAGGCAAGTAGCCCTTTACACAAGTAGTTCAAGCCAACCCTGAGCTAGTATGCAAACTAGTAGCAGCAAAAATACTGAGAACTAAGACCCCACTCTCACCTCCTTATTACCAACAAAGACCAAGAGTCTAAGGGAGATATACCAAGATGAAAGGTATGAGGAAGATTATGATGAGAGTGTTAATTTTGCATTGTTTTCTCATAGTGATCCAATTTACTTTGAAGAAGCTATAAAGGAAGACAAATGGTGTAATGCTATGGATGAGGAAATAGATGCTATTGAAAGAAATGAGACATGGGAGTTAACTAGTTTGGCTCCCAAGAAGCAAGTAATTGGAGTGAAATGGGTTTACAAGACCAAGTGTGATGCTGAAGGAAAAATAGATAGGCATAAGGCACACTTAGTGGTTAAGAGGTATAAGCAATAATATGAAAAAGATTATGATGAGACATATGCCTCAGTTGTAAGAACGAAAACCGTGCGTGCTATCATAGCATTTGTAGCCCAACATAGATGGAAGAAGTAAGCACATAAAAATTAGATATCACTTCATTAGAGAGTTGGTGGAGATTAGATATATAAAGATGGAATTTTGTAAGTCTAAGCAATAGATCTCAGACATATTTACTAAGCCTTTAGGCATAAGAACTTTTGTGCACCTAACAAAGAGTCTTGGTGTATTTAATTTGGATCAGGAGTGATCCTTGCTTTGTTTGGCTTGAGACAAAGGGGGAGTGTCATAATATTGATGTGACATGGTCAATTGCTCCTAGAACCAAACACCCACCTACTTGTGTGGTGCTCATTAACTCAGTAGGTGAGTTTGAATTTGAAAAGAGAGGGATATGTTTTTGTAGTTATTCAAAAAAGAATGAATCTTTTTCATTTGAGAAGTTAGAGAGATAGAAAGTAAGAAGGAAGTAGACAGAGGAAATGTGTAGAGCATAGAGTAGAGAAGGAAGAAGATCAGTAGATCAGATCAGATGAATATTTAGAGTTTGGAAGATAGAAAGAAGGTTCAATTTCATATCATGTGTTGAATATCCCTATCATTCTATAAGTTCATTTTGGTTTGTCCTGAGAAGCAGTGATTTCTCAAGGTGTTATTGTATGCAACCCTTAGTGTTGGAATTCTTTTTACAATAACTAAGAGGAAAGGGGGGGGGGTGAATCAATCATTTAAGGTCCATGTATATAAATAAAACTTTTCATAGCTTAGTGAACCTATAAAACATTTATCTTCATGCATGCATCCATAAGATTATGCAATCACTTAAAACTTGTAGGTTACTGTCAAATCAACTTGTAGAAATATAAACATGAAACATAATAGATTCATCAACACACTTGACAAAATGATTTATGTGGAAACCCAATTTGAGAAAAATTGCTAGTAACATTCTACTCTTTTTCACTCTTCTAAAGTGATGCCCTGTGAAAGGTCAACCCTATTAAAGGTTACAATACACACTGTTAAATGTAACCCTATTAAAGGATTTCAATCACCCTATTAGAAGTGAGCCTTGTTAGAGGACTTTAGACCATTCAATTGGAATGTCACCCGGTTAAAGGATTTACAAATGACTATTAGGTCAACCTTAATCCAAAGGATTTACCCTAGATTGATACAATAATTAGAGAGTAATAATAAGGCTTGATCTAATAACAACTTACAACTCCATTTGCAGATTAAAAATCTCTGTTTAAATCCTCCATTCCATTTGGCCTTCATACATCTCAGCTTTGATAGCTTGTTTACTCTTCAAGCATTCACACCCTTAAGCCTTCTTGCTTAACATGCCAATGCAGACTCTTTTCTTAGATCACTTGAGGAAGCAAAACCCTTGACTCCTTGTTTCCCTTAGGTTCTCGCACATGACACACTTTTCTTTTGACCAACCATTCCTAGATAAATAGGAAATTAAGATCTTTTGTTGCTCATTTTCCATCATTCAATTTAGGGTTAGGATAGATTAGGTAGGATACAATGAATCTACCCCACATTGCATATCACTTCTAGAGACTTCTCCTTGAATCCTCTTTGAATTCACCTAAAAATAGTTTACCTTGAATTCTATGCCACCAACTCATCAACCTTATCTTCCACCTGGTTCACACATTCCAAGAAAACAAACTTGTTGGCTCAGATCCGTCATATTCTTGATCTTTTAAATAATTAAGCCACTCGACATTATCTAGCTTTTGATGCTCGAAACATATTGCATTGCTCGACATCCTCTCTGAAATTACTCGACACAAACTAAATTTTACTAGTGTTTGACATCAACTAAAATTTACTTAGCATCCACTGTTCTACTCAGCATACACTAGAGTAAACTTTTAATAGGCTCCAACTAATTTTCTACTCAACTTGCATTGGCTTTTCTCGACACCTACTATCCACTCGATCAAGCTTGGTAGACAAAATTTTTGTAACTTGTTCTTCTAAAATTTCTTAGTTTAGCTAACCTCCGTAACCTTAAGTATATTATTAATGCATTATGTTATCACTATCTTAACTGATTCTTGTACTCCTTTACAAAATCACAACTCCACCTTTCCTCTAGGTGCTATTGTTACATCTTTTGATTAAATCCTCTTCATCAATCAAATAAGTGATATTACTTAAATCATATAAGTAGTTGTCTTACCAGAAAATAGCAGGTTTGACATTAGTGAAAAAATAATAATTGAAGCATATTGATCATACTTGTATCAATCTATTCTAAAAAATCTCCCTCTTTAATAGTCTTCTTCAATCTATTTTCAAAAATCTCCCTCTTTGGCATTGATGGAAAACCAAATTGATCAACCTAACTGACTAGGTTAAAATAGTAAGGCAATGCCAAAAAGAAAATAATTCCTTGTACTAAAATCTCTCCCTCTATCAACAACTTCCATCTTCTGAGTAGGTTACAAAATTCTTCCTTAAAACTCCCTCTAAATTTATTCTTGTCATATCTCCCTCTTACTAGGTAGATGTTAGAATTTCTCCTTTTTTGCTCTCCTGATCAATAACTATCTCCTTCAACAATTAATTCCTTTATCATTGCTTTGATTAGTAACTATCTTCCCTTTTCTTGTATTTCCCTTGATTAGTAACTATCTCCCTCTTTGACAACAACGCCAAAGACTTATCTTATCATGCAGCTATGAAGTTCTTCAATTTCTCCCTTTGTCACCTTACTTGTGACTAATTTTGAAGTGTTAGTTCTTTGATTACTTTAGGCAACTCCTAAAGTAAGATCCTCTGCATCAATTTGAAATATATGAAAATCAGTTGGTTTGATGCAGGACAATCCTTTTGTTACTTAGATAGCCTTTGATAGGGGTATCACCCCTAGTTTACCTCTTTGATACTCATGAGCATCCTTAGGTAATTATTTTGTGAAGATATCATCACTTTGTTCTTTTGTGGTGACATATTCCATCTTCACCTCTTTATCTTGAACTTATTCTCTCAAGTAATGATACTTGATTGCAATGTGTTTAGTCTTTGTGTGTATCACATGATTCTTTGATATATTGATAGCACTTGTATTATCACAATAAAGAGTTACTGGTTATGTGATCTCCATCTTCATTCTTTTGAGTAGCTATTTGATCCATACAATGTTTGTACAATTTACAGTAGCAACAAAATATTTAGCTTTAGTAGTAGATTATGAAGTGTAGTTTTGTTTCTTACTAGTCCATGTAACTAGCCTCTTGCCTAAGAAAAATACTCCTCTACTACTACTCTTTCTATCATCAATGTTTCCAACCCAATTAGCATCAATGTAGGCTCTTAATTCAAATTTCTCACTCTTGTTATAGTATAGACCATACTCCTCTATCCCTTTATTCTTTTTATAGCCATCAAATGATTCTCCCTAGAATTAGTAGAGAATCTTGCAACTATCCCTATAGATAATGCAATGTTAGGTCTGCTATGTACTACATATTGTAATTTACCAATCATAGACTTGTACAATGTTTGATTCACAATAGTTGAATCACCATTCTTTGACAACTTGTGTCCTATCACCATAGGTGTACTTACTATTTTGGAATCCTCCAATCCAAAAGTTTTCAGTATTTCCTTGAAATACTTTGATTGAGTGATGTATATACCATATTTCATTTGATATACTTGTAAACCCACAAAGAATTTGATTTCTCCAAACATAGACATTTCAAATTCTTGCTTCATTTCATTTGCAAAAGCTTTACATAAAGCATCTTGTCCTCCAAATATGATATTATCAACAAAAATTTTAGATAACAAAATACCTTTGCCTTTTTCTATCTTTATGTGCAGATTGCTATTATCATCAGTCCTTTCAAATCCAATTTAAATTACAAGATACTTATGAAGTTTTTCATACCATGCTCTTGGTGCTTGTTTCAAACCATATAGAGCTTTGTGTAATTTACACGCCATGTTCTTATTGTTAACATCAACAAAACCTTCTGGCTATTCTAGATGTAAACTTCTTCTTCTAATATGCCATTCAAAAATGTAGATTTAACATCCATTTGATAAACTTTGAAACCTTTATATGCAAAATAAGCAAGTAAAATTCTTACTCCTTCCAATCTAGCAACAGGGGCAAATGTATCTCCATAGTCAATTCCTTCTTCTTATATCCTTTGCAAACTAATCTTGCTTTATTCCTTGTTACTTCATCATTTTCATCTAGCTTGTTTCTAAATACCCACTTGGTGCCAATCACATTTTTGTCTTCTAGTCTAGGAACTAGAGTCCATCTCTTATTTTTCTCAATTTGTTCAATCTCTTCTTCTATGGCCTTATGCCAGTCCACATATTCTAATGCATATCTCATTGATTTAGGTTCTTTCATGCTCAACAAACATGTATCACTTTTCAATCTATTTCTTGTCATTGGTCTAGCATCTTTATCTCCAATAATTTGTGTAGTAGGATAATGTCTCTTGACATATTTGGACAATCTTGGTTCAGCTCTAGTTTCTTCAATTTGTCTCTTAGCTTCAGACTCACTATATACATCTTTGTTAGGTAACTCAACATTTTCACTGATCTTAGAATTGGAATGTGCTTCAACTTCATTCTATAACTCGGCATTTGAGTATAACTAGGTTCCTGAATGTAACTTGAAATTCATATTATGTGACTCGACAGTCACTGAAACTTGCTGTTGGTTTGTAGCTTGATTTGCAACATCTTCTTCAGTAGGCATGCCTTCATAAGAGTATACAAATGATTTTTATTCTTCTATTTCTTTCATAGGTTCAACCTCATATACTTCTGTATATTCATCAAAATTCACATTTTCACTTTCTACAACTTTGTTAGTGTTAGTATTTAAACACTTATAAGTTTTACTTCTTGTGGAATATACTAGGAATATACCTTCTTCACTTTTTGCATCTAGTTTACCATTCCTGAGGTCCTTAAGAATGTAACACTTGCTTCCAAATACCTAAAGTACTTTACATTGGGTGAATATCCATACCATAGTTCAAAAGGTGTTGAATGAGTACCTTTCTTGAATTGTACATGGTTCAAGGTATAGACAACTATACTTACAGCTTCTCTCCAACATTTCAAAGCAACATTTTTCTCCATCATAAGTGTTCTAGCACATTCCATTATAGATCTATTCCATCTTTCAACAATTCCATTGTGTGGAGGGGTTCTAGGGGCAGATGTTTTTCTTTTGATTCTTTTGTCATTACAAAACATCTCAAACTCCCTTGATGTGAATTCTCCTCCTTTGTTAGATCTTAAACACTTCAAACTTTTTCCTATTTCCTTCTCAACTCTTGCTAAGTACCACTTAAATATTTGGAAAGCATCAGATTTCTGTTTCAAAAATATAACTATCATCATTCTAGAATAATCATCACCAAACAACATAATGTACTTTTCTCCTTTATAGCTTTGCACTTCAATTAGTGCACACAAGTCAATATGAACAATCTCTAGTACACTTTTAGAGGTATGAGTTTTACTCTTAAAACTTGACTTTGCCATTATGCCTATCTAACATTGTTTGCACATTATATTATCAGGCTTCTTTAACTTAGGCAAACCTCTAACGTTTCTCATGTTACTGATACTAACCAAATTATCAAAATTAACATGATATAACCTCTTGTGCCATAACTATACATCATCAAATTTTACAACTAGACAAGTAGCATCGTCTATATCAAGATAGAATAGATTACTCCTAGTTTGATCACCCTTTCCAATTAGTCTTCCATTTGTGTCATATATCTCAGTAGCCTTGTTTTCAAATTTAACCTTACATCCCAAATTATTTAGTTGTGACACACTCAAGAGATTATAGTTAAGTCCTTCAACATAGTAAGCATTGTCACATAAAATCTTATCTGTGAGTTTGATTGATCTTTTTCCTTTTATCCAACATAGTGCATCTTTACCAAATCTTACACTATTTCCATCATAAAAATTCAGGGTAGTGAACTTACTTTTATCTCCAGTCATGTGATGTGAACACCCATTGTCAAGGAGCCATCTATCATTCTTGTTCACACAAGACAAGTGTACTTGCCTCATCTTCATCAGATTTTTCCTTCATTATAATGTATATCACTTCATCATCTTTTGTTTCCTCTTCAACAATGTAGCATGACTTTTAACCTTTTTTTTCTTAGTCCTTGTTGTCTTCATCTCTCCTACTTTTGTACTTGTCACCGCCTCTGTAGTTCTTCTTCTCTAGACATCTAGCAGTAATATGACCAACCTTATTGCAATTCAAATAAATGATAGGTAATTTACCTTTGAAATTACCTTTACCTTTATGGAATCTTCTTGCCAATAGTGTTTCAAGTTGTTCTACATCCTCCTCATCTATATCACTATCACTAGACACATACATTATCTTTTTTTTCTTCTTCTCATCAAGTTCCTTCAATGACACCTTAGCTTTGAAAGTAGATTCAATATTTTTTGATTTTTAATTATCAAAGTTAGATAGCTCAAAAGTAGTGAGTCTACCTACTAGACCTTCAAGTGATAGATTATTTCTTGGTATGCATCTTAGTTTTTGAATTGTAGAGACTCTAATAGCATGTATAGGCAACAATGTTCTCAAGACTTTGCTTAGCACAATATCATTATCTATTTTACCATTAGCTCCTCTTATTGCATTAATAACTTCTTTTATTCTTGCAACATATTGAGCAATATCTCCACCTTCTTCCATTCTCATAGCATCAAATTTACCTTTGAGACTTTCAACTTTGGCTCTAAGAACATTAGTATCTCCTCCATAGATGGCAGCTAATGCATCCCACATTTTCTTTTCACTGTCAAGACCTTTGATATCATCAAATTTGTTCTAACTTAGGGCAGAGGAAATCTCCAACATTGCATGGTTATTTTCTTTCTTATTTTTCATATCCTTAGCAGTTGGCGCTACAGTAGGGTCAACATGCTCAATGATAATGTTAGATTGTGCATGATCTCCAAGCCTTCCAGGGTGTAGCTTCATCAAACTTTTCCATGCAAGAAAGTTATCTCTGTTGAGCTTTGGTACTTCTCTTTTGATATCTTGATCTTTGTGCTTCTAGTACCTTCAAACTAGTCCTCTTAAGTAGATGGCTCTAATACCAATTGTTGGAGTTCTTTTTAGAATAACTGAGAGGGGGGTGAATTGGTTATTCAATGTCCAAATGTATAAATAAAACTCTTCACAACTTAGTGAATGCATAAAACATTTATCTTCATGCATGCATCCATAAGATAATGCAATCACTTAAAACTTGTAGATTACTGTCAAATCAATTTGCAAAAATGTAAACATGAAATATAACAAATTCATCAACACACTTGACACAATGATTTACATAGAAACCCAATTTGGGAAAAAGCACTAGTAACATGCTACTCTTTTCACTCTTCATAAGCGATGCCCCGTGAAAGGTCAACCCTGTTAAAGATTATAATACACATTGTTAAATGTTACCCTATTAAATGATTTCAATCACCCTATTAGGAGTGAGCCTTGTTAGAGGACTTTAGACCATTCACTTGGATTGTCACTTAGTTAAAAGATTTACAAATGACTATTAGGTCAACCTTGATCCAAAGGATTTACCCTAGATTGATACAATTATTAGAGAATAACAGTAAGGCTTGATCTGATAACAACTTACAACTCCATTTACAAATTATAGATCTCAATTTCAATCCTCCATTCTGCTTGGCCTTCATACATTCAGCTCTGATAGCTTGTTCACCCTTCAAGCATTCACACCCTTAAGCCTTCTTGCTTAACATGCCAATTTAGACTCTTTTCTTAGGTCATTTGATGAAGAAAAACCCTTAACTCCTTGTTTTCCTTAGGTTCTCATACATGACACACTTTTCTTCTGACCAACCATTCCTATAAATAGAAAATTAAGATCTTTTGCTGCTCATTTTCCATTTTCTAATTTAGGGTTAGGACATATTAGGTAGGATAGAATGAATCTACCCCACATTCCACATCTCTTCTAGAAACTTCTCCTTGAATCCTCTTTGAATTTTCCTAAAAATGGTTTACCTTGAATTTTGTGCCACCAACTCATCAACCTTATCTTTCGCCTAGTTTATACATTCCAAGAAAATAAACTTGTTAGCTCAAATCCATCAAATTCTTGATCTTTTAAATAATGTAGCCACTTAGCATTTTCTAGGTTCTAATGCTCGGCACATACTATGTTGCTCTGCATCCTCTGTGAAATCACTTAGCATGAACTAAAGTTTATTGGTGCTTGACATCAACTAAACTTTACTTGACATCCATTGTTCTACTTAGAATAAACTAGAATAAACTTTTACTCGGCTCCAACTAATTTTCTACTTGACTTGCACTGACTTTTCTCAGCACCTACTATCCACTTGGTCAAGCTTGATAGAAATTTTTTTTTGTAACTTTTTCTTCTAAATTTTCTTAGTGTAACCAACCTTTGTAACCTTAAGTAGATTATCAATGCATTATGTTATCACTGTCTTAACCGATTCTTGTACTCCTTTACAAAATCATAACTCAACCTTTCCTCTAGGTGATATTGTTACATATTTTGATTAAATCATCTTCATCAATCAAATAAGTGATAGTACTTAAATCATATAAGCACTTGTCTTACTAGTAATAGCAGGTTTGACATCAGTAACAAAACAATGATTGAAGCATATTGATCATACTTGTACCAATCTGTTCTCAACAATCACCCTCTTAATAGTCTTCTTCAATCTATTTGAAACACTTAGTGTTGTAAGTTTAAGTTTTATCAGTTTGAAGTATTTTTTAGTTTTTGGTTGAAGCCAAATGCTCCTAGATTTTTTAATAGTTTTTTAACCTAGTTGAATAGAAAGCAAGCAAGTAGGCATACTTGGCTTATTGTTGTCTCCCTTCTATTCGCTATTGCATGTTTTGTATTTGAGAAGTTCATACTTGCAAGTTTTGTTTTTATCATCTGTGTGTTTTAATGGTGGAAATGCTCAGACTTTAAGTCTATTAAATAGCTACTTAATTGAGCTCTTCCTCTATCATTCCTACCAAGTTCACTTAGTGTCTTTGTTGACCAAGTTCACTCAGTGTCTTTGTTGACCAAGTTCACTTGGTCTAGATGTTGGTTGTGTGTAGAGCTTTCCAAGTTCCACCTCTTTTTGGTGATTGAGCTCACTCGACAATCATTGTGTTGAGCTCCACCTTCCCTTCAATGATTGAGCTCAATTGGTATCCTCTTGTGCCAAGTTTATTCTTTTGTCAAGCTTACTCGATGTCTTCCTATGTCGAGTCTCTTGGCACCATCTACCTATCACTTGACATCCTCTTGTGCAGTGAAAAACCCGTTACTCGATTTCCTTGTTTGCTGAATTAAATTTCAAGTTTGTCAAGTTGATTTCTATATAGTACCAACCATTTCAGTTTAAACAAAAATAAAATGCAAAATTTCTATCATTTTCAAGTGGAGGAAGATACATATCATTTCATTTGAAGCATAATGATGCAAAAATTATTTCATTTAAAATGTTAGTATACACAACTCATTTCACTACAAACAAAATAAATGCATTATTTATTTCATTTTCAAGCATAAGAATAGACTGATGATCTCATTCCAAACATAGTAGTGCTCAAATTATTTGATTGCAAACACAAGAATGTATAGGTCATTTTATTTGAAATGCAAAAAATGGACAAATAGTTGCATTGCAAACAAAGAAATTACACGAATTTATGAATATTAAATTCATTTCAAATATAATAAAGCACAAATATTTTAATTATTAAGAACATTACTATCACTTACATAAATTTAACAATATTTACGAGATCAAGATCAACAAAGCTTATTTATATGTTTCTTCCTTTCAACTACTTGGGTATTGTTCTTATGGCATTTCCCCCCTCGATTTTTCCAAAAGCTTCATTACTAGTGAAGAATTGAGGGAGTATTAATTGTATTCCCAAATAAAAGTATTTACAACTTTTGATGACATGGGTTGATACATTGAACTCATTATTGTCCATTGAAGCATTCTAAATGACAAGACCTTTTAAACTAATTATGGCAGAGACCCACTATATATATCTGAACACATTCTTTTTTACACTTTGCCCTAAAAAATAATTCATTTTGATTTTTCCTTATTCCTGTGTCTTAAATGTAATTTTGCATATGCAAGTGTAGATTTTTATAGAGTCTAAAAAATCAAGTAGAAATTGATAAATAAATCTCTTCTATACCTTTAAAAGACTCATTGCCGCTCATGCAAAGATTTTTTTTAAGAGGATTTTCTATATGAGAACTCTCATAACTAGCTAAGGGCCCTTTGAGGATGACATCCTATGGTTTTATATTTTATTTACCAGGTACTTAGGCATGGCAATACTTTCTTAAATTTAGAAAATCTAGAACTTCCTTTGTAGTTATTGTAGAACAATACAGGCATGTCAATTGTCATATTTGGCTTCAAAGGAAGAGAAAGTGAGGGACTCAGATAAAGCCCATTTAGATAAAGCCAATTTAGAGAAAGCCACATTTGAAGTTGTAATATTGCTATTTATCATTGCGATACAATAGTTCAATTGGAAGAATTAGGTGACTGCTTTTGTACAATGGTTATGAACCACAAAGATTATATGTGTCCTATCAATGGTTGGCTAAGGCCTAGGTTGAAGCAATTTAAGAAGGATTTTGAACGGCTAATGGAAAATCAAAATAGTTTGAAGACAATGATTTTTCCTGAAAAATGTGGAGCATAAAGAGTTGGCCAAATGTGTGGTGGCATTAAATTCTAGTCACCATATCTTATGAGGACACTTGAACAAAATCATATTTATTTAGGTGCAACTCATTTTTTTTCATTTAATAGAGAATACCACAAAATCCATGCTATTGGAAAAAAAAAATAGTGAATAGCAATTTCTACAACCCCAAAGTGGAAATTCTTTTTCAGTTCAACAACACATCCATAGAGGCTATTATTCAAAACCCATAAATACATAGAAAGGAAAAGACGCGGTATTATTTCAAAATACAACAAAAAGAGGAACCCATTTTTCAATCTATGGAGAGCTCTGCACACCACTAAAATTAAAGGAAGGAGTAAAGAAAAATTGAAAGGAAATTAACATGAGCAAATGTCTGTATAGGGAAAAACATATTAAAAAAACACAACTTTGAACTCTTCATACCGTATATTTTCTTAAATGCTTCATTCCTCAATATATGTTGCAGTGTCTATGAAACAGCATATATGCAACCCAAACTTGTAAACTATGAAAGCTCCTAATCAATAGCTAGAGTTTGAGACCAAGCTAGGGTAGAAAGAAAGTAAAATATGCCATAAAATATTACTTTTTGCAGTCCAGTGTAGACCTGCAAAGCCTTTGTTGTTTGTCTACGAAGAAATTTTTATAACAATGCTTAGATCTCCAAATGGTAGCTCCATAATGGTTTGTCCTACACCCAAGAAACGAGGGCCAAAATTTAGTATTTTTCTCCTTGAAAATTCTTTTAAACTACTAGGAAAATTCCAAAGAACCAATCACAAAAAAGAATAGAAGATTGAAAAATGTGACATAAATATTATTTTCCAGCAAACACTATTGTCTAAACTATGTATTCAAAATTTTCAAGAAAAAGAGTCATAGACATAAGTCACCTGAATACTATACTCTCATCCCTATAAGGTAGGAACTAATGATAATTATATTTAATGCCTAAATTTTAAGCTGTAAACTACACAAATTAAAATTTCCACTCTTAAAACCTCATTAAAATTATTTAAGAGCACTCTCCTATTTTTCAATAATTATTTGCAGTTCCAAAAATTAAGAAAAGCCAATTACAACATAAATAACTAATACTTTTATAAATTTTAGAATATGTTAAAGTATATCATCTCCAAATATATTAAATTTTGATTGGTTGAAGGAAAAAATAATTCAATCTAACCAATGCTTGCACAACATGAACTAAAAATCAAACATGATTAAACTAGCAGTTGAATGCTTTTGTGTTTGCAATGATAAGTTGATAGGTGCTCATAACAAAATTATAAAAAAATAATCTTATGTGAAAAAATTAGATTATTAATAATTTTTTATTTAAATAAAATAATATTTACTAAAATCTTTTAAATAAATTAATAAATATTATTTATTTAAATTCAATCTATCAAATATGAAAAAATTATTTTAAAAAACTCATCAAAAAATCTATTATGAAAAATTAATAAGAGAAAAATAAACATTTCTAACAAATCTTCTATTGACTAAATAAATTATAGAAACTAAAAAATAATATTTAAAAGAAAAATCTAAACCAATATAAAAAATTAATTTTAAATAATTTTAAAAATAAAACTTAAATCAATTTTGAAATCACAACATGAGCCAATGTGGAGATCACAAGTAATTATTTTTTAAATAAATGGGAAAAGAAAAATAATAGTTAAAAGTGAAGATTTAAAATATAATCTTATGTGAACAAATTAGATTATTAATAATTTTTGACTTAAAAAATATTATATTTATTAAAATATTTTAAATAGATTAATAAACAATATTTATTTAAATTCAATTTATCAAATATTAAAAAAATCTTTTAAAAAACCCCATAAAAATATATTATGAAAAATTTATAAGAGAAATAATATATATATATATATATGAAACAATAGCAACGTCTATAAGAAAAATTCTATTGACTAAATAAATTATAGAAACTAAAAAACAATATTTAAAGGACAAAAGACATCGTCCACAATATTTATAGATCCAATCTTTTAGCCATTATAAAGGACATTTTTCCCCTAGTTGGTGGCAAATAAGTCTTAGGTTTTGTTACTAATGATTGTATTAAAGTGAAAGATGGTTGATGAAAGGAAAAATAAGAGAGCTTATGTAAGAAAAATCCTTGATATCCTCTTATATACATAATTACCAAAAGGTGGTAAAAAGAATTTTCCTAAGAAGAAAGTATAAAGTAGTCATGCTTGGAAACCTAGAGATAGTTTTCAATTCCAACCTATAGTTGATAAATAAGTCCTACCCAATAGCTTAGAATCTGAGAACACCAGACTTCTAGGAAATCTTTTTGTCACACCTTTTCATGAAGAACTTCCCTGTCAAGAAAAATTGGTGTTGTTTATGGGGGACTAATTTTAGATCTAGTGATCTAGGAGGGATACACCAACATCCTAGACATAGATGTGTTCAATCTAATAGGCCAAATCTTGGGCAAGCTCCATACATTGAGAGAAATCTAATAGATTTTAATGACCCTATAGAATCTGAAGCAATAACCAAAGACCATGATGACTTTCTCTCTGAATAGAAGTCCTTAAAAGAAGGGTTGCTATAGAAGAAGCCAAACACATCTGTTTGGAAAAGGAGAAAGAAAAAATCACCATGAACACTCTCATTGAGAGAGATTATTTGCTTAGGAGAATGGCTACTCTAAAAGATAAAAACAAGAATTTGGAAGAGAGATACTCCAAAGTGCATTCACATGTATTTGGAGATGTTGAATATTTGAGGTGTAAAGTCCAAGAGTAGGAACATCTCCTGAAAGAAAAAGAAGGATCGATCATATCTCAAATCTAACCCTATTAACCTGAGATCATAGATTTAACTATAAATCATCTTGATAAAGGAAAGCAAAAGGTTGTAGGGATACATATAAATAAACCTCAAGTCATTCCTAGCAAATCTCCAAATCTTGCCATGTCTAAACTAGATTTAGATTTAGAGAAAGCAAAGAAGGAGAGAGAGGATTTAGCTAAAGAGCCTAAGAAGGTTGAGAATGAAGCCCAAACAACTAAAACTAGAAGGAAAATACAATTTATTAAATCTAATTTTTCTTTAGTGTCTTGGCCAAATTTGTCCTCACAAGTTGCACCTATATCCATGCTTGTGTACCAACAATAACTAGCCAAAATATATCGTAATCAACCCCTACTTCATCTTCTACTACAAGTAGTCAAATACTTGCTACTTAACAAATTTATCAACCTCAAGTCCCAATACAAACTTGACCTACTAGAGCAAGTACATCAACTATTGCTAGTTTTTAGAGGAGACCCATTTATATGGAGAAGCATAAACAAATGTCCTTTGTAGGCATTCTTGGCTTTCCCCATCCCATTTCCAATGATCTGAGGGATAACATCATAAAAATTTTAGGCAATAATAACATTACTAGTGAAGAGCACCTAAGAAAATTCACTGACATGCTCAATAATTATGAACTAGAGCATGAGGATGTGGTAATGAAGTTGTTTGTACATTCACTGACTAAGGATGTCAGGAATTGGTTTAGAAGATTTCCTGATGAAAACATTAGTTCATGGAGTGATTTGGAGAAGTTTTTTAAAGAGCAATATGGGGATAATACCAATGCTAGCTTTATGTTGAATGACTTCAATAATATAAAGAAGATCCCTAATGATTCTACCTTTGATTTTAATGTGAGATTTCAAAAGGTAATGTACAAGAAGAAGTTTGTCTCACCACTTACTTCAATGCATTTGGTAGTAAGATGGTCTATACCCAAATAGACAAAGATCCTAGGACACAAAGAGACTCTTACAAGATGGTTGTGAATATTGAGAATAATAGAAGAGCCTCTGGTAAGTTGGGAAGAAGAGATGACCCAAATTGTTTAATCCAAGAAATAATAAGGAAGAAGGTGATAAGTCTACTGTAGGTAAGAAACCTAAAGAGGATATGATGCATCAAGTTCTAAACCTACTTTAGAATATGAATCCACCAACATTTAATGCAAATAACCCCAACACTAGTGAGAAATCCCCATTCAATAATAATTACAACATGCATAATAGAATGCAAATTTTTCCTTATACCACTCAATGGAAGGATGGGAAGCCTGTTGTTCCTCTTGCTAAGAATACTAGTGAGAAAAGTAAATTTGATCCTTTACAAAAGACATCTATAAACATGGTTGATGACCCTCAATGGTGTATGATATATTAATTGCCTCATGCACAATAATATTGTGTTGTTGCATTATCATTTCTTGATCATGAAAAGAATGAGGAACAACTAGGTTATGATGGTGGATTTGAAGATGTTGGATGAAACATGATAGGTCCATATTCTGATAATGTTTCTAAATATAATGATAATGAATATGATGTTCATGATAGAAGGAATTTTAGTAGTATAGTGCACCATCAAAAAAATTTCAGATGAGGAGGGTGAGGATGTGTTAGTGAGCAGATTATCCTCCGAAGAAATAAATACAAATTAGCTCTAAATGCCTAGATAGGAAGATTGAATCAACACTAACAGTTGGATAGGTTATCATTGGATTGATAACCTTCCTCTCAATTTTATCACATATAGCTCCCCATACATTATTTATAGTGAATTTAAATATGGATTCTTTTAACCAGAAAGCACAAAAGGTTTACAAACATCTATTCGTAAACAGAAAATAGATGCAGAAACTAAGTGACTGAAAAGAAAAGAACAACAAATAACACAAAGTCTATTTTCCTAAATGCTGCATTACAAAGCAAAAATGAAAAATGTATCTTCCATCCTCCTGAGAAAATGAGGAATTAGAGCTTTTAAAGATATCTTCAAATGGTTGTAGGGCCCATTTGTCGTTGCACCAAAAGCCATGACTGTTAGTGAACATGGAACACCACATAATTAACCACCTGTGGGTAGGGGAGCACATCACATCACCCAACAATCTCCCCCTCGATGTGCATACCAGGTGCTTACATGGGTTGGGAAGGCATCGGGGAGATTTGAACCCATGACCAAGCCAAAACCAGGCTCTGATACCAATTGTAGGGCCCATTTTCCGTTGCACCAAAACCCATGACTGTTAGTGAACATGGAACACCACATAATTAACCACCTATGGGCAGGGGAGTGCATCGCATCACCCAACAATGATAACATAATTTGTAAACAATGACATTAAAATGTATTTTAGAGAAAACTAAAAACAATACAAAGATTGTGATCAATGGAAAGAAACTGCCCCAAAATCAAAGTTTTGATATGCAATTATCCTCCGGTCTCCCTTCTCTAAAGTCTAAAAGATAACAAAGGTCCAATTACACATTTGCAGTCAAAATCACTATCTAAAAGAAAAATTGGAACTCTTTTCTCTTACATTACATTAACAATCAAAATTTATCCCTTTCACTAACACACAGTTCAAAAAAAGAAAATAAACACAAGCTTTGCTTCCCACAGCCTCTAAAGTCTACTTTCTCTCCCTCAAAAGAACTAGAATAGATTTGGAACGACTCTTTTTCCTCCTACTGTAACACACAGTCTGCACTCTCAAGAAGAAAAAGTGGAACCCTTGCCCCAACTAATGCTCCAACATTTATAGCTTTAGGAAATGAGTAACCTCCACCAAAAATTAGGTATTCAGTTATAAAAATAGTTATAAAAACTAATAGGTTTGAAGGTGGTTATTTAGTTATAAAAATTTTTATTAAAACTAACAGGTTTGAAGGTGGTTATTTAGTTATAAAAACTGATAGGTTTGAGTATGGGAGGCATAACTAATTATCCCACCATTGGATCTCCTTCATTTTTAGATATGTTTGTGGTATCATTTTCATCTATGTTTCCACTACAGTGATTGGTAAAATTATTCCTAAGTTAAAAGTTATTGGTTGTTGTTTGCAGGTAGATAAAACTGTCAAACCATTGAACCCATTGAACCACTTTGAACCATGTCATGTTTCAAACCTGAACTCTGAACTATTGAACCTTTAGATTGAATCTACCTCTATTTGAGCTCCTTGAACCTATGAACCATTTAAAATATCTTGAACTAATTAGATTCTTTGAATTTCCAAACTCATTCCAACCTACAGGATGAACTCTTCTCAACCAAATGAACCTCATTGAGCCACTTTGAACCAAGTTGAACCTGTGAATCCTTTGTACCTATTTGTCTTGGTTTAACCAATTGAACTCCTTAAACTATCAAATGCATTTGAGCCTGCACTTTGAACTATTTTGAACCACTTTTAACCTAGTTCGAAGTAGTTCAAAGAGGTTCAAGACCTGAAACTAAAAGTTCAAATACTAGGTCTATATTGGGTACCAACAAGGGCTCTAATTGGAGGACTAATTTTGGTACAGAATTAGAGAACCCTAGAAATCTCTAGCAAAGACAAGTGCCTTATCCATTGGATGATAGAGTCAGCAAGAAGAGAAAACCAAGAGCTACTTGTAGAGAGGGCGGAGGGGAGAAGGGCAAAGGCAACCAACCAAAACACCTAAACTACCAGCAAGCCCGAAGCTTACACCTTATTCAAACTAACACAAAGCAACAACAGACTAAAGCAAGGAAAACTAAACTAGGCACCACAAAAACTTCATTTATAAAAAGAAAAGTTAGTAGGCCATACCCTTGAGAATGTGCCCATCCACTCATGCAAAGCCATTAATAGGCTGTAAAAAAACTTTTGACTTGAAAGAGTGGCTAATATGCAAGTATAACCACTCTAAATAAATAGAGTATGATTGATCCAAAGAGAAACCCATCAGTTACATTTTCAAGAAGCCTCATGGGTGACATGTCAATACCAATAAAACCATCAGCATAATAGAATTCTAGAGAAAGAATATCAGCAACTCTGTGTGTAGGCCAACTCTTGTTAAAATCTGATTTTCCCATTTTTGAAAATCCACATTCTGATAAGTCACAATTCACATTTATTTCTAAACGAAGGAGTTTCAACATAGGATCACTTTTAATCAACTCATTTCCATCATCAAACATAAATACTTCAAAACTATCAGAGTGAGTGTATGATACCTGCATAGGAACTTCTACTCTATACTTCTCATAGAATGCATGAAGCCTGATTTCTAACCCATCAATCAGCATATTATGACCAAATTTAGGATTAGCAAAGTAGATATCTACATCATTAGTTGCAAAAATCAAAGGTACTAAACTGAAACTATGTTTTACCTCAGCCACACTTGTATGGTTTTCATCATGTATCTTTGTAGTCACTTGGAAATCACTAACCATCCTTCCTTCAATTTCTTTGAATAGCCAAGAGTCATTTATAAGAGAAGGTTTTAATGGACTATCATTCTTTGAACATAGTTCCTTATTAAAATCTTCCACAATTTCTACAGGTGAGCATAATATACTCCCGCTATCCTACATACCTTCATCATTTACATCCTCTAATTGATTCCCTACCACTACAATGTTGTCCACACTTTCATTTTGGAAAATTAGAGGGAAATCAGACCTTTTACTCACTTCTTGGATATCAAAAGATGAACTATCCTCATGGCATGTAGTCACAGGAAAAGATTTTATACAAGTCTACATAGTCATAGAAACAAACTGAAAAGAGACATAATCCTCTTTTTGGATACAATTAAAATTTTCATCAAAAGAAAATAATGATGGGCAATTTGAAGTCTTTACCTCAACCTCATGACTCACTAGAGGTGATGTTGAGATGGGAATCATGTGTGGCTAAAAAGCATCTAGATGTTCATCATCTTGTTAGCTTCTAGTTCTTGCTCCTTCAAGATCTTTCCCTTGTTTGTATTCCACTTTAGCCATTTCTTCTTTTTCACATGCATGTCTTTTTTCTAGATTTTGCACTTGGGGTCTCTTCTTTAAGAGGATAGCACCATAAAAATATTTCAGCTAGCTTACTTGTGTTGCAACTTCTTTGATAACCTCTCTGATAGGACTATCTTTGAATGCTGGGATAAAGATAAAGATTTCAGAGGTATCTTCATCCCTTGCTGGAATCCAATCTTTTAAGATTTCTTTATATATAATGAAGGCTATTGGGTATCCTTCTTGAACAAAGCCGCTAACCTCCATTCTTGGGGAGGTACCTCAAATTCTAAAAATGAAAACACTAGACTCTTTAAACCATGAACTCTAAAAGTTTATAATAGAGTCATCAATATCTACTTGTAGAGATAACAAATTTAACTGAGGAAAGAAAATCATTGATCTATCATTTTATAATCCCTAACAGAGTCACCAAAAATCTATTAGTGAACAGATTATCCTTTGAAGAAATAAATACAGATTAACTCTAAATTCCCAGATAGGAAGATTGAACCAACACTAACAATTGGATAGGTTATCATTGGATTGATAATCTTCCTCTGAATTTTATTAGGTATAGCTCCCTGTACATGATTTACAATGAATTTAAATATGGATGCTTTTAACCCAAAAAGCACAGAAGGTATACAAACATCTATTCATAAACACAAAATAGATGCGAAAACTAAGTGACTGAAAAAAAAAGAACAACAAATAACACAAAGTCTATTTGCCTAGATGTTGCATTACAAAGAAAAAATGAAGAATGTATCTTCCATCCTCTTTAGAAAATGAGGAATCAAAGCTTTTAAAGATATCTTCAAATGATAACATAATCATAAAATAGTGATATTAAAATTTATTTTAGAGAAAACTAAAAACAATACAAAGATGATGATCAGTGGAAAGAAACTACCCCAAAATCAAATTGTTGATATGAAATTATCCTCTAGTCTCGCTTCTCTAAGATGTAAAAGATAACAAAGATCCTATTACACATTTGTAGTCAAAATCATTGTCTAAAAGAAAAAGTGAAACTCTTTTCTCTTACATTACATTAACAATCAAAATTTATCCCTTTCTCTAACACATAGTTTAGAAAAAATAAATAAACATAAGCTCTACTTCCCACAGCCTCTAAAGTCTACTTTATCTCCCTCAAAAGAATTGGAATAAATCTAGAACAACTCTTTTTCCTTCTACTGTAGCACACAGTCTACACTCTTAGGAAGAAAAAGTGGAACCCTTTCCCCAACTAATGCTCCAACATTTATAGCTTTAGGCAATGAGTAACCTCCACCAAAAATTAGTTATTCAGTTATAAAAATAGTTATAAAAACTAACAGGTTTGAAGGTGGTTATTCAGTTATAAAAACTATTATAAAAACTAATAGGTTACAAGGTGGTTATTTGGTTATAAAAACTGACAGGTTTGAGTATGGGAAGCATAACTAATTATCCCACCATTGGATCTCCTTCATTTTCAGATATGTTGGTGATACCATTCTCATTTATTTTTCTACCAGAGTGATTGGTAAAATTATGCCTAAGTTAGAAGTTATTACTTGCCTTTTGCAAGTAGATAAAATTGTCAAACCATCGAAGCTGTTGAACCACTTTGAACCATGTCATGTTTTGAACCTAAACTCTGAATTGTTGAACCTTTAGATTGAATATACCTCTATTTGAGCTCCTTAAACCTATGAACCATTTAAAACATCTTGAACCAATTGAATTCTTTGCACTACCAAACTCATTTGAACTTTTGGGATGAACTCTTCTAAACCAAATGAACCTCATTGAACCACTTTGAACCAAGCTGAACCTATGAATCCTTTGTACCTATTTGTCTTGGTTGAACCAATTGAACTCCTTAAACTATCAAATGCATTTGAGCTTGCACTTTGAACTATTTTGAACCACTTTGAACCTAGTTCAAAGTAGTTCAAGGAGGTTCAAGGCCTGAAACTAAAAGTTCAAATACTGGATGTATATTGTGTACCAACAGGATGATACTACTTGCAATATGGTGTCATCCAAGAATGAAGTGACCTTAAGAATGTCAACCAAGGAAGAAATTGATTAGATCACTATAGACATGGTTGCTCAAGTGCAAACAAGAGGTATGATGCAAAAGGCTGAATCTAATAAGATGTTTGCTGTTTTTGTTAAGAAAATTGATCCAAAGAAAATAGAGGTCAGTGAGCCAAAGGATAAGAACAATATCAAGGTGAAAACTATTAATAAGAAATGGGAAGCCAAGAATCTAGACTAATAACAGTAAGAAAGAAAAGGGATCATTGATAACTACTACTATGAGTAAGAAATAGAAAGGTTAGAACAATCCAAGCTCATTTGACAAGCAAAAGGAGGTAAAAGGTATGCCAATTAGTAACTCTACTACCCCTCATATTGATATGTTGTCACTATTATCCCAAATCACCATAAAAGTTCCTTTGTTAGAGCTATCGAAAATCCTTGAACATAAATGTTAATCCATAGCATGGGCCAAGGGTGTAGATAGTAAGATCAATCATGATTGTAACACAAATCAAATCCCTGATGAGCCTAAGAAGAAATTAGAAACTGCGGTTGTTGTGTCCCAAATTCCACTTATGTACTTAGATGATTCAGTGAACCAGTGTCTAGGAAGTATAGATCCTTTTTTCCTAAGTATCATTGTAAATGAAAAAACTTTGAAAAAATGAATGGTTGACTCTAGAGAGTCCAATATAGTCATGCCTTATAAGGTAATGAAGGAGCTAGGACTAAAAATGGATACCCGTTAGGGGAGATGTTGTGCTATGGATAAAAGTGAAGTTACTATCATAGGGACCATAAATGCAATGACTTACAAGTTACTTTCCTATCTTGAAAAGGAGAAAACCATGAGTGTGTTAGCTATAGATATTCCAACCCAATATGGCATGTTATTATCTAGAAAATGGAGTGCAAAATGGGGGGAAGTCTACAATGTAATTTGTCACATGCAACATTTCAATTTGATGATAAGTTGGTGAAGGTAAATAGAGATCCCAAAATTATCTACATGATTGAGAAAGAAGTTCAAGATGATATGACATGCTTTGTAAATGCTAATGTGAATGCTTTCAGAGATGAAGTTTTGGCATTGAACAAAGATAAAATCAAGGCACCTATTGCAAAGAAGCTTGTAGACACCTAAATTTGTCCAAAACTCATTTCGTGACCAATTAAATAAATATTTATTATTTATTTAATTCCCCTACCTTTAATTAAATAAATTTGCATTTATTTAATTACATTTTCCTTACCTTGATTTAAATAAACTAATGTTTATTTAAATCCTAACCTATTCCCACTTGCATCTAACTCCTTTCACTTTAATTAAGTATGTCATTTACTTAATTAATTCCCTCCTAATCCCAATAGGAATTAAATATTACATTTAATCCTATTTGAGCACATGGCTCCTACATTTAACCCTCACCTAACCTCACTAGCTTACCTAACCCATCATGCTAAACCTACCCACTTCCTTAATGATGCTTGCTTTGCATAATCATCCTAGCTAATCATCTCTTAATCCTAAGTGTGTTCTCACACATGTGTGAGGAATCCTCACACATGTGTGAGATATGTTCACACTTTTCTTATCCCTCATATCCTGCATGCCTCTTGCACACTTGTCCTCTTGCATGAGAGTCAAGTTGTCTCACACATGTGTGAGAAACCATGCCTTCTCACACCTCTTGCACACTTGTCCTCTTGCATGAGAATCAAGTTGTCTCACACATGTGTGAGAATCCATGCTTCTCACACCTCATTGATCATGTCACCATCAAAGGTTGCTCACACATGTGTGAGCATATTTCCCCCTTGAATGGTCAAAACCCTAATCCATGTGGAGTCTACTTGTCCTCCACCTCATTGACACCTCATCGATCCTAAGAGATCTTAGCCCTTCATATTTTTTTTAATCTTAACCGTCCATTGCATCCATTTTCCTATAAAAGGAGAGCCCTCTCCTCATTTCCACATATACTATCTACCTCATTGTTATGATGTTGGATTTGTGAGCAACCACATCCCACAACAATGAAATCATCTACACTTGATGATTTCATGAGGTTTGTATTAGTAGTTTGAGTCATTGTAATTTCATGTTGTCTTTATGTTACATGTTTATCTTCCATATTTTGAGGTTTTGCATGATAATGTAGGAATGTGCATTAGTTGTTTAGTGTTCATTCCGTTATTACATTTTTATGCAACACAAAGCTAAATCAAAATCAAAGATGGGTGACTTATGGATGATGTACTTTGATGGAGCTTGTTGCAAGGAGGTATCAGGTGCAGGTAGTCTTTTGATTTTTCCTAAAGTTTGCACTTATAAGTTCTCTTTTACTCTGATTTTTCCATGTACAAATAAAATTATAGAGTATGAGGCCCTATTTCTAGGATTGAGATTAGCTCATAAAAATGGAATCAAATGCTTGTATGTCATTGGTTATCCTAAACTAATTATTTCTTAAGTCAGAGGAGTATATGTTTCAAAGAATAAAAGATGAAACAATAAATAAATGTTTTTTGGGATAGTTTGGAAAGACAAACATAATAATAAGATGGAAAACTTGTTAGAAAATATTGCTATTAAGCCTAATGATGTAACTTTTTCTGGTCTATCAAAAGTGGAATTGCAGACTAGACCTTTAGTCCCTAATAACATCCAAAATTGGCAAGTCTTTGAAGAAGACAAAGATATAATAAGATTCTCAAATTGTGAATACCAGTTTTGGGGGTAAGAAATTGATTGTGCAACTTATGTAGAGAATATTGGTGGTGAGAAAACCATTTTTGGTCAAGAGGTTGTGAAGTTAAAAACCAATAAGATCCTAAAATAGTTTGTTGTTTTAGAGATTTTCTTTGATAGTCATGATAGATCCAAGGTGGAAAATAAAGAATATAATGCTAAGGATTTGGAAGAAGTGAATCTAGGGACTAATGAAGCACCTAAGAAGGTATAAATTGGTAAAAAATTATTCCCTAAGATTAGGAAAGGATTGATTGGTTTATTAATAGACATGTATTTTCTTGGTCCTATGATGATTTAAAGGCTTATAGAGAAATTAATTTCAAAATAAAATTCCTTTAAAGGATGATGCAAAGCCTTTCAAATAGAAGAAAAGACCAATCAATTCTACTCTTGTACCCAAGATGCAGGAAGAACTAACAAAGTTAAGAGATGCTAGGATCATCAAGCCTATCAAGCATTCATCTTGGGTGTCAAATTTGGTTCTAGTTAGGAAGAAGAATGGAGATATCAAGTTATGTGTTAATTTCATAAACCTAAACATATCTTCATTGAAAGACAACTATTGTCTACCTAACATGGAGGAAATGTTACAAAGAGTTACTGGAGTAGAACTCATGTCTATGATGGATGGGTTCTCAAGCTATAAATAGGTGGTTGTAAAGGAATGAAAATATTATAAAACAACATTTACAACACCCTAGGGTACCTATGTTTATAGTAGAATTCCATTTGGCTTAACAAATGCTGGTGCTACTTTTCGAAGAGCTATGGATGTAGCCTTTGTAGATATTATTGATAAATTTTTTGTATTATACCATGATGATTTGAAAACTTAGTAAAAATATGAGAATGATCATTGCATGCACCTTGAGAAGGTATTCATCAAATCATTAAAGTTTGGTATCTCTTTGAATCCTAGGAAGTGTGCATTTGCTATTATTGAGGGTAATTTATTGGGGCACTTAGTTGGAAAAGAAGGAGTCAGAATAGATCCTGAGAGAGTTAAAGCCATAGATAAAATTCAAAAGTAAAATAATTTAAAGAGTATTCAATCATTCTTTGGACAAATAAACTTTCTTAGAAGATTTTTCACCAACTTTTTTGAGATAACTAGGCCTATTTATAAGATGCTAAAGAAGGGTGCAGAGATCAAATGAGATGAAGAACCAAGCATGGTATTTCATAAGATAAAATAAGCTATCAGGGATGCCTCTATTTTAAGAGCTCCAAATTATGCAAAGCCTATGCATATATTTTCCTTTGCATCTTTTCACATAGTTGCTACTATTTTACTACGAAAGAATGAGGATGCTTTTGAACATCCAATTGCATTTTCAACAACTCTTTGCATGCTGCAAAATTTAATATGATATCAATGAGAAATAGGCCTATGCATTGGTTAAGGCAATAAAGACACTTAGGTTTTACTTGATGGGAGCCACTATAATTGCATTTGTTCCAAGTGTTGCAGTGAAAGACATTTTCTCATAGCAAGAGGTCTCAAGGAGAAGATGTAGATGGATCAATAGGATCCAAGAATTTAATATTGATATTCAAATTACCAAGTTGGTTAAAGGTCTAGGCCTTGCTAAACAGATGAAAGAGGCTAATCTTAAAGCAAACCAAATCAATCAACTTGATGATGATTGTAGGAGTGATTTGTGTGACATCGACACTATTGATTGGTACAAAGGTATAATATTTTACCTACAAAATATGAAGAGTCCATCAAGACTCATTGAAAACTAGAAGAGGTCTCTCAAGTTGAAATCCATCAGATATATTATTGTGATAGGTTAGTTGTGGTGGAAAAGCATGGAAGGTGTTCTTCTCAAATGTGTAAATGAAAAAGAATCAAAGAAAATCTTGAGTTACATGCATGCAAGAGTGTGTGGGGGCCATTCTATGGTGAAAAAAATATCACATAAAGTCCTTAGGTCTAGCTTCTAGTGGCCTACACTGTTCAAAGATGCACAAGATCTAGTAAAGAAATGTGATGCATGTCAGAGATTTAGTGGGAAATTGAAGTTTTCTAGAAATCTTCCATTGAGGCCAGTGGAGGTGCAAGAACCTTTCTAGCAATGGGGTATTGATACCATTAGTAAAATCTCAAATAAGTCTAGTGGAGGGCATTCTTGGATTTTGGTTGCCATTGATTACTTCACAAAATAGGTAGAGACCATTCCTACTAGGAATGCAATAAGTAAAGTGGTAATAAATTTCATATCGAATAATATCATTATTAGATTTGGATGCCCATAAAAAAATGTCACTTATAATTCCATGTGCTTTAGATCAGATGAATACAAAAGTTTTTGCAAGATGTATGACATCATTAGATCTACATCATAACCTAACCATCCCCAGGGAAATGGTCAGGTTGAGTCTAGTAATAAAAGTTTACTCAAGATTATTAAGAGAATTTTAGGAGAGAACTGAAAGGGCTAGGATTCTAATTTGTGTTTGGCATTATAGGAAGACAAGGTTACAGTGAAAAAGGCTATTAGTTGTGCCCTTTTTGATTTAGTGTATGGGATCTAGACAAGGTTTCCTCAGAAGAATTTAAATGAGATGTATAAGTTCATCTAGGATTATTATGAAGATATTGTTGATGATATGCAAGTAATAATGGATGATATCTTATAGTTGGATGAGACAAGTAGGGGTGTTTCTACATGAAATGCAAGGTTATAGGCATAGATGAAGTATTTCTATGACAAGAGAGCATCAAATAGGAAGTTTCAACCTAAGGATTTGGAATTATTATGGAATGCTAGATTGGAAGATAAAGGCAAGCATGGTAAATTCGATCCCATTTGGCTTTCCCCTTATCTAGTCCATGGAAATAAAGGCAAAGATTCCTATTTCATAAGAGAATTATCTAGTGATATTCTTGAGCTTCCAGTTCATGGATAGTTCTTGAAGAGATATTTTTGTTAAAATACTTATTTTTCCATGAATAGTAGTCTAGGGTTTTCTATGCATTCTATAAATTTTGTAAAGCCTCTATAAATTCTTGTATAGTGTTTTTGTTGTTGTTTTGTTCTTTTCCCTTTCCTTGTCAGGTGTGCTCTAAAGAAGTTGTCAGTCTAAGTTTTCATGTATGTGGTCTACTCTAATCAAAAATTTTGATTACTTGCATGGATATAGGTTATCCATCATCCTTAGACAAGACCACTATTAGCCCTCTTCTTCATGATGCCTAAATTTTGAAAGTTTTAATGTGAAAATTCCTTGAATTGTGGTGTAGCTAGGGTTTGTTATTTTATGTTTTCAATCCTCTAGTCAAAACCCTAATTTGATAAGTTTTCCCTTTGCCTACAAATTCATAAAACACTTTTTTCCCTAACAAACCTTGGTTTTAAGTTTGTGATTTTTTTGAACTTTTAAAAATTCAAAAAATCATTTGGTTCAACCTTTGTCTTAACATACTTATGCATTTTAATTGTGAGCTCATGAAATTGTAAAGTGTGTGACCATGTAACCAAGTTGATCACATGATCGAGGCTCTTCATCAGATTGCAATATCAAATGGTGTGACTCAATGAAGCAACTAAGTATCCTTTGATCACTAAGTCATGTTAGTTAAGCACTTAAGTCATTTTTGTATTGTGATTGAGTAAACCAATTAGTTTGGCCTTAGTTGCACCATCACCTAAATGGATGTAATGCTATAAATTTTAATAATGGCTGAGCAAAAATCCATGTTTGCATGATTAGGATCTTAAAGACTAAAGAGCTTAAGATGACCATGACTAGGCGAAGATGGTTAGAAGCACTTAAACAAACCTTTGATCATGTGTTTATTGGGATAAAGAAATAATTAAGGTGTTTGACTGTGACAGAATGATAGGGTTAAAATATTTAAGCTTAGTTGTAGTCATGTGGTCGAGGAAATTAGGCCATGACAATTAACATAAGCCACAACCTAGTGAATAAAATTTTAAGAAGCATGACCCTATTTATTCACTTAGTCATGCAGTTGAAGAGAATAAAAGTTGTAAAGTCAGCAACTCAACAACATAGCTAGTTTGGAGGAGGAAAATATGTGATTGTATTGTGATACTGATAACAAGAAAGTAATCAAAATAAGAGGCAATATGGTGAAACTAAATAAAGATGCCTATTTGCATGGTCATACAGTTAAGAATTGTAAGAAGTATTTAGACTGTGGCCATGCAATGTAGCCAGAATGAAAGCATAACATAAGGAGTCACATTTTCGCGATGTTAAGGAAATGTAATATTTTGGAATATCACTACTATGTCTAGTGACCAGATCCATAATATGATGACTGTGCAAAATTATTGATGGGGAAAAGAAAAATGGATATATTGGAAGAACAATTGTATCAAACATACAACATGTCCATTGATACTGGGAAGAAATATGAGGAAGAGCTAAAGAGGACTTATGTCATGGAACAAAGATTGGCTTCCTTGGATGAAGAGGTAAGAAGCCTAAGAAATGTGGCTAGGCCCATCATAGAGGTAAAAGACCAAGAAGCCCAAATAGAAGCTGATATGGAAATTGTGGGAGAGAGCCAAAAAATGGATATTGATGAGTGGGATGGTGCAAAAGAGGTAAAAATTAGGAAATTTGGAGCTTGATGATGCACAAGATAGGTGCCTTACAAACTATTTTACAAAATGTGCATAGTAGCTACATATCTATGTAAGGAGCTAAATTTCAATGCTTAGAGGCATTAGCCTTGCTATCCCCTCTATTTACAACTTGGGGGCCATATCCACAAATTTTTGATAGCTTAGTCCCTCTGTTTCCTCAAAAGAAAGAATTGCCCAAGGTGGTAATCATCAATGTTAGGAAAATGATTAACAAGGTAAGGGAATTACATGGATTTTTTTCAAGAAAAATACAATTGATCCAAGGAAAAATGAAGATAATTGCCATTGGGATTCCAAATTTTATTCCTACTATCTTAGATGTTAATGGAGTTATATAAGAATGGTAGGAATGGTCTTCCTCTTTTGAGGATATTTTGAGGCATCCATGGTTTATTTTTTATTGCAATAATGAGATAGATGTAATAGTTGTCTATGACATGATTGATTTTCTATTAAGAATTGAGTCAGATATGAGCAAAGTTACTGGAGAATTAAAGAAAATTACTATCACTAAATGGAACAATTGCATAGATGAGTTAGATACCATCTAGGATGCAACATGACCTAATGTGGATATTTCTATTGTTATTTGGAAAGTTATAGAAGACATTAACGCCATACCATCCATTGAGAGTGACTAGGAAGTTTGAGAGTGTAGTTGCAAAGAAGATAAAGAAAAGGCAAAGAAAGTGATAGGAAGTTGAAGATTAATAGAAAGATGCTGAAGAAGTCTGCAAAAAGTTGACACCTACCAATTTTGCAGCTGCATCCTAAATTTTTGATCAAAGTACAAAGAATGTTTGTAATATGACAATAGAAAAAATAAATTTTTATTTTCTTTCCAATGAAATTTTCACATGTGTCCTCCCAACTAAAGTTTTTTGCAATCCTTCCTATAAAAGGATTTCCAAGATGTGGGGTGAGTGTCCAAAGTCTATACAATTTTAGTGTTTATGCTATTTTGTAGTCAGTCCAATTAGTCTTTGTGTCAAATTTTGTGATGTATTCAAATTTTTTAGTCTAGGAATACAAATGAATCTTGAGTGAAATTTTGTCATATCTTGAGTTATTCTTGAGTTTGCACTAGTAATGTATTGTTTTCAAGGCAAATTAATGCAAAGGAAGGTTCTGCAATATCTATGTCTCTGAGTTTTGTCTCCATTTCCATGTATCTATAATTTTGGGATTGATATGAACAAGGTTCTTTCATTTTAATTCAGCTTGGATGGGTTTTATATATTTTCATTGATTTCTTTTAATTCAAGGAGTGAAGTTAATGCTTTCATTGAATTGATAGGGTTTCTAGGTATATGGGAGGGATATCATAAGAATGAAATTTAGGGTTAATTTCTAATAAATTTAATTGTAAGCAAATTAAATAGGTCAAGGTTTGTTGGGTAGAATTTGTATAGAAATGGATACTTAAGGCACTGATCATCAATTCAGATGTAAATTGAAGAATTCATGTGGTTGCACAAAGCACATTTTAAAATCAAATCAATATTTACTTTTCTACAATGAAAAATCAAACTATTGGTCATTACTTATTTGTAATAGTATCTCTTTGAATTATAGTTAGTTGTTAATCAAGAAGTCATTACAAATATAAGAAGAATTGTTGACCATTTTTTGCTATGGGGGATAGATCTGAAAAGAAGAGTATGAATGAATTGTGAAAAAAAAATCAAATTAGCCAGTCATTTCAATCCCTAAGGTGCACCTGACTTGGTCGTGCAGAGCCTAAAGTGTAGGGAGTCCTCTATACTCTATTGAAGTTGGTCTAGATCTAGAGAACATCCTACTAAATATGGGATCTAGCTAGTCCTTAGGTTTGTTTTTTTCATTTTTTTTGTTTTTCTACATCTTGGTATTAGATCTTTTGTGACTTGGTAGTTTTAAAACACCAATAATACCCAAGCGTTAACATATACTATATCATCCCTATTATGCCAAGAAATTGAATTGATTAAACAATTCAATTAGATAGGCCAATTTGCTTGATCTCCAAAATTGTCATGAACAACTACTATAGTCTATCATTTTTACTTTATTCACCCAAAATATGTGCTAATTAACATAATAACATAGAAGACCATATTTGAAGCATTCATACACTATAAATATTAAATGTATATATCAAAAATTTGAGCCAATTCTAAAATGTATTTTGTGCTTGCTAACCAAAACTATCTAATTATATACTTGTTCTTTCTCTATACTTAGGCTTTTTTCATGAATTACTTCCATTCAAAAGTTATTATCTAACCAAATGACCATGTCAATGATCTACATTTTCATCAATGACAACATCTATAACTTCATCCTATGATCGCTTTCCTATATGTCAAGGGTAGAAGGAAAACGTATATAAAAACTAGGGAATGAAGGGTCATCCACATAAAGTTCAACAAGTATATTGGAATTGATGAAAGTAATAAAGGATAAACTTAAAAGCATGTCAAAGTCTAGTAGTATACAAAATCAAGGCATTTCAGTTGGTAATTCAATTTATAGGTTTCCATCATTGACATATGCAAGGAAAATTACTTGCAAAGTGCCATATCTATAATTGTGAACTAAATGCCTAAAAAGCCTTAGATTATGCCATTGTAGAAAATTTATTCACTATATATACTAGTCAATTGATTATAATAATATAGACTCTTCTGTGATATAGAAAATATATCAGAATGAATAATAACAATCATGTCCTCTTCTCTACTAAGACCAACTTGTGATTACATATAGCCAAAAAGGCATTGATTTGATTGAGCATTAGTAGGCATTCCTCTCCATAATTAAAAGCATGTCAACTTGATTAAATCAAATTAAGTTTAGTAAGCAACTCCTAGAGAAAAAAAATGGGCCTTTCAGGAAGGGATGTGAAATCTAATAGAGAACTAATCCTTATATAATGTATCAAGGGCCCCTATATTGACTATTCCTAGTCCTTCTCCCCCATTGATGTGCAAAAGAACACATTGCTTTCTCAATAGAAAGCATGTTAAAATCTAGCTAATAATGGTTTTCAATCATTGACTCAGATCATGCCACCCTATTGAGCCATAGACAAACATTATGCAATAGTTCATCATCTTCAATAAATCATACATAGAATGATATAAAGTTCAAAATGGGAGTCCCTATGAAAACATTGTCAAAAAATATATTGGAACTAATTAAAGTAATAAAGGATTAACTTGAAATCATGTCAATGTTCACTAGTGTAAAAAATCAAGGCATCTCCATTGGCAACTCAATTCACTAATTTCCATCATTGACATAAACTAGGATAATTAATTCCAAAGTTCCATCTCTATGATTGCAAACCAGAATCTTATTGATGGGGTAGAACAATAAACCTCTGCTATAAACCGTTAGGCAAGCATTTTATTTACTCTTTTTTAAAAAATAATAATTCATTCTATTATTTAAACATCACATGTTAAGGCTAGATTTCTAAGCTAAAAGTACTAAATAATCAAAGTTGATTTAACTTCTACGTGTTTAATTTTTTCCTTAATGTGTGATGTTTAAAGGTCACCTTAAGATAAGCTAAAAAAATTTGTGTTGAATGATTTCATGTGTTGCAGATATATTGTAGTTTCTGACATGATAGGTTGTCTTTATTCCTTCATTCGAGTTGTTCTTGTAATTAGTGGAATTAATGGAGGACTTTATCCTCATCTTTGCTACATCGTTGATGAGGCATGGATTATTTTAGTAGCATATTTTCTTAAGATTTCCCACTTTCTTAATATGCTACTTTCTTAGTAGCATATTTTCTTAAGATTTCCCACTTTCTAAGAGTAGGCAGTGGGAGAGGGAGAGAGAGAGAGAGAGAGTAGGGGATGGGAGAGGAGAGAGAGTAAGGAGAGAGAGAGTAGGGGATGGGAGAGGGGGGAGAGAGAGTAGGGGATGAGAAAGAGAGAGTAGGTAGTAGGAGAGGGAGAGAGAGAGGAGAGAGGGGGCAGAGAGAGTAGGGGATGGAGAGGAGAGAGGGTGAGAGAGAGTAGGGGATGGGAGAGAGAGTAGGCAGTGGGAGAGGGAGAGTGAGAGTAGGTGATGGGAGAGGAGAGAGAGTGGGAGATGGGAGAGGAGAGAGAGCGAAAGAGTAGGGTATGGGAGAGGAGAGAGAGTGAGAGAGAGAGTAGGGGATGTGAGAGAGAGAGTGAGAGAGAGTAGGCACTGGGAGAGGGAGATCAAGAGAGAGTAGGGGATGGGAGAGGAGAGAGAGTGAAAGATAGTAGGGGATGGGAGAGGAGAGAGAGAGTGAGAGAGAGTAGGGAGAGAGAGAGTGAGAGAGAGTAGGGAGAGAGAGAGTATGGGATGGAGGATGGTGGGATACGGAGAGATTCTTCTTCACATAGTGCATATGCTCTATAGTGTGTATGTGCTTTATAGTGTGTATGCATTATATGACAACACCAAAAAAAGGTCATAAAGCAAGTTTGGGTCCCTACTAATCCATATTTTTCTTTTTTTCTGTTGTATATTCTGTTGTTCTGATAGAAAACATAGGTTTCAAGTTGTTGGAAGTTAGCAAACACTATTTGAAGGCTTTTTGAAGATTCTTTAATTCTATTTGAAGCTAGAAAATGCCAAATTCAATCATTGGATACACTATTTGTAGGATTTTTTAATATTCTTTCTATAGAAAAGGTTAGTGCAATCCTTTTTAAATATTATTTATTGTTATATAGAGACAAATTTGATTATAATTTGACATGTTGTTTAATATATAGTGAACTCATTGAAATTTGTATGTTTGAATGAATTGTTATTTGAAAATGGTTAGAACTTTGGAAAGTTTTTTAATATATATTGTGTATTCATTGAAATAATTGTAATTTTTATATGTATTTAAATGATTTGTAATTTAAAAATTGTAAGTAATTCAGATGTTTGAATAATTTGACATATAGAAATCATCATCATGCCAAGGAAGAAACCAAAGACTCAAACAATGGAAGAGAGGGAGAGAGATTTGGCAATTAAAAGAGATAAAATGAAACTACTACATAAAAAAAGAAAAATTTAAAGCAATAATAAAGAATTTACTTTTGAAGAGGAACAAGAACCACCGATACAAAAAAAAAGAGAGGAAGAATTGGAAAGACAAAGAGAACAAATGAGATTGTTACTCTCAAGAAGACAATTGAATTGTGAATCTACACCATCTTCCAATGTTGGAGTCATATCATCATCTCATGTTGAAGAGACACTAATTTTTAGGTTTGATGATGTACACACTCCATCATGTCATGTTGAAGGCACAACATCAACATATTAAGTAGGTGATATTCTATCTTTTGCATCTTATTGCCAAGACACATCATTTTTGGTTCAAGGTATGCAAAGCACTCAACCTTATGTTGATGTTAAAATGTTGAGGGAATGGAAGAGATTATAACACCTAGAATTAATTTTAGAAGACCAAAACATTTGATTGATATTGATAATAACATTTTGAAATCAATGCCTGAAAAGATTAGCAAGCGTACTTGTCAAAGAAAAGTTAATCATATGTGCAAGTTATTCTTTGAAGAATTAAATGTTACAGGTTAATGCCAATTATTTATTGAAATAATGAGGAATTTGAAATCCAGGCCTATCATGAAGATTCTTGGACTAAAAACGATGGATGATTCAAATAAAAAAAGCACTGTAAAGAATCTAATAAGTGCTTATGACAAAGTGGGTTCTAAATCACACACCAAAGATAGTAATATCACAAGATGAATACTTACATCAACCATAGTAAGTACCCAAATGAAAAAATCTTGACACATGAGAAAGACAAACAAAACATTAAAAATTAGTAGAGGTACTCTAAGAAGAGCCATGCAAAGGCATGAGAGATTGGAAGATCCAACAAAAAATGAGTTATGGACATTTAGCAGTAGACTACCACAAAAGGATAAAGATATTAGTGAAGCTTTGAAATCATTGATTGAAGATTTTTGGAAAAATAACACATGTTTCCCCTAATCAAGGAGATGTTGTAAGAAGGAGGATTGGTAGCCAAAATTGCGACCCACATGTGAGGCATTTTTTGGACTCAACTCAGACACAATTTTTTGCAAAATTTATTGGTATGTATCCTCAAATTAGAATAGGTCAAAGATTTTTTGAGATGGGTAAACCCTTTTATGTGAAGATAAATCACACATGCACAACTTGTTGTTATAGGATATACATTGAATTTTCTAACCATTTTGGTGTTTTTAGGCATTATATGTGCATTTTTGTATTCTAAGTTTGTTTTGCAGAATTTTGACATGAATAAGCCACCTAAATCTTCAAGGGAATTCATATCCAACATTTTATGTGAAATAGGGGATGACCAACAATTTTACAAGACATCATGCTTAGCTAGTACATGCTTATTTTGTGGTTCTTTACAACTTTTATCAACTTGTGAACATATGGATAGTACACATGCAATTGCAAATGAAATAGTAGATTATAGAAAATATAAGATAATGAAATATGCTCTAAAAGATGGGAAATAGGGTAAAAGATGTGCTTTAGTCATTGAAAAGATTTGAGTGTATGAGTTCATGAATATTTTTTGTGAAAAGATTATTTATAAGTATTCAAGGCATACACATAGAGCTTGATGGCTAGATTTGTAGTTCAAGGTGTGCAAGGATACATTTCCACTGGATACCCTTGTTTCAATTGTAGACTTCATAGAGAACTACACACTACAACCAAAAAATGAGGTGCAAGAAAAGTATTATACTTTCTCAATAGGTTTCCATATTTATTCACATAACATTCATGCATTCACCTAAAAGTACAAAGGATAATAGAAAGATTTTGAGGGAGTACCATTTTTACATCAGCGATGAATGATCACATTCTACGAAGTTTGTACATGGTTGTTTTCAACTATTTTATGGAGATTTGGCTAACAAAGGCATACCATATTTTCAGCACATTATTTGGTCAAAAAATTGCATATCTCAATTCAAGAATGAATTGATGTTCTATTGGTTGAGCAGGATGCATAGGTTGTCTAGAATTCAATATATGTGGAATTTCACAAAGGTTGGTCATGAAAAGGGAGAGCACAATGGTGTAGGCACATGCATCAAAAAAACCTTAGCTCATGAAGAACTAAAGTACAAAGATGGAGCAATATTGATAGATGCAAGATCCATCATCCAGTGGTGTAATGCTACAATGGGTCCAGGTAAGGAAGGTGAGTCTACAGTTTGTAGATTTTTTTGGTTGATAGATAATACAAATATTGCACCATATGAGGATTGTTGCACACTAATAGGATCAAGTAAGTTGCACTCTCTTAGAAGCTTTGATGCAGGTTTATGGAGTATCCACACATGAAAAATGGCATGCTATTGTCCATCACATGCAGAGGAAAATTGGGATGACTGTGAGTTGACTTTATGGGTGAATAAATGGGATATACAATTTTTGGACCCAATTGACACGTATCATCCCCCACAAGCACTAGAAATGGTAGAGATGGATTCATCTATTGAATTTGACCACTTGTCTGATCTAGTGCAACCTAGTAATATATATATATATATATATATATATATATATATATATATATATATATATATATATATATATATATATATATATATATATATATATATATGTATATATATATATATATGTATATATATATATATATGTATATATATATGTATATATATATGTATATATATATATATATATGTATATATATATTTATATGTATATATATATATATATGTATATATGTATATATATATATATATATATGTATATATGTATATATATATATATATGTATATATGTATATATATATATATATATATGTATATATGTATATATATATATATATGTATATATATATATATATATATATATATATATATGTGTGTGTGTATATATATATATATATATGTATATATATATATATATATATATATATATATATATATATCTTTTTAATTTCAATATGTAACTTTATAAATTTTACCTAAGTATTTTCTAAATTAGTGACCGCATTTTATATATTTATCACTGCAGGCCATGTTTTTGCTATTATTGCACCTAAAGAGAATGAAGAAGGGATAGATTATTATTTGTGTCATTGTGTCCAAGCCAAACAAAAATTGGATCACTCGGTTATATATGGTGAAGGTTAAGAGTACCATATCATGTAGTGGTTGTAAATTGGCACATGGCTTAGATGATATTCTTTGAAGAACCCTAACCTATGGTTATTCAAGGATTGGCAAACAGAGAGGAAGATTCTCTATTATTCAAACCTTGTTGTCGCATCAAATGTCCACTTGATAAAATATGGTGGAAAACCACATCATAAGACTCTTTGGAAAGTTTGTGAGTCAGAGCATGAGGCAATACTTGAGACATTAAAATGTAGAGCAGATCCAATTGGTTCATTAGATTTAATAGGGAGAGAGGGAGAGAGAGAGAGAAAGTGTGGTGTAGGGTCACCTTGAATCATTGATGCAAGTGGCAAGGTACTAACAATGAAGGTTAGGAAAGTACAACTCACAAGGACACCTAAACAAAGTTTGATAGTCCAAACAAGGCCCAAAACCCCGCACTTGCACCTTGACAACAATGAAGGCTTAGCATATGAAACCTACTCTAGACATGGAACCATGAAAACTGACTTAAGGCATGTTTTTTTTACATTATTAGGGGCATATGGACTGAATTTGAAGGCCTCAAACCAAGAAAAAGTCATAGTTCCTTCATTAACATCTTGGATTCTTAGTAGCCCAAGAAGCAAGGTTATGGCTTGCAACTTAGTAAATGTTGAATGGAAGAAAAAACTAACCACCAAGACACCTCCTACTCCTAATATACTATCATATTCCAAAGTGCTGACATTGCATACACAAAAATGCTGCATTAACCCGTGGGGACAACAATTAAGGGTAAAGGGCTGATTAGGCCAATTTGCAAAGGAAATACTATTTAGACATGTGCTAGAACCACCAAAAAAATTGGACATGATGAGGAATGTTCTAAATAGCCTAAATCCCAAGTTTGAGGCTTTGGAAATGAGTTTTAAGGTCTCAAGTATTGACTATAGAAAAATAGTGAGTTGGTGCATATATGTTACATGCATCTAGGGCATCTTCTTTCTCCCTTGTACCTGCATTTTTGCAACTAAAACCACAAAAATATCAAAGAGCATTAAGAATACAAGGACTCCACCAAAGGCCATAAAATTCCTATGGTGGAATCTCAAGTTATAACATGATTTCCACCAAAACCCTTGAAACTCTTAAATTTTGGGCTATCAGCACTAAAATAGGAATAACTTGAGTTCTACAATAATTGAAGACCTCAAACTAGTTACATTAGAAAGGTAACTCAAATATGCGTCCAACCATACCAAGATTTGACACCTATTCATTTGTACAAGTCTGTACCATGCATAAAACAACCCACAATGCAACAAAACAGGTTATATTTTATTGATTTCAAAGCAAAATATTACATTATACCTTCCACCCACCTAAAAAGGCTATATGAAGGTCTTCCCCAACTGATCTAACCAAATTTGAAAGGTTGTGACCATTGAGGGAATGATTACAAACAATTTTACTTAGTTATGCAAAAGGTTGCAAAGTTGCATAGCAACTTTTGCAACTTTTATTGCATTTTTGCATTTTTGTGCCTAAAAGGCATTTTAACTTTGTAAATGAGTCCTAATTGACTCAATACAACTATTAGACCCTAGATGAAAATCATATGCATTCAAAATACAAAAATTGTGCCCTTGTGACCTCATTGAGCAATGGGCTTGCAAAACACCCAATATTGCTAATGGACCACACAAAAGGGTTAATGGAAAATTTAGGAGTCTAAAATAATGACCTTATTGAAAACATGGAAATAAAACTAGAAAGAGATCATAAATGACACAAATAACTTGATTAAATGATTTCATAAGAGGGGTGCTCCTGCACCAATCATAGGGCCCTCACCTTTTCATTTTTGTTGTGTTATGCTCCAAGTTAGCCTTGTAAGTAGAATAAGTGTCATTGGACCTAGGTGTGGTAGTTAGGGTATTGGATGTCAATTATTGTCCTTAGGAGAGTCACTATTTTGGCCTAAAAATCAAGGCCTACATTTCCATAGGGAAATGAGTAAAATAAGGGATGAATCATTAGCTTAGGGAAGGGTCCCTAGCATGGAATTGCTAAGGGATAGCCTAAATAATAAGTTAGAAGTCTTAAGACTTGAGCAAGCAAGAAAAATCCAAAAGTTACTGTATTGCAATTTTTGCAAAATGCTAATTTTGCAAGAAATTATGGATTTTCCTTCTAAATCTTGAAGGAGGCCACTGCAAACCATAAAGATAAAGGGGAAGACCTAGGAGGAGATATAAAGACTTTCCAAACCCTAAAATGAGAGAAGTTAATATCATTTTGTACAGTTAGCATTCTATAACATGATATTTGAAGGCAAAATGATGTAGCAAGCTAGTGTGGTGGGCTTCAATATACAATAAGTTTTAGAAATTTGACTGGTTTAGGCATTTGGGCCTATCGACAATCTAAATGCTCTAAGGAAATGACCTAAAACTTGTCTTAATTTTCATATGCTCGGTTAGCACTTAATAATACAAGTTAGTTTGGTCATCCCATGAATATTGGGCCCTAAATTATTCGAAATAGTGATGCTAAGTGAATAAATTTTTTGATTCTTTGGCATATCAAAACAAGCTGAGTTGAGATTCTCAAGAATGAAAAAACTTGCAAACATGAAGAGTTTTATTGATGCATTTCACCAATCTCACTGTGTCTATCCATACACCTAATTCTCTATATAAAAGCTTCAAAATAAATTCTCCAAACTATTTCAACCAACTCTCATTGATTGGGTTGAAGGTTTAATGCTTTAAAACAATAACAACTCCAACTTCCCTCTAAATCCTAAACTAGCCATTGGATTTGAAAATTCAAAATTTCAACATACAATTTATTGAATTCTTTTTTAAAAAAAGACCACTAACTTGATCATTTTGATCTTTTATGATCATTAAACTTTCCTAGACCCTAAACATTCCAATTTAACCCAAGGACTCTATTGGTACCCCTTACAAAGCAAATTTGGTCCCTTTAGGACTTTTAACAATTTCTAGGATTTGCAAAATCAAAAAGTCATTATAGGCTTTAATATTTCCCAATTAATTTTCCTTAATTATCTTGTTGACCCTAATTGTGTATTTGATGTAAATGGTCAGGGTAATGAAAAGGTAGGTTGGGAGAGATCAACCACAAGAACACTTTCACAAGGTTTGAAAGCCCAAACAAGGTTGAAGACCCCACACTTGCACCTTAATCACCAAAATTTCTTAATGCATGAAACCTATTACCAACATGGAATCATGAAACTAGACTCAAAAAATATGTTTCTTACACCAATAGGATCATGTTTACTGGATTTGAGGACTCCAAAATAAAAATAATGCATAGTTCCTTCAATACTCCCCTAGATTGCTAGTAACCCAAGAAAGTGGATTAAGGCCTACAACTTGAAAAACTATAATTGGAATAATGAAACAAACCACCCAAAAATTATTATTCCTGATGTACTTCAAGATCTCCAAGTGATAAGACCCTATCATCAATGATATTACCCAAACACTTGAAATCATCAATTAGGCCTAAAGGCTAATTAGGGAAATTTTTCAAAGGAAGTACCAATTAAACACATGGTAAAAACTTCAAAACAACTAGGTTAGATGGAAAACATATCAAATAGCTTAAGTCTAGAGTTACAAGTCTTAGGAACAAGTTTTGGAGTCACAAAATGCTGCTACAACAAGGCTGTGTGCTGATGCATATAAGATATATGCATCTAGGACATCACCTTTCTCCCTTATCCCTGCATATGAAAAACTGAAACCAAAATAAGTTCAAAGTGCATTAGAAGTACAAGGATTCCACCAAATTCCATAAATTTCCTATGGTGGAATCTAGAGTTATAACCTAGTTTCCTTCAAAACCCTACAAACCCTCAAAATCTAGGCTATTTGCACAAAAATAGGTTAACTTGAGTTTTACAAAGTCTTAGAACCTCAAACTAGTTGCATTAGAAAGGTGATTCAAGCATGCATCCAACCATACCAGGCATAGATCACTTTAAACTATGTCTTCATGTGGGGTTTTTCCATATTTTGTTCAATTTATAGTTTGAAGGGTCACTAGCCTTTTCAATGGAAAACTATTGTAACTATATATTAGTGTTTTTTGGACACAAAAAAAATCACTTTATCTACTGTATATAGACCTCAATAGGTCTAAGGTGTGCTTGTATTCCATTCGATGGTCATTGTTCTCTTTTCATTCATGTTTGGGGGTATGTTCTTGGTGTAGAGCACCAAGGCACTTGGTTTATATTTTTGTTTTCATGTTTTTTTTACCTACTTATGCTAGAATAAATAACCCTTGGATGAGAAGTCCATGGTTGTCAAAGAAGGACACCATTTTCTATGCTTAAGGCACTTTATGCAATTTATATGCAAAAGTTGCTTATTAGGAAAATTTGGGATTTTTAATATTTTTGGTCAAGAAATACTTGAATTAGTTTTTTTAAGTTGTTTTTAGGTAGGTTGGAACCTTTTCCAAGTCCTAGAAGTGGAATCAAGTGAAAAATGTAAAAAATACACTTTTTGTGCAAAGTTGCATTGTTGAAAGTTGTAAAAGTTGCTCAAATTTGCAACTTAGTGGGAAAAGGGTTATAACTATTAAAATATTGGCTGTAACCATTAAAATAGACATAGGATATATATATATATATATATATATACCTCATTTTTGAGGTCTGGAGGGCATTGATGTATGGATTGGAAGAAGTTGTAAACAAAAAAATTTAGTTTTAGAGTCATTTTTACTATTGTTTGCATGTTGAATGAAATATATGGACCTTTAGATTAGATGTGATGGGATTTTGAGATATATCTTGGAATCGGCTTTCTTTTTCTTCTAGTCTCATCATTCTATGTGTTTTCTAACTCAAGTTATTGCATTTTTAGTGAAACTAGGTTTTTAGGATAACATTTTGGTGCACACAGCAAAAATGGGCCTCTAACTACAATTTCCTTAGTTTAAATTTCATTTCCACTTTGGAAATGGTAGTTATTAGTGTCCTTTTTAAGATTCTAGGGTTTCAATATTGGAGGATGTGTTTTGTGATTTTTCCAATCAAGCCCTAGGTCAAGTACCATGAAGGATTTGACCTCTTGTAGCCTGTTGATTTGTGAATGGCAGGAGTTTGGGAATTAGCAAAGGGTTGAGCATTTGGAAATAAGTTATTTTAGTGTTTCCAAATCTTCTTGAGCATTGAGTTCATTTCCACAAACCTGCTTTCTACTGGTTTCTTTGTAAACCAGTCATCTACTTGACTCAGACATGTTTGGGAACTGACAATCTCCATTTAAACTCAAGTCTCCATTTAAAGGTGGAAATGAACTTTTTTTTGTTCTGTTAAGATCATTAATATATTTTGATGAGAACTTTGAGGGACATGCCTAGCTTGAGTATCCTGGCTTCCCAAGTCCTTTAAATGCAAGGCCATTGATGAATATGCATTTCTAATTGAAACATTTGTGTTGCAACTAATGGAAAGTTCACTAGATTTCACTTCTAGGACTTGGAAAAGGTTCCAAACTATTGAAAAACAACTAAAAAACCTAATCCTAGGCTATCTTGACCAAAAACTCAAAAAGACCCAATTTGGCCTAATTAGCAACTTTCGCTCATATCTTGCACAAAGTGGCCTAGGCATGCATATCTTGCTCATATCTCTCTCACCATTCATCATGGGATTTAACTATCTATTCCATTAGCTTTGGGCGGCTGGGTAAACCATAGTCCCAAGATCATCCCATCTTGTTTAGCACTCAAACATTCTCGGGCACGCCAAATCGAAAAGTCCCTAAAAGTCACTAAGTGCCATAGGGTAGCAGTCTTTGACAGGGCATATCCTAGAGCTCGTGTGAGGTATGGATGCAATTCTAGGTGCTATATGATAGTATTGTAGAGACCTACAATAACCCTTATCACTTTTTAGAGATCTTACTCCATTTTTATTTTGCGATGCCATCTTGGGTGATGTTGAAACTTGTACTATTAGCCAATACAAATTTGCCAACTGTCAAATCTCCCTCACCATTCATTGTGGGATCAAACTATCTATTCCATTAGCTCTAAGTGACAAGGTAAACCCTAGCCCCAAGCTAGTCTCATCCTATTGAGCACTCACATGTTCTCGAGCATGCCAAACTAAAACGTCCCTAAGAGTCACTAAATGCCATAGGGAAACAATTTTTAACAAGGCATATGTCAAAGCTCATGCAAGGTATGGATGTGATTCTAGGTGCTATAGGACCATGTTGTGGAGACCTACAATAAACTCTCACACTTTTTGGAGATTTTACTTTGTTTTGATTTTGTGATGCCATCTCGAGTGATGTTGAAACTCATAGTGCTAGCTAGTACAAAGTTGCCAACTACCAAATCTCCATCACCAATTGTTGTGGGATCGAACTATCTATTCCATTAGCGCCAAGTGGCTGGGTAAACCCTAGCCCCAACCTCATCCCATCCTATTGAGTAGTCAAACATTCTCGAGCATGTTGAACCGAAACGTTCCTAAGAGTCACTAAATGTCATAGGGCAGTATCTTTGATGAGGCATATCTCAGAGCTCATGCAAGGTATGGATATAATTATAGGTGCTATAGGATTATGTTTTGGAGACCTACAATAACTTGTCTTTCTTTTTGGAGATCTTACTCCATTTTGATTTTGCAATGCCATCTCGAGTGATGTTGAAACTTGTACTATTGGCCAGTGCAAAGGTGCCAACTGCCAAATCTCCCTCACCATTTTTCGTGGGATCAAATTGTCTATTGTGTTTGCTCTAGGTGGTTGAGTAAACCCTAGCTCAAAGATCATCCCATCTCATTGAGTGCTTGAACATTCTCGAGCATGCCAAACCAAAACATCCCTAAGAGTCACTAAATGCCATAGGGTAGTGATTTTTGATGAGGCATATCTCAGAGCTCGTACAAGTTATGGATGTGATTCTATGTGCTATAGGACCATGTTGCAAAGATCTACAATAATCTCTCTCTCTTTTTGGAGATCTTACTCTATTTTTATTTTGTGATGCCATCTCGGGTGATGTTGAAACTCGTAGTGTTGGCCAGTACAAAGTTGCCAATTGTCAAATCTTTGTCACTGTTCATTGTGGGATCAAACTATTTGTTTTGTTAGCTTTAGGTGGCTAGTTGAACCCTAGTCCCAAGCTTGTCTTGTCTCATTGAGTGCTCAAACATTCTCGGGCACACCAAACTAAAACGTCCCTAAGAGTCACTAAATGTCACATGGTAGCAATCTTTGACGGGGCATATCTTGGAGCTCATGTGAAGTATGGATGCAATTCTAAGTGCTATAGGACCATGTTACAGAGACCTACAATAATCTCTCTCACTTTTTCGAGATCTTACTCCATTTTTATTTTGTGACACCATCTTGGTTGATGCAAAAACTCATAGTGTTAGCTAGTACAAAGTTACCAACTACCAAATATTCCTCACCATTCATTGTGGGATCCCACTATCTATTTTGTTAGCTCTGGGTGGCTAGGTAAACTCTAACCCCAAGCTCATCCCATCCTGTTGAGTGCTCAAATGTTCTCGGGCACACTGAACCGAAACATCCCTAAGAGTCACTAAATGCCATAGGCCAATGATCTTTGACGAGGCATATCTCAGAGCTTGTGCAAGCTATGGATGCAATCCTAGGTGCTATAAGAGTGTGTTGTAGAGACATACAATAACCTCTCTCACTTTCTAGAGATCTTACTTCATTTTGATTTTGTGATGCAATCTCAGGTGATGCTGAAACTCATAGTGTTGGCCAGTACAAAGTTGCCAACTACTAAATCTCTCTCACTTTTTGTTGTGGGATTGAATTGTCTATTTTGTTAGTTCTGAGTGGCTAGGTAAATCATGGCCCCAAGCTCATCCCATCTTGTTGAGTGCTCGAACATTCTTGGGTATGTTGAATTGAAATGTTCCTAAGAATCACTAAATTTCATAGGGCAACAATCTTTGACAGGGTATATCTTGGAGCTTGTGCAAGATATGGATGCAATTCTAGGTGCTATAGGACCATGTTGCAGAGACCTACATTAAGCTCTTTTTCCTTTTAGAGATCTTACTTTGTTTTGATTTTGCAATGCTATCTCGGGTGATGCTGAAACTCGTAGTGTTGGCCAGTACAGAGTTGCCAACTGCCAAATCTCCCTCACCATTCATTGTGGGATCAAACTGTCTATTGTGTTAGCTTTAGGTAGCAAAGTAAACCTTAGCCCCAAGTTCATCCCATCTTGTTGAGTTCTCAAACATTCTCAGGCATGCTGAATCGAAATGTCCCTAAGAGTCACTAAATGCCATAGGGAAATGATCTTTGATGGGGCATATCTCAGAGCTTGTCTGAGCTATGAATACAATTCTAGGTGCTATAGGACCATGTTGTGGAGACCTAAAATAAACTCTCTCTCTTTTTGGAGATCTTACTCCATTTTGATTTTGCAACGCCATCTCGAGTGATGCTAAAACTTGTAGTGTTGGCCAGTACAAAGTTGCTAACTACCAAATCTCCCTCACCATTCATCATGGGATTGAATTTTCTATTCTATTAGCTCTAGGTGGTCAAGTAAACCCTAGCCCCAAGCTTGTCATATCTCATTGAGCACTCGAATGTTCTCTAGCATGCCAAACTATATCATCCCTAAGAGTCACTAAATGCCATAGGGTAGTGATCTTTGATAGGGCATATCTTGGAGCTCATGTGAGGTGTGGATGTGATTCTAGGTACTATAGGACCATATTGAAGAGACCTACAATAACCTCTCTTTCTTTTTGGAGATCTTAATATATTCTGATTTTGTGATGCCATCTTGGGTGATGCTTAAACTTGTAGTGTTGGCCAATACAAAGTTGCCAACTACCAAATCTCTATCACCATTCATTGTGGGATCAAACTGTCTATCCCATTATCTCTAGGTGGCTAGGTAAACACTAGCCCAAGGTTCCTCATATTGTTGAGTGCTTGAACGTTCTTAGGAATTCCAAATTAAATCATCCCTAAGAGTCACTAAATGACATAGGGCAACGATCTTTGACTATTGCAACTAGATATATCATCTCACCCAATGATGGAGACTCATGCTAGAAGGTAAAAGGGTGATCATACACATCATTTTGAATTTTATTTTTTATGGTAATAAGGTAATCCTTTTTTCTAAGGTCGAGAAACTTGAGGTCACCTATAAACCCAAATTGCCTTAGTCCTAACAATTTTCCTTTTTTTGTTGCTTTTGTTAATAAGTTGACTCAATAAGTGTTTTGAGAGTCATTACAGCTTATATAGCTGCATGTTATCACCAAATGGAGTTAGTGGAATATATTAATAATCTTCTTGGTTATCTTAATATTCATTCCATGGGTTTGAAACATAACCACTTCCCTTTGTGAAGAGTTGTCCAAAAATCAACAAATTACATGTTGTTGCAAAGAAAATATAGTCATAGCATGTTGGAAGATTGTTTTCACTCATAGGATGTTGAAGAATCTCTTGAAAGGATGGGATAGATGATAGATTGAAGTTTTTGAGATAGTTATTAGGTGTCCCTTGAAGTGGCTAAGATGTTAGTTTGAAGTAAGAAGTTGATTATGATCCATTTCTCAAATTTGTTTGTTCTTCCCTTATTGCTTCCCAAGTCTTGAATAGGGAAAGTGATCAAGTGGTTTTGTGATGTTGGGTAGAATTTTTTTCAATATTGTAACCAAGTCAAAAAGAGTCTTTGAAGACACTTACGAAGGTGGGAAAGGTAGTTTTCCTTAAAATTGTTCTTGCTGGAAATCCACTAGCTTTTGGTGTGAGCACTCTGCATCATTTTAGATGTAATTTACATTAAAATGAAATACATGAAATGTACTTAAAATGTAAACAATAAAAACAAGATATATATTATGATAACCACTAATTTCATACATGAAAAAACATATAATATAGAAGGTTGTATGGGGATGGGGGTACTTAAAGGTACTGATACAGGTACAAGTACATCTATTTTTTATAATAGGGGACAGTGGTACTTGGGTATATCAAAATTTATTTTAAATGATTCTTTTATATTTATGGAAAACTTGAATTTATGATTCATGACAATGATTTTCCAAATCAAGAATAGTGATAAAGTTTGCAAATGTAATGTATTGTTTTTAGTTTTAGATTTGTTATATGTTTGTAATAATAATTTATGATAAATGTTTAGATGCATAACATAGAAGGAAGACTTTAAACATGAACAAGAAGATCATAAATCATATGACAATGACATATTACAAATGATAAATTTATGGCTTTAGTAGTGATAAAGTTTATTGTTGATTAATATTGTATCAAAGTTTCAAACTGATTAGGTATTGAATTAAGCTTGATAAACAAATAAAAGAGAAGGAAAAATTTAAACATGAAAAAGATCATAAATCATATGATGATGACATATTGGAAATGATAAACTTATGCTTGAACAGTGATAAAGTTTATTGTTAATCAATATTCTATCAAAGTTTCAAACTAATTAGGTATTGAATTAAGTTTGATAAACAACGACCTGATACACAACAAAAAATTGAAAAAAAAAAAATCAAAAATCTCAATCAAGGTCCTTAGCTATGATGTTGTCTATCGACTACTCAGTACTTGGGTACGTGGGTACGAGTACTAGGGGTGTGGGTACAAGTACCCATGCAACCTTAATAATATATTATGATAACCAATAATGTCATATATGAATGGACATATAATATATTATGATAACCAATAATGTCATACATGAAAGGACATATAATATATTATGATAACCAATAATTTTATACATGAATGAACATTTAATATATTATGATAATAATGTCATACATGAACAAACATATCATATATTAACCAATAATTTCATAAGTCTAATAATGTCATGCATCAAATAAATGTCATGCATCAAATATAAAATGTCATATATACATCAAATGTATATCGAATATGTCCACTGACATAAAATCCAACATTTATGTCCACTGATGCCTATACATGTGTGTCTATCAAATATATCTTCTCCTTCCCATGAGGGGAAGGAAAAAAATCTCTAGAGGTCTTCAATCATCATGTGGAGGGAGATGATGGGGTCTTCCTCACACACTTGCTCGTCCTCTTGTTTAGGCTCTTCTCTAACTCAAGTTGATACAAAAAATGTAGATATGAACTAATAATTATTATACATTGAAATCAAATATATGTACACACAAATTTTTTTTTTTTTTTACCGCCATCAAATAGTTACTCTGTACGTCCACCTCAAAGGCTCACGAATGATCGGGTGTAACAAGGCCCTACAACAATTCAATCAATATAATCACTTATAACTAAAATTAGAAATTTTGATACTAACTATTATAAACAACAAGTAAAACCAAGAAAATTCTTTCATACCTTAGTCAATGGCTCTAAACTAGCCATCACTGTAGCAACTCCATGATCGATGGACTACCGAAGATGAGGAGGAGTCTTAGATGTCAAGAGCTGCATTTCATACAATAAAATTTACATATAACATGAAACATGAAAAAAATATAATCAAATGAATTAAATTAACATGAAACAAATGTACCTCTATGAATCTTGTATCACGCCTAGGCTCGGAGTCCCTAGAGAATGTTGATGGTCCAGCAGAGAATTGATGCACATGCATAAATTTTTTTTGTCAATCCTTCATATGATTACTTGATAAATATATGTATTAATTTAAATGATTAAATTGATACATAACTTTGGACTCATTGATAGATGAAAAATGGGGCTAGGGGATCTCTACTAGGGCCGCCAATACTCTTACTCTTAATTTTGAACAATGTCAATACATCCTAATTAATTAGTAATTCACTATACATATGAAATGTGATCAAATTAGTTTATTAGAATTGTAATTTACCTGTGTGTCAATGTCGAATGTCTCATTCAAGAACTGATAAGTGACTATCCCATCATCCATACTATTTCCAACATGACTTCCAAATGTGCATAAGGATCTACATGATGTGCACATGTGATCGTGATGCATAGATGGCTCCTCCTCAACTAATGGACTCATGCAATGAATGAGGGTCTACGCCAAAGCATCAATAGTCCCTAGAGTGCTGGCCTCTACGTGTTCCTTTACAACTAAAGGAATAATCTACATGATGTGCACATGTGATTGTGATGCACAGATGGCTCCTCCTCAACTAATGGACTCGTGCAATAAATGAGGGTCTGCGCTAAATCATTAATGGTCCCTAGAGTGCTGGCCTCTACATGTTCCTTCACAACTGAAGGAATAATCACATGCTCTTGACAATAGGTGCCCTAACTACATTAGGGTCATGACGTGCCCCTAGCCTCTCAAGTGATGACCCCCCACCTCTACCTTCAGATTAAAATATATCAAAATAATTGGAGATCTCTGCAAGGACAAATTCACAATACAATTTCTTTAAGAAATACATTGGAAGCTTATGATTATTGCAGGGAGGGGCATCAAAGATCATCCACCATCTATCCCAAAAATTATTTCTAATACCATCATGTATGCACCAATAGATGAGAAACCTTTTAGTTGTCTCTCTAATAGTATTTTGTTCACTAGGCTTTTTAAGCAATGCACAAATGATACCTTTTGCTATTTTTTTGTTTTTTTAACATCTTGATATGATAATTTGTTTGCATAATATCTTCTTTGTTCATCCCTCTTAACACACCAAATATTCAACTGACCACTAACAAAAGCTACATGGGTCATAATGGACTCAAGGGAGAATACCAATTGTGCTCTCTTTGGATTGGTTTGTCCACAAGCTTTCAACCTACCAATGAGTGCTTCTAATTCATTTTCCCACTTTCTATTTCATTTATTATGATGTCTTTTGTGCCAAGAGGAGGTCTTCCAATTGGCGTAGGTTGCAAAATTTCTTGCTCTTGTTGTGGAGGGTTTTGATTCTCATCTTGTGGAGGGTTTTCATTTGGATCTTGTGGAGGCTTTTGGTTTTGATCTTGTTGGGGATTTGGTGGTTCATTATTCACATTTCTTAATAAGAAACCAATTGCAATCTAAATAAATAAACAAATTTAAAGAAATTTTTTTAAAAACCTACAAAATAATGCAAAAACATATAAAACAATGCAAAAACAAGAGTAGAAAATATATGACATGATCTCAATTTCAAGCTTCAACGACGAGGAGGCATTTTGAGGAGGCAAGTGGTGAAAGTCTTCAATTCCTTCAACTTGTGTATGTGTTGTGTGGAGGAAATCCTTCAAAATGAAATGGAAATGAAATTGGATGTGGATTTGCAACCCATTTATTAAAAAAATAGTTTTTAAAAATGTGTATGTGCTATAACACGCATGTGCTATGGCTTGGGCAGCCCAAGCCATAGAATGTACACACTTTTAAAAACTAAAAAAAAATGGGGCATCATGTTTTTGGCACCACAACTTGGTGCACACACCCCCAATGTGTATGCTCTAAAGGAATAAACCCCTTTCGAAGATTGAGAATCCACCATGTCTAATATTTTAGAAGTTTGGGGTGGTGACACTCACAAAAGATACCTAAGCTACAATGTTAATCTCTTAAGAAATGGACCCTTCATGTATAAAAGCACAATTTTCATTATTGGGGTTTTTAGCATAGTTAGTCCATTTGGGGGCCAAGAGGAGAAATATCTTTGACAATACTATTAAGACTAGTTGTTTAAGGTTGAGTTTTGTTTTGATATAGACATCCAAAATTAGTGCCTTAGGGGATCAAGGATCCATGATCTCCTTTGGGTACTAAAATCCCATGGTCTCCCAATCCCATGCAATCCCCTTATCCCCCAAACAATGGAAAATCAAATATCTCTTAGGGATTGGGTATTAAGGGTGTAAAATTCAAAAAATATATAAATTATTTTTTAATTTTTTTTTGAAAGGTAGGGTTGGTGCTATTATGAAAATTAGGTTTTATAGATTGGATTGTAATTTTGGAGTAAGTAGACTTTTCCATATGTTTGTTTTAATTATGTCTAAGGGTGATGGGTCAATTGTGTTTTATAATACCCTAATTTGGTGATGAGACCAAATCAATTCTTATTGGAAACCAAAACATAAACCTAAATTAAACCCTACTATAATACTAATCTACAACATCAAATGGGAAAAAAAAAACACAACAAGAACAAATAGACAATGATCAAAAAATATAAAACACAAGGGTATAGACACAAATCCTACCTAAAGGAGATGAATAAGAGGTTTTATCATCAAAGGAAAAAGTTTCAAGATTTTAGATCTTAAGGGAATACATATAATAAGGCCATGCTCACTAAATATTACACAATCACCCAAAGATTTCTCTACATTGCCTAAAGGAAAAGTTAAAAAATGAGTAGAAAAATGCCCTCATTTAGATAGAGAGGTTAGTTGACGCCAACAACCTAATCACTTTCTAGGATTCATATAGGACATGGTTATTTGAGGTTTAAGGGATTTAGGCTTTTAAGGTGTCTTGTTACCATGATATCCCTAAATCCTTGATGTTTGGCCCAAAAAAAAGGAAACAAATAAAGCCCAAAAAATAAGAAGGATTGGAGATTGGGATTTTAGGGATGAAATGTCTAGACATGATATCTATAGTCCTCCAAAATTTTATTAGGAAAAAGATAAAAGATAAAAAAAATATACAAGGAAAGAAAGGGCTTTGGGAATCTCATCAGTTATTGAGAAGCCTAAAAGTTTAATCACTAGAAGAAACACAAAAAGACAAAAAACAAAAAGGAAATAATTAAAAAGTGTGGTCCTCACTTAGTTAAGTGACTAAATAGGGTTTGTGTTGTGAGACACAATAACAAGAAGGGTGAAAATACAAATTAGTGGGGGGAAAATGGGAAGGATTTTAAGGAGGACAAAGGGAAAGAAGAGAAAGAAAAGAGGATAGAGAAAAGAAATAAATATTATTATAAATAAGAGGAGGAAGAGGAATGAGATGAGATAGACTTGAGAGAGAAGTATGGTAAGGGTAATGCACAAAGTTGGTGTGCAAAAGGGGGGGTATAAGTGGCCACTTTTTTTTTGAAATTGGGTAAGCCTAAACTTCAAAGAGAAATTTGAGGGTCTTGCACTCAAAATTAGAAGATGTGTAAAGAATAAAAATTGTAGTACTATGAAGCTAGTTTCTAAAATAATATTTTTGAAACAAAACTTAAATAATATGAGTAGGGTCAAACCCTCCACATATGAAAATTTCTCCTAATATTTATGGAAAAATATAACATAGTTATTTCCATGAACTTAACAAAATAGATAGCGAGATTTAGTATTTTGAAAAAATATTTGGTAAGAGGGTGGGTAAGAGTGAGATGTAGAAGTTTTTTTAAAAAAATTGAGTACCTTTTAAATGATTTTTTGAAGTAATCAAATCCTAAAAATATGGTACATGTACATGTGTTGAGCACAACATGCATCAAAATAATAATAAAATGCAATCTTTTTTTCAAGAGTGTATGGATTCAAGTATAGAATAGTAATATGTAATACTTTTTGCAATTGGTCACATAGATCAAAAGTTATTTAAAAAATGCAAGCCACATGTATATGAGGCTTATCAAGGCATTGATAAAGAAAATTAAATTTTACAATGTTTTAATGTTGTCCAAAAATTGAAAACTTAGGTTAGAAAGATGAGTTTAGTTGTGAGATTATAGTGGTAATTTTAGAGACCTATTTGATCATTTGCAAACCTAATTAGGATAAAATGGACAAAGCTATTTTGAAGATAAACACACATGAAAAGGGAGAGGAAATGAGGTAAATGAAGCTCCCAAGCTTCAATCTTGTAATTAATCCTATTAACTATCTTTGTACTTGATTTATTCATTTACCAAACTTAATCCTAATTTGTGTATTTGAATTTAAAGAAAGTCAATCATACTAGGGTTGTTTTTCTATTTTTTGGGGTGATGGCCACTTTTTTGGACACCATCTTGGTACACTTACCCATACGTATATTTTTTTACCTTTGGATAATGATGGTTTTGAGAAAAGAGAGGGATGAACTTCACAAGGTTAATCTATTTGAAGATGATGAAGGATATGATAAAAATATGAATAACCTAAGAAACATTAAAGATAATATGGTTGAAATGTACTTCAAAATGGGGGAGATAGCTTAACATAGATTGAAGGAAATACCTACCAAGAGATTTAACACATTCTAAGATCTACTAATTTGTTACAAAAAAATGCTTTTATGAAGAATAGTAAGGTCATTAAACGATTGAAAAAACTTATTTATGTGTGGTTGTCTTTAATGGAAGGATCATCTAAAGTTTTCCTTATTTTCTTTTAGTGGTGGATTATTCTTTTGTGGGACTTTATTCTTCTCTTCCATTTTCTACATTTTTTTATCATCATCAATGAATTTATTTAAGGCCTTGATTTAACTTTTTATCTTTTTCCATTTTATTTATTTTGGTGGATCCATGACCTAGAATTTATAACCTTCTTTGAATTATTTTGATGTTTAATAATTGAAGATCAATCTTTATAAATAGTGAAATTTTTAAATTAATGATATCATCCAATGTTTTAGTGCTCTTTTCAAACTTCAAGCTTCAATAAAATTATTCGACTCTCTAATTCCTTTCTTAAGTATACAATTTCAAGATCCAATTTTCCATATTCAAATTCCTCAAATGTCATAAGTTGATCACATGAGCTTCATTAACTTTTTAGTATTATATCTCTTCCTTTGAAATTATTTTCTTGAGCTTCTTATTTTCCCTATAAGCATAGTGGAGGTACGTGTCAAAATCTACTTTCTCTTCATAATCATTTCATGGCCTCTTTTCATCTTCCTTGTCTTGTCATGTGGGCTATTTCTATTTGCATGGGAATTATTGTTTATAAATTACTTCATGAACATCATCTATCATTTCCTTCTAATGATATTTCATCTCGTTTTGAATAAAAGACTCTTCACATGTTTGTAAAAGTTCTTCTTCTTATGGTTCTTCTTTTGGTTATGATTTATGTTATGGTTATCTTCAACTCTAGTACTTCTATTTTTATCTCATGGACATTTAGAGGCTAAATGTCTCATTTTACCATAATTTAAATATTTGAATGGTAATTCATCTTGATATTTTCAAAATTATAGTTTTTATAGCTTTATCATGAATGAAATCTTTCTTGGTTTATATACTTTTCTATTTTCCTTTCTAGATTCTTTAAATGCCACCTTTTTTTTTGATGAATTGTCATCAATCCTCATTTCATAGGTTGTAAGGATCTTATGCAACCTATCTACTACCAACATATCTAGATTTTGTATTTCTTTGCTAACAAACTTTTGGAATCCAATATTAAGGGAAAGGGTCTTAAGATCTTTTAACCAAATATTACTTAGTCAACTTCTTCACTGAGTCCTCTCCTTTAATTACATTCATGATCACATCAACATGAAGCAAATAGGGAGTTATGTTCTTTTATTTAAACTTTAATCTTTCAAATTATTTTTTATGAATTTGAAGCTTTTCCTTTACCATTTCACACCTCCTTTATATATGTTATTCAACTCATAGTAGATGTCCTTATCTGACTTGAAATGCATGACCTTCACATACTTAAAGATGTCAAGATTGTACTATCTTAACTTTATCTCTTCTTTGCTTGATTTGTTGGAGGAATTAACAAGGGACTCAATGCACTTACCACTAATTTCCAAACATCATATCTTAAAAAATTCAAATATGTTTCCATTATTATTCTTCAAAAGGACTAATTAGTTCCATTAAATAATGGTTTCTTGTTCGATGAGAATCCACGTCCTTGCTCAACCTTTAGTGCTCTTATAGATCTACCTCCAACAAGTTAGGTTATATTTGAAGGAATGTGCATTAATGCTAGTTGAAGAACAAAAAATTATATTAAGAATTTTCATGGGGGGTTCAAAGGAGGGGTTTGAATAAGTATATTAACAACTTCTACTTTTCAACATTTGATTAGTCACAAAAGAAATACTTCAAAAATAATTAATCAACGACAAATACAAGATTTAGCAAGTAGGAACATAAAATAACACAATTTGCATGAAATACTTGGAGAAGAGAACCAGATAAAAATTTATCTTATATTAAAATCATATTCAAAATTATATAGGCATCAATATATAGGAGACATCAATCCCCTCTAGATGATTCATGAGCACCAATTCACTAGAGCCACCACTCCTACTAAGCACCAATGTAACAAAAGAGACCAATTAATGTTAAAGATGAGATGCTAACCTTAAAAGAAAAGTGAAAAGAGATAAATGTTCTTCTTGAATTGGATTTGAAAGGCCTCCATAAATTTCAAAGTCTTCTCTTATGTATTTGTTGTAGGCTATATTATTGTAATCACATGTACTTATTAGTAATTAATAAATTTGATTCCAATCAATTAGATGTAAGTATTATTATTTTTCATTATCACTATTCATTTTTCTAAAGCATAAATGTTAGTTTTTTAATTTCTCAAATCATTGCAAATATTTTAATGCAATTTGACTAGCTAATATATTTGGGTCTTCTAGGAGCGGATTTCTAGGAAACACTACCACATTGTGTGACAATATCTTAGGATGCTATTATATATAAAAATATATGTTAACTTTAATTTTGTTTTAGGTTAATTTTCTCTCTACTAGTTGTACGTTCTCATTATCTTAATTTATATTTTAATATTCACATATTTCATCCTAGTTAGACTTTTTTCTGCAAAGAATGTTTCACACATCAATTCACCATTTTTTATTATTTATATATAAAAAGAACATTATAGTTTTGAATACTATTATACACTACTTGTATGCTAATTATTATTTTTAAATATCATATAATATTTTCATTTAAATAAATTATTTTTATCTATTTTTTACTACCTATATTATACTCGTATGTATTAAATTTATTTAATAATTTAATAAACTTTAAATTATTATTACTTGCGACAAATACATGTCATTATATGACATTTATTTTTCATCAATTTTGATTTGTAGATATGCTATAATCCAACCTTAAGTCTACAGTAATTCACTTTCAAATATGATAACTCACTTCAAATAAATATTACACTCTTCAATAGATTCTAATCATAAGTTTTGATATAATTTTCTCATAAGGTTTGAAATAAATTTGCTCACAAATTTTGGAATTATTTATTCAACGTCTTTAGGATTTTTTCATCTTACATCCACTCAAATATGCCTTGGATATATAAATTAAAAGTCAATGAATAACTTGTGTAATATATTTTTAAAAAACTCTTTTTTTAAAAAATCAACAAAAACATGCAAACTTTAGTTTATTTCAATGTTTACATGTCCAACAAGGGAACTTAAGCCTAGAGAGTTGGCCAAGAGATATTTTAGTTAATTAGCTTATAGGATTCTAATTATGGGCTTTCCCTTATACTTTTATGTTGGAAAACTTATCTCACATTATAAATTTATCCAAAAAATACAAAACAAGTTTTCCCAAACTGCCAAACCATTGGCAAACTTCTTTAAGAGAAATTTATCCATTAATCTACTTTATTTAGTCACTTGACTTTAAAAACTCATGCATCTATTCTATTTTTAATATATGTATATGTACATGTACACACACATATCTTTTAATAATAATACCTTTTGATATTATGTTCTTTTATGTTTCCAAAAGTGAAAAGAAACAAAAAATTTTATTTTAATTCTTCTTTTTCCTTCTAAAGGATTTTATTATTATTAATTTCATCCTTTATATATTCATATTAAATTATGAATAATAATAAAATATATTAGACTCATTGATATTTAATATTATATAATAAGGTTACATATTTATATTGATCATATAATATAAAATATTTTTTAATTCTATGTATATTTTCCTATTGGTTAATCCCTTGAACCTAATTGTCAGCATACCCATGTATTTTATTGCAAAAACAGTTGTCTCATATCATAAACCTACCCAAAAAATCACAAAATAAGTCCCAAACTATCAAAAGTCTTCACGAAAATTGGCAAACGTCTTTGCAACAAAGCTATCCATTTATTGGTCCTCTTTATTTGTGTTTTACTTAGTCATCCAACCTTAGAAACTCATAAATATTTTTAATTAATTAATTAACTATATATATATATATCATCAATAAAATAAAATAAAATAAAATTATATAAGATAGTTAACCATGACTTCTCTATGATTTCACATGCTTTTTTTTTATGGATCTCAAATTTTCTTTTGAGATATTATATGCAAGTCAAGGTCTTGGATTACACTTGCATCAGATGGCTTTCTAATATCATGGTCTTAATTGAAGTTTTTGATGTAGATTAGTGATGGTAATCTTTGTGACATTTTCTGCTAGACTCTGGTTCTAGTCTCTATTAACAATCAATGAATTGTATCCATATGAGTCTTGGGCTCTTTGTAAATTCTTGATTTGAGAATCTCTAGGACAAGATTCATTAGTGCTAATAGATTCTCTCTCTCTTGATGCAGTACTTGTTCTTTTGCATTCCTTTTTTGTATTAGACAATGACTAGAGTTTTTATTTTCTAGTTCTTTTTTCTAGGAGCTTTTTTGAACCAGTTATTATTAATATAAATATAATGTTACATATATATATATATATATATATATATATATATATATATATATATATATATATATATATATATATATATATATATATATATATATATATATATATATATATATATATATATCATTAATATCAAGTCTATCAATAAGAATACCTTTTAAGGTTATCTTCTTTTATTATAATATTCTACTTTTATAATATTTTAATGAAAAGTATATGTATATATAACATGGCTCCAAACAACCAATAAAACCATGGTGATGGGTAAAATAAAGAAGTATCCTAAAGAACTATACCTGTGGTACTCTCTATTGTATCAACATTGTGAACCCATTTTTACTACACAGTTGCGATATCAATGGTGCGAGAAAACCTACCCTAGGGCTAGTAACCGATGTCATGTAGCCATTCCAAGATTCAACCCAAAAATTATATTCTTCTCCGTTATTAACCTCCCAAATTATGAAATAAGTAATGATATCTCTAGAATTAGAAAATTTAACATAGCAAAACCTTGTTGAGGATTTGCAATGGTCAGAATCCTAGAAGTTTTTATCATTATCTAGATTTTTGGCTACATTTTTATCTAGATATTTGGCTTGCATTATCTTGCTCCAATTAGTAAGAATTATAGTATACAACTTTAGAACTAGTTCTCCTCCAAATTTGTAGTATGCATGTCCTAGCATTCCTACACTAGATAACATCTTATTTGATGTCATACCTTGTAGAGAGACAAGATGGACCTTCTTTGTAATCCTAATGTTGTCTTCCATATAAAGTTCATGATTAGTTTCTCTATTTTTTGATAACAATTGTAAGAGCCTTTAAAATACCAATAAAGTAGTTGGATATTATTTCCAAGACTATTTTGAAAAGTAGAATATGGCTCAAACGTTAGATCCATCTTGCCTTCCAAGAGGAAGCCCTACTCTTCAACCCATCCAAAATAATTGTCTAGTATTCATCCTTATTGGAACCCATAAAAAAAACATGACTAAGTATATTCTTGAGAATTGAGCTTCTTAGAAACCAAGAATTTGTAGTATTGCCTTCTTTATGTTTGATTTAGTGAAAAATGAAAACTGTTGATTTTTTATGATTGATCTTCTATCTAGAGGCAAGCTCATAAGAATCTAATACATGTTTGATCTACTTAACCTCAACTACAAATACATGGCCATACAAAAGAGTGCCATCAATAAAGAGTGAATTCGTAGAAATAATATTTGTGTTTGAAATCAAAATACCTTTCCATTGTAATGTTCTATTGCACAAGTCAAAGCTGAGAGACTTTGATGATGCCTTAGATGGACTGTAGAGTTGGAATCAAGAGTGTTGTATGGAGGTAGCAAAGACACTATATAGGATTTAGTTGAAATCCATATGGGTGGTGATGTGAGAAGACTGTACCGTGGTGATTGGGGTCCGTACAGTGATGCCTAGTGGTCGTATAGTGGGTGTAGTTGCCATATGAATGAGTGACAAGGTGAAAAAGTATAGATGGCCATACAAAAAATATGGGTGATTGTATGATGATTTCAAAGGCTTGTACAATTTAGGAGAGATTGTACGAGGAGGGGGCAATGTGGGGTGTATGGGGGCAACACCATAATGGCCATGCTAGCCATATAGAGAAAATAGAGGGAAATTGAGGCCATAGGGAAGTGAAATGATATGATCAACATAGATCAAAGAGTGAGAGCCATACAGGTGAAATATGTAGTTGGAAACTAATGAACATAAATAATGTTAATAAAATTCACACAACAATAGAAACTTGAATGCGAATGATATTACCAAAAGATATTACTCCAATTTGCCAGATCCAATCCACAAAATACTTGCAACAATGGAATAGGGTGAGGGTTGAATCCCACCAATACCACATGAGCCAAATAGGGAAGATCTTTCACTTTCAAAATGGTGAACAATAGAGAATCTCCAATAGGAATTCACAATACAGAGAAAATAATCCAAAGCATACCTCTAGACTTCCTATAAGCCATGCTTAAATACTTGTCAGGAAAACATTTCTAAGGGTGTACAAAGATAGCTGATGGTGACACAATCTATGAAAACAAGAAATAGAAATGGGTCTGAGATAAAATAAATCAATCGGCATGTTACAAAGATTTATTTATTATTTATTTTATGATGGGAACATTGAAGTCCTCCCATCCCAAAATTTTCTTGTCCTCAAGCAAGTGCAATGCCAGGTGCTATAGGATGTGCTCACCTTCCCATGTTGCATCATCCAGCAGTAGGTGTCACTAGCATACCAAGTATTCTTTTACAATGTAGTTTTGTAGGGTCTTTTCATGTACTTCAAGGATCTTGGCAGGTTCCAGAATGAGTTTTCCTTCTTCATTGAGTGGCAGAAGATTGGTAGCAACTATGACATTTTTCCCTATAGCTTTCTTCAAACATGAAACATGGAAGACATTATGAATGCAACTCCCTTCCAAAAGTTCTAGTTTATATACTACCTCACCTATGAGTTAGACCACATGATAGGGGCCATAAAATCGTGGCTTCAATTTGTCCTTCCCTATTCCCTTTAATGAAGATTATTAGTATGGCTAGAGCTAGAGATAGAGCAGATCCCCCACTTCAAAACTCCTTTCTATCCAATGTCTATTGGCATACATCTTCTATTGATTCTGTGACTATTATAGGTTTTCTTTCAAACTCCTCAATATGTCTTGCCCCTCCTAAAGCCAGTCCCTTCCCCTTGGAGTGCAATTGTCACCTAGAACTGTGTCGATGAAGGAGAGAGGTTCATACCCATAAAAAGATTTGAATGGCACCATCTTGATAGACATGTGATACATGGTATTGTAGCAATATTCCCCTAGATGGATCCATTTTACCCACACCCGTTGTTGTGCCGAGACATAGTTTTGAAGATAGTCTTCAAGCCATCTGTTAACAATCTCCATTTGATCATCTGTTTGTGGGTGGTAACTCATGCTTGGTGATAATTTTTTCCCTACCATCTAAAACAATTATGTACAGTACTAACAAATTGTCCATCCCGATCACTAACGATGTTTCGGGGTAACCTATGCAGGTGAAAGTCTTCTTTGAAAAATAAATTAGCAACTTGTACAGCCTGAAGGTCAAAGGGGATGGTGAAGAAGTGTGCATACTTTGTTAATCTATCAACCACTACAAGGATACAATCCTTTCTATTCACCTTGGGAAGACCTATTATGAAATCTTTTGATATACTTTCCCACTTATGTTCAGGAATTGGCAAAGGTTGTAGTAGCCTGGTAGGAAGAGTGTGTTCAAACTTTTTCTGTTGGTAGACTATACATTCTCTTACATGCTACAACATGTCACCTTTTAGTCCTTTTTATGAAAATCTCTCCCAAAGACTTCTGTAAGTTTTAAGGAAACTAGGGTGTCTAGTGAGAGGTGAGTCATGTACTTCCTTCAAGATCTTCTGCTTTAGTTTTGATTTTGGCACTAGGTATATATGACCTTTATAGTAGATGATATCATCCACCACTCTGTATTGATCATAGTGGGTGTGGCCATCCATTATTTCATAGGTAGTTGTATTCTTGGAATATTCCACTAACAATTGTGCCTTCCAGTCAGCTGAAATCTGATCTAGTGAGCAGATGGTGAGTTTTCTAGACAAGGCATCTACAACAACATTGTTCTTTCCTTTTACATATTCAATGTCAAAATCAAAAGACTGAACTTTCATTACCCATTTTTGTTTCCATTTGTTCAAGTCCTGCTACTCTAGGAAATATCTTAGCCTATTGTGATCTGTACGGATGACAAACTTGGCACCTACTAGATAGTATCAGAACTTGGTTAGTGCATGCACAATGACCAAAATTTCTTTGTTGTAGATGGAATACAAGCATTCTACTGGTGTAAGCTTCCTACTCTCATAAGCAATGGATGTCTATCCTGCATCAATACTGCTCCAATTTCTTCCTTGGACATGTCACACTCTAGAATAAATAGCTGAGTGAAGTCAGGTAGTGCAAGTGTGAGACAAGTGGTCATGGCCCTTTTTAGCTTTTCAAAGGTGAGTTGTGCTTCTTCATTCCATTGGAATGACCCCTTCTTCATCAGATCCATTAAAGGTGCACTGAGCTAAGAGAATCCTTTAACAAACCTCTTGTAGTAGCTACACAGTCTAAAGAATCCTCATAGGTCCGTGAGTGATTTTGAGTGAGGCCAGTCAAGGATAGCCTAAATCTTCTCCTGATGCACTTGAACCCCATATTTACTAACAAAATGCCCCAAGTACAATATCTCTATCATCCCAAACTCACATTTGGACTACTTGGCGAATAGCGACTGTTCCTCCATGACACTCAAAACTTCATTTAGATGCTTCAAATGCTCCTCCCATGTCCTGCTATAAACAAGAAGATCATCAAAGAATACCAATAGATACTTATGTAATTTTTTGTTGAAGATGTAGTTCATGCATGATTGAAATGTAGTAGGTGCATTGGTTAATTCAAACAGCATAACTAGGAACTCATAATGTCCATAGTGGTAGCAGAAAGCCATTTTCTCCACATCTTTTTCTCTCATTCAGATTTGATGGTATCTAGAATGGAGATCTATTTTTGAAAAATAGACCACTCCATGTAGTTTATATAGTAGCTCATCTAGCCTTGGAATGGGACACCTATTCTTTATTGTTTTCTTTTTTAATGCATAGTAGTCCACACACATGTGCATCATCCCATCCTTTTTGACCAACACTACAAATGATGCGAATAGGATAGAACTAGGACAGATCCATCCTTTCTCTAGCAATTCTTGAATTTTTCTTTTGATCTCATCTTTGAATTTCTTGGGGTGGTAGTACAGTGTGGTATTGATCAGCTTTACCCCTTATTCTAACTTGATAGTGTGTTCAAACCCTTAGTGTGGTGGTATGCCAGGAGGAATATTCATGTCTACTTAAAATATCTTGGAGCCCATCATCCTATGGAGGTGTTCTTTGCCCTTTTATAGGTTTTACCGAGATGAAACAATAAGAAGCCCACACAACATCATCATGCCAAAAGATTGCCTCCATTCAATGTGCAAAAACTTCCTTTGGACATTCATTCACCATTCCTTAAAGGATGACCTTCTTTTCGTTAGCCCCAAAAGTGAAGTTCATTCTTTTCGAACTTTGGGTGTATTCATCAAGGGTCTCCATCCACTGTATTCCAAGAATAACTTCCATGTCTGCTAGGTCCACTATGAAGAAGTCCTTAGTTACCATGTGATTCACCATTGTGATGCTCAATTGAGGAACAAGGTGTGTGCAGGGAAGGAAAGTCCCTCTAGCAACCTTGACTTGAAAGCCTGCATGCACCTTTGTTGGGAGACTTCTTCATCTTACCAAGGATGAGTTAATGAAATTTAGAGTCACGCCACTATCCAACATTATTGTAACCCTTTGTCCCTGAAGGGTACCCCGTACATGAAAAATTGTGCACATCAGGTTGCTAACCAATGCAATGGCTCCTCCACACTATACCAAAGTGACAATTCTTTCCATATGGTTCAGACTGATGTTGGTATCATCGTAGGTATGGTTATCTTTGGCTAGCATTTCTTCCTATTCATGTTCATCCTCATCATCGGATATGACATCAATGTAGTGGATCTTCCCTTTCCTGAGGCATCGATGGCTAGGCTCCCAAGGTCCCTTGCAATTGAAACATAATTTCTTCCTTTGGAGTTCCTATTGAGTAGCTTCATCCAACGATGACTTCTTTGGCAGAGGTTTGTCCCTCAGAAAGGTTAGCAATTTTTGATTTTAATAACTTCAGGAGGATGAGGATGATACTAATGAGGATGCTATACTTCATGCTGTATATGAGAAATATGTTAGCAAGTAATACTAATCTATTCAAAAACAAAAGCATTAACTAGCATATAAACCATAACATAAATGAGAGACTAAAGAGGAAACCCCAATTGGAAATGTGAGCCAAATGAATGGACTCTCCCAATACGATTTAGCTCCTTGCTTGGTAGATGGATCTAAGGATTGGGATGTATGCTCAAGGTTCCCAAAAACTAGCTTCAATGGAGATGAAAAATGGAAAATTGGTAGCTTTGTGAGCTCTCAATTTGGCATTATAAGGGTATGGTTGATGGCTTTTGGCTCTCAAAAGGGCATTATAACTTTAGCTCCAAGATTCTGATGAAATGGCTTGGGAGGGGATTCAATTTATAGGCTAAGGGCTTGAGGGATGGAGGGCTAAGATGGAAGGAAAGATTAAAGCTTAAGGAGGGCTAGGATGCACTCAAAAGGGAGCACATGGATTATGCGTGTTTAGCACCAATCAGGGAGTGACACATGTTACAAGGTGAGTGGATGGAGGAAAGGGGAAGGATGAGTCAAAAAAGGAGGCTCAAAAGGATAATATCTTCATAAAGACCCTTCATTATGGCTTGTAAGAGCTTGTAAGAGTCTTTATGGCTTTTGTAAGAGCATTCATTGTTGGGTGGTTGGGATATTTTGGAGGGAGTTGAGATTGTTGACTCTCCTTGGCCTAAGAAAGTCTTAAGCTTTCTTAGGGAATGTGACAACATTAGGGGGTGGATTAGGCTTGGGTTTAGAATTAGATTAGGGATGTTAGAGATTTTCAAGTGGATGGCATTCATTAGGGTGGGTGAGTTAGTGGCTAAGCTTGGTTAGTATGGGTGGATGGCATGGATTAGGCTAAAAAGAGGGTTTAGGAATAAGTTAAGGGTTATTAGATTTGAGGGTTTTATTTATCAAATAGGTTTATTTAATAAATGCGGATTTTGGAATTAGATAGAAGAATAGGATTTAATTGATAAATAATAGGTTATTTGATTTATCAATTAGGACTATAGATGATTAATTAAATTAATCAGCTAGGGGATGGCAAAGGATTAATTAAATAGGAATTTAATTAATGATGCCTTTAGAGATAACTAAATAGGATTACCAAAGCAATGTAATCAAATTTAGGTGTCTACATATGCCTTATTGATTACTTCTAACAGGGTAGATGGATTGAATCCCTGCACCCAACCTTTCAGCGGTTCTGCTAGTCTATCCATGAAGAGCAAGACTTTCCTTCTTTCATAAATGTCTGTGACCAAAACAAAAAGTTTCTAAAACTCCACAATGAATTGATCTACTGATCCAATTTGCTTCAGTTGTGCCAAATCTTTGAAATTGAACTTGGGATCTTTCCCATCAAATCATTCTATCAATCTCTCCATGAATTTTGCATATGTCTTTATTTGATCATGCCCTAATGTGATGGTGACATGGTACCACCATTCATGTGCAACTCCCTCCAAGTGCAATGCAAAAAAAATGATTGGTTCTTCCTCTGGCATAGGATTCAACTTGAAGTAGGTATTGACTCTCATTACCCATGCTTGCACTGATATAGAACCCAATTTGTCAAATGGAGATAGATTCACCTTACTCAACTTTCTCCTAAGATCATCATTAAAGTATCCTCCTCTATTTTAGCCTCTCGAATATCTCATTCCTAGATCTACATAATCTTTGTAGGAAATATATTTTTCAAGGTTTGGATTCTTCCAATCTTCTCTCATCTCTTTGAAAGTTGGTTTTCTCTCTCTGTGATGTGCCTCCATCCATAGTGGGAAAGTTGGTATAGAAGGTCGAGAGCATGTTGGCTGAGGATGTGATTTACCCATTACAGAGTCCGTGTTGTGACCATTTTGTTCTCTTAATATTTTTTTCTCTGCCAACTTCTTGAGAGTTTCTTCCATGAGTCGCTACTATCAGTGATCTGTACTTGATTCTTAGCAAGTTCCCTCAGAAGAGCCACAAGTTTGGTAGTGGCTGCTTCCCGTTCATCTGCCATTCAACCAATGGAATGTGTCCTTCTTTTTCAGCTATAAACTCTCATTCACTGTCCACAAGCTAGTAGGAACGAAGTGCTTTAATACCACTGTAATGTTCCAATGTGTAGGTGAAGGCTGAGAGACTCTGATGATGCCTCAGATAAACCATACGATTGGAATCAAGAGTGTTGTATGGAGGTAGTAGAGACACCATATGGGATTTAGTTAAAATTTGTATGGATGATGATTTGAGAAGACTGTAAAGTGGTGATTGGGGTTCATACTGTGATGCCCAATAGCCATACAGTGGGTGTAGTTTCCATATAGATGAGTGATGAGGTGTAGAAGTACAGATGGCCATACAGAAAATATGGGTGGTCATACAGTGATTTTAGAGGCCTGTATAGTTCAAGAGAGATTGTATGACGAGGGGAAATGTGAGGTGTATGGTGGGCAATGCCACAATGTCTGTACTAGTCATATAGAGCCAATAGAGGGAAACAGAGCTTGTAGGGAAGTACAATGATATGATTCAACACAGATTAAAGGGTGAGAGCCATACGAGTGAAATACATAGTTGGAAACTAATGAACATAGATAATGTTAATAAAATTCACACAACAATAGAAACTTGAATATGAATGATATTGCCAAAAGATATTACTCTAATTTTCTAGATCCAATCCATGAAATACATGCAACAAAAGAATAGGGTGAGGGTTGAATCCCATCGAAATCATACGAGCCAAATAGGGAAGATCTTTCACTTCTGAAATGGAAAACAATAGAGAATGCCCAATAGGAATTTGGAATATGGAGAAAATAATCCAAAGAATACCTCTAGACTTCCTACAGGTCATTCTTAAAAACTCGTCGGGAACATTTCTAAGGGTGTACAAAGATAGTGGACAATGACACAAACTACAAAACAAAAAATAAAAATGGGTCCAAGATAAAATAAATCAATCAGCCCGTTACAAAGATTAATTTATTATTTATTTTATGATGAGAATATTACATCCATAGGCACATCTGATGCTAAGCCATTATTGTTCTATCCAATGCTTCAACCATAATAATGAAAAGAAAAGGAGTTAAGGGATTCCCTTTCCTAACTCTTACGTTGTGTTGAAGAGACCCATATAGGAATTGTTTAAAATGATTAAAATAATTTCACCTCATACATGCATGGATCCATTTGCACCATTTTATGGAGAATCCAAACTTAGTAGATTTTCCAAGAAATCCCAACTAACTCTTTCGTAAGCCTTCATCATATCAAGCTTGAGAACACATGTAGAAAGCATGTGCTCTTTGATAGAGTGAAGTATCTCATGGAAAACTAAGGCTCCTTCAATATTTTCTCTTCCCAAGACAAAGCGACATTTTCCTCATGAAATAAGGTTGGAAATGATACCTTGCAATCCAATATAGATTTTCTTGGTGGAGATTTGATTAACTATGTTGCACAAGCCTATTGGCCTATATTTTGGAAATGCTTTTGGTTGTTTATTCTTTGGTACAAGAGTAATATTTGTGGAGTTTAAGTGACTAATCATAACACCATTTACTTATATTCCTCCATTTCTAGAAGCATATGAAATCCAATGACATCCCATATTTTTTTTAAAAGGTCAATAAATTAAAGTCATCAAAGCCAAAAAAATCCAATGAAATCCCATGTTTTTTTGAAAGATAAATAAAGTAAAGCCATTAAATTCAGGGGACTTTTCAAGAGGTAGAGAAAATACTACATGTTAAATCTCACCAATTTTGAAAGGTCTCAATAAGAATTCATTATCCTCCTATGAGACAAGGGATGGAATATGGCCTAGAATATCCCTACAAATTTCTCATTGTCTTGATTATAACTTTGTTGTGGAGCTAGAAACTTAATGAAAAATCTATGATATTTTGATTAAATTTCATTGGCACTACTAAGTTGCCTCCCTAAAGTAGCATGCTGAGTTTTAAAAATGGTATTGGTTGCTCACTTGATTTTTGTTGAAGTATAGAAGAATTTGGTATTCCTCCACATTGTGAAGCCAAAGCTCCCATGATTCTTTTCCCAGTATATCTCCTCTTTGTTCATTAACTCTTCCCAAGTGTCCAAAAGATCCTTCTACATAGCATGAATTTAGGAATCTAAACCATGGAGGATGATGTATTCTTGAACTATCTATAATGCTTCCTCCACCTTATTTTTAAGTGCAAAGATGTGTTTGAATACATGATTATTCTAGAATATGAGTTTATTTCTTATATATTAGATCTTGTTATGACACTAAATAATTCTTGTACCTCTAGATAATGTTATTTCCACTTGCTTCCAATCACTACTTGATGTAAGAGTGTTTGTCAAAGGCATTAATGCCTTTGACATTCCATGAGGTTATCTCTGTTGTCCACAAAGAGTGCATCATGTGCTCCTTATCCTCTTTTTTATTGAAAGGTTGACATCTAAGGTTGTCTAAATACCAACCTCAATTTCTTCTTTGATTTTACATGACTTAGGTTGTCTCCTTCTTTTTTTAGGGCTTGTAAGAGGCTTTGATTTTTCAAATAAGGTTTGAGTAATAGATAATTTTTGAAAATAGTTAAGTCCCTAATATTCTTGAGGTTCTAAACATTTGTTTTGATCTATTCCCATTGCTAGTGGATTCACTATTTGACTTTCACCTTTAACATCTTTTCTCTGTCATTTTCACTCAAGGAGCCTCCATAATAGAAGCTTGAGTAGACAAGGGAGAAGCTACAATATTTGGGAGGAAATAATATTGCATGGATATTCTCTAACTACCTTTCTTTCTATCTCTTCAAGGATTCTCATTCCCATAGAGAGAAGAAGATCATGCACCATATTTTCTAATTCAACCCTTGAAAGAATACATGCAATTGTAAAAGAAATAAATTATTGATGGTCATGACCACCATTTCCATAATGTGACAAGTGATCCTCTGGGATGCAACTAATCTTATTTTGTTGAATGGGAGAGACAAAAGGATATTTGAGGGGAAGCAAAATATTTATGAGTAATGATGGTTGCATAGGGATACAAAAAAATTCTTGGTAAACCTATGCAACCCACTTCCAACCAAAATTAGAATCTTTTTTGATCCTATGTGATGGTCCCTCTCAATATTACAAACCTCAAATGACATTTTGTTAGACACCTCTTGCACTAAATGACCTAGTTTGATTAATTGGCAAGAACGGGCATCTTTCATACTCTGGTTGTCTATATATTATACTTAATGACAATTTTCCCTATGAAATGATATATATGGAAAAAAAAATTTATGAATTCCACAAATATTTTCTTTCATTTTCCCACTTTCCATTCTTTTCTGACAACATCAATGCTCTAGTTAGGGAAAAAATTAGTTATATCTAAGTATAATGCAAATCCTAACTAAAAGTGATGGAGCATTCTAGAATTCCTTACCCAATTTTAAGTGAACCCCTTTATGGTTTTCCATAGTCTCCATTAAATTATGTTCTCTATACTCTAGAGGTATACTATGAAATTGGACCCAAAAAACACAAATCTTGAATCAATTTATGAACTTTATAAATTTAGCACCCACAATTGCATACCGAGTCTTGAACCAACAAGAACCTAATATTTATAATAAAATACAAAATCCCTTTCTCTTCTAGAGGAAAAAATCACACAAAAAATGCCATTTACATGATAAATATAGAAAACCTTAAACACGCCAACCCATTCATCTTGAAGTATTTATATAAGGTAATGGATTGGACAAAACAAGATCTTTAGGGAACATAATACCCATTGAGCCATGGCTAAATAAAGAGGTATCTTCATCTTGTACCTTGTTGTCATGTGTTTTAAGAGGAAAGTAAAAATCCACTTTAGGGACCCACTTGAATGAGAATTAGGTTTTTTCCTTCCCTAGAACTACTTGCCCTTTCTTTTGACAGTGTCATTCTTTGATTTGGAGCTTTTGCCTTACTCTATTTATTTTGTGAAATGAGGTTTCATATTAAAGGGATATATATAATATGAGGAAGATATTTCCTAACACTACACATCATTAATCGAATGAGAGGGTGCGTACAAAATAGATCCTCTATTTAATTTTGAGGATGTGAGATTTGGTTAAAAAGTAGAGGATTAAGAGAAGCACTTAGAGAGGTTACCCCTATCTCAAAGCTTCTAATGCAAATATCTTACAATGAAAAATTGAGGCCTCTAGAATTTCATAGCCATACTTTATCTACACACCATCTTCTTCATTGCTAAGAGCATGTCCCCGTGCTACTATAATCACATAAAAATAGTCATTCTAGACTATTAGGCCCCTTCTCAACATTTTTGCTAAATTATTTAATCATTTTCCTAGGTCGAATTTCTAAAAAATAATTTATTTTATTTTAACCTATAGTTTGACTATAATATCCTAAGTCCATATTTGATTAAAAGAACATGTCCCCTTTTATTTAAATAAAAGACCCCATTCTTCTAACCCACTCAATGTGCACACAAAGTCTTTTTCCTATTTTATAAATTAAAAGAAAAGACTTTGTCTCACATGAAAAGTCAACTCTTTCTCATTGGTTGACATGATCTTGCACATGGATCATGCTAAAATTCAATCCCCACACTTGATCCCTCATTTCTTTATCTTGATCTCACCTATTCATACACCTTCAAAAGAGAGATCTCTCTCCCTCTCTAGGGATGTTTTTTTGAGCTTATGTTATGCTATAGGTTTACTTATAGGTTTTCTTGGAGCATTTTTTAAGAACTTCTTGCTTCTTGTCTCATTCTTTGCATATTTATGTTAGCATAGTTCATTTAAAATTAGCTTAGTTTTCCTTTGCAATAACTTAAATCACCTAGCTTAATTAGTTTGGCTATAACAATTTCATATGCTTAGCTTGGTTCCAATTTTGCATTCCATTCTAGCATAGTTCATTCTTTTATTGCATACTAAAGAGTTCCTTACATTAGCACTCTTTCTCTTGTCTAAATAAATCTCCCATTTCATGATTTACTAGGAAGGGTTGCATATTTAAGGCTCTATTGAGAGTTTTTTCTATGCTTATGCACACACCTTTGCATTCCATGAATATGGAGCTCTAAGTTGTCATTCAAGCTTTCTAACTCATGGAAGACCTTGGATAGAAGGTTTTAGGGAGGTACACAATTCTAGTATACATTTTTTGAGCCCACTATGGGGAAGGACATCTTGGTTTTTTCTCTCTATCTATAGTTTTTTTTTTCTTTTTTTTTGCATTTTTGCATGTTATTTATGTACTTTTTTTCTCTACAATTGTAAATATCATGTAATATTTTATTTGTATCATATTGAGAAGTTTATTGTACCAGTATAGAAAGTTCTATCATATGGGTATGATGAAAAATATCACACAGAACATGACACTCTATCAACAAACAAATATTTCCCTGCTTGGAACTAACTTTTATTTGAATTATTTGATCATTTTTGAGTCTTTTACATTTTTTTCAGGGTATCTCAAGTTTATTCACTTTCTAACAAAGGCTTATTATAGGTTTTTATCTTAGTTTGGACTACCCCTTTGTTGGACTAATGTTTTTTTGTTTGTAGGGTTTCTCTAAAAATAATTGCAAAATTCCTATTAAATAATGCATGTCAAAGACTCAATTCTAAGAGGCTACTAACTCTTGTTTGCAAGGCTTCCTTAAAAAAATAAATTTTTAAATAAGTGAGTTTGTATCTCTATCATGTTTTGTATGCGGCAATATACTAGTTCATTTTTTGTAGGCACACAAAACTTGCAAGTAAGGTCTTTCGGTGGTAGGAAAGTATGTTCTTCACCCTTGGGGTGAATCATAAATCTTGACCCACCCTTAGATTTTGAAAGTAAGTGGCATAATTGAGCTTCTTGGTGTGTTTGGGGGAAATTATTGGAATAGAAGAGTATGCTCTTCACCCTTGTGGTGAATTAGAAATATTGACCTCCAAAAGTGGATCTAATTTGTGTAGAATAAAATTCTTTAGAGGGCATTATCTTGAGTGATAAAGATGAATGACACAAGTAAAAATAATAAAAATTGGCTATTTTGATCCATATTAACTCAATGCTATCAAGGACATAAAACCTTGGTAGACATAGTGCTTTTCTTCACTTAGTGTGAGTACTTGTGGGATTGGGACCATAATGAAAATGCTAGGCAAGAATGCTTAAGGTACTCTTGTGGCCATGAGTTTTGTTACTTGCCACAAGTTAAGGTGTCCTATATTGGGAGCAAGGGGAGTGTTATGAACTAAATCCCTTTCTAGACACCATGGGATAGAAGCTACCTTATTTTTTTGCTCAACATCTTGGTGCAAGGACCGATCCTAGTGGACTACCCAAATTAACCCAAGACTTTACAATCACCATTTGTGTCCCCTTGGCTATGTCAATGGAACTTCCATGAAAAAGCCAATATCTCTCATGGGAAACTATTTGGTGTGAGTTGAAGGAGCATCAAGAATGGGCCAAGGTATTGAGTAATGAATCATGACCTTAGGTAGCTTTTCTTGGCATGTGTCTTTGAATGTGAAAAAGTTCTATGTAAATGTTCTTGAACATCAAACATGTTGTGAACATTCGTAAGATTTTTTTCTTTTTGATGTCCCAATTGCTTCTATTGGAAAAGTTGCTTTGTCTCTTGTCTGACTATTTGAGACATGTGCATTTCCCTTACTATTTTCAAACCATGATGTTTTCTACTGTAAACTAAAGTCCTATATTGTCAATACTATATTTTGGTCTAAAATATTCAAGAAACTAAACTAAAAAATAGGATTTTCAAGCCTTAAATTACATTTTTCATAGTTCACTAGCCTTTTATCACACAAAATTTTGACAAATATCATGTGATATTTTGCACCTACTAAAGTATCACATCACTGTTATGAACTCTATTGTATGTTGCTTGTCAAATCTATCACAAAACTTAAAGAAAATTATTGCATGAGAGAAAAGTATTGCCCATTTGTAGAAAGGTCTATCATATGATAATTGTTGTTGATCTTGTATCACTTGGTCTTTAGAGAAATATTTCTAAACTTCTATTACTTCCAAAAATGAGTTCAAGTTGTGTCATATCTAATTTAGGGATTTTTTGGTAAGATTAGTTAGGATTATAATTTATGGCAAAATAGATCTCAAGATGAGATGGAAGAATGTATAGATGAAGACCCTATAGTCAGAGACATAAAATTGTCTAAGTGTTAGTTAGTTTCACTTACAGTACTAAGACATGTTCTTATAATGCACAATCTATAGAGATATTTGGCACATGTATAGTTAAGGATAGGTAGAACAAAGTGTTTTGATGATGTGGCTAAGTGTGTAATATTATATGATCTATATGCCATTAAATATATTAGATTTACTAGTAAAGGCAGTATATAGAGAAGAACATAGCACAATAGTAAAACATGAATAATAGGTTAAGGAATTATTTTGGTTATGAAATAATTACTTGATTATTTAGGAACAACAACCTAGATGTTAATCCGAAATTAGCATGAACTAATTTTTTATTTAGTCAAATGTGTGAAAGCATTGAGTTCGACTAGACAAAGTTTTGTAAACAGGAAATGTATATGTAAGATATCATAACATGTGAAGTAATGTGCATGTATGTGAACTATGTATATGATATCTGAACTTATGTGAAGGCCATGTGATGTGAATTTTGATGAAATATTAGAGATATGTGAGGTATAGCAATAATTAGTAAAGAGATTTTTGTATCTATCTCTTTTGTATAAAGGCGCTATACAATGTAATTTCATGTTAGGGTATTGGCCTCTTCTTTCATACATTTGTAATTATATTACCAACTCCTAATAGGGTTGAAGAAACTCTTAACAAGCTTGATACTTTTAACAAGTCCTGGTCCTCTAACAAGGACCAAGACATTGTATGTATTTCATAGACTCCTAACAAGGTCAATATCCTTAACAAGATTATTTTGTTTAGTGGATCAATTTGTGGGTACCATCTCCACCAGGATTTTCCCTAGTTAACAAAATATGGTGTTATGAGTTCTCTTTGTGTATGGATTTATTTACTATTCAACATTGTTGGTTTACTTTCATATGCATATTGTAAATTAATTAATAATATTTAATTGTTAAAAGGAAATCTTGAAGAAGCCCTTGAGAAAATTGATCTTCTTACTAAAGAAAGAGACAACCTAAAATAAAAGTATGAACATGCTAAAGACTATATTGGGAAACTAAAAGATTAGATTGATCATCTCAAATCTAGAAAAGACTAATGATAATGATGAGGTAGCAATCCTAAAGAAAGAAAATATAGTTTTGAAGCATGAGATAAATTTTATTGAACTAAAGTTGAGTCTAAAGAAAGATGATATCAAGATTGAATAAAATTTGAATTCTAAGAATGCAAACTTAAGATCACATCTAACAAAAATGACATCTAATTAATTGTATCAAAATAGAGCATGCAGAATTAGAGAAGTAAAATATCACTATGAAGGAAGAATTAATCTAGGATAAAAAACTATATTCTAGTAGTGAGAAAATTGATGAACAACTATTCTATCAAAGATCTTCTTATGATAAGATAGGTTTTGGATATCTTATTGGAGAAAAATTAGCAAAGAAAGCTAAAGTTAGAAAAGAACCAGAACTAGTTGTTGAAACCCCTGATCCTAAAGAGAATTCTCAAAATAGGATTAAACCAAGAAATTCTATAAAAGTATCTAAAGAAGTTGAGAAAGTAAATCAACCAGAGAAATGTGATGAACCCAAACTAATAGAACAAGTTGAACCACCTAAAGAAGTAAGACATGAATTTAGAGGTAGATATTTTATATGTAATGAATTTGGTCATATGAAGAGAGATTACACAGGTAAGTCTTTCAAACCTATTACTAATTTCTATTGTTATAATTGTCATGGTTTTGGACATAAAGTTGTAGATTGTAAGAAACCTAAGTTTGGTAGTAATATTGGCAATAGTAGAATGTTTGGGGATACTAAATCTATAGGTAATGAAACAAGGATATCCTAAAGAAGATCTAATGAAGGAGAAAGAGATATTGAGACAAATGGAAATGTTGTGTGTTACAAGTGTAACAACTTTGGACACATTGTGAGGAATTGTAGAGCACTAGTGAATTAGAATGGACCTGATCAGAGGAGTACAATAGTATGTTAGTTATGCAATAACTTTGGACACATTACAATATTTTGCAAAATAGATATGAGGATCATCAATAGGAACCCAAAATACATAAGGAAAAATAATAGAAATAATAGAAGGAATAATGGTAACAATAAAAGTCATAAAGAAGCACTACAAGAGCATGTATAATAATTAAAGGAATTATTTGTGAAAGGAAATGAGCCATCACACTCACATGTGGTTTTAGAAGAGTGGTATTTTGATGCATTTGATGATAGATTGAAAATAACCATTGTGTGTGATTCATCTTCTTTGAACTACACACTTTTCTATCAAAGATAGAGTATCAAAAAGATGGAACAAAAGTTAAAAGTTGTGAAGCTAACAGAAGGAAAATTAGATTACAAGGAAGGTCTAGTTAAGAGCACAAATCATTTGGAGATCATATGAGGCTACTAGAATAAAAATAAGTTCATGAGTTAATAGATAACAAATTTTATGAATTAGTTGTGCAATCAATGAGAAGTTAAATTTGAAAATATTTAAAGGATGTAGACAAGATTTTGAGTACCATTGAATCGTGTGAAGAATTAGAAAGAAATTGAGAGTGATTTGACAAAAAGGTAAAGGAGAATTTGAAGTATTTGCAAGTGAGAAGAAAGAAATCCCTAGCTACATGAATTCTAGGTATTTTAATGATTATTGGACAACTCTAATGAGGAAAAGGAGAAGAGAAAGAATGAAGAAAAAGAGAACAAGAGAAAATAATATGAGAAGAAAGAAGAAGAGAGGAAGAAAAAGAAAGGAGAAGAAAATGTACAGAAATAGAAAGAAGAAGAAAGAAAGAAAAAAGAAGAAGAAGATAAGAAAGAGGAGGAAAAAGAAAAAAGAAAGAAGAAATTAGAAGAAGAGGAGAAAAAGGAGGAAGTAGAGAAGAAGAGGAAAGAAGAAAAAGAGAAGAAAAAGAAGGAAAAAGTGGAGGAGAAGAAGAGAGGAAAAAGAAAGAATAAGAAGAAAAGAAAAAGAAGGAAGAAGAAGAGGATGAGAAGGCAAGTGCACCAAATACTTCTCTCACCCTTGCAGCACTAATAGGTTAATATGATGATGATCAAATAGAGTAGATATCATCCCTAAGAAATATTATCAACAAGAATAAGCAAGTGAAGATTTTGCAAAAAAATTCTTAAGGATTTAATTGAAAAGTTACAAGGAACTTTGATAGTGAAATCATTAGATCCTAATCCTAAGGATAGAGTCAAAGCTATGATTCAAGCATTTAATGTTGAATTCAAAAAAATTTCAGAGGTGGCAGCAACTTTGGCATAAGCAAAGCACAATTCTCAAATGTTTGACACTATATGTCAAAATATTAGAAATGATTTGGGAGTTCTTGATGCTTACAGAAAGGAATTAAGAAGGTTCGAACTTGAAGGCAAGACTTTATATGAAAAAATTTCCATGTCTTTTATTTTTACCAAGGACATTAACAAGGAAATGAAGAAAAAACATGATGAAATGAAAGCACTGGTATATCAGTTCAACCAACCTAGTGTCAAGATTGAAGGAATTGAAACATAGGTGAGAAAGACTTATGATGCAATAAGTCTACTAGAAGTCAACAAAGAAAGGATTAAAAAGTGGTTCTCACTTCTAAGGAAACATCTATCTATGAAGATAAGTACAATTGAGCATCGGGTTGAAGAATGCTTCACAACAAAGACATCATTTGATAAATTTATTTACTGAGACCTAAATGTAGTTGAGATTGCATCCTATGGATTATGTGCTCTTCTCAGCATATCAAAAGGAGAAAAAGATGCATGTGAGAAGAATATAAGAGTCTAATAGTCAATTTTGTAGATTACATCTCTAATTTATCAACCTAAAAAAGAGATGGTGAATCAAAATTTTGAGATGTAAATAAGTTTTGACACCTTCTTCATTGATGTCCAAGGGGGAGAAGAGTGCAAGAAATTTGTATAGAATATAATGTAGGAGGGAGTAATAGTTACATACTAAGGGGACCACTGTCACTCAGTATTATATTAGGATATATAAGGAAATATGGCTATAATTTTAATGATCCCCAATTTTTGTAATTTTGTAATTTTGTAAAAAAATTTAGGGCCAAATTTTGAAAAAAAATTCATATAACATTTTGGGACTTAGCCAATTTTCCCATATGTTGTCATCAATTCCAATGGGGAAATTGTTGGTAATATGAATAAGAAGGATGAGTTAGGTTTCTCATTTATGACAACATATATCTCAAGATGAGATGACATAATGTACAAATGAAGACCTTACTATTAGAGATAGAAAATTATTTAAGTGCTAGACAATTACACTTATAGTGCAGAGACAGTTTTTGATAATACATAGTCCACATAGATATTTGGCATGTGCACAGCTAAGGACAAGTAACACAAAGTTTTTTTATGACGTGATTAAGTGCACAATATGTATGATCTTTATGACATCCAATTTATTAGATTTACCAGTAAAGGCAATGAACAAAGCACAGTAGTAAAAGATAAATAACATGTTAAGGAATTATTTTGGTTTTGAAATAATTACTTAATTATTTAGGGTTAACATCCTAGATGTTAACTCTAAGTTATCATGAGCTAATTTTGTATTTAGTCAAATGTGTGAAAGCATTAAGGTTGACTAGATAGAGTTTTGTAAAAAGGAAAGGTATATTTAAGAAATCATAACATGTGAAGTGATGTGCATTTATACAAACTATGTATATGATATGTGAAGGCCATGTGAAGGCCATGTAATGTGAATTTTCATGAAAGATTAGAGATATGTGAAGTATTGTAGTCAACATCAAAGAGGTTTTTGTATCTATATCTTTTGTATAAAGGCACTATAATTTATAATTGCATGTTAGGGAAGTGGGCTCTTCTTTCATACATTTGTAATTATATTACCAACTCCTAATAGGGTTGAGGCTTTTAATAGGGCCTAGTCCCCAAACAAAGACTAAGATACTAAATGTATTTCATAGACTCCTAATAGGGTCAATATCCTTAACAGGATTCCTTTATTTAGGGGATCATTTTGTGGGTACCATCCCCACCAAGGTTTTCCCTTGGCTAGGGTTTCCCTAGTTTAAAAAAATGGTGTTATGAGTTCTCTTTGTGTATGGATTTATTTACTATTCAACATTGTTGTTTTACTTTCATATGCATGTTGTAAAGTAATTAACAATATTTAGTTGTGGGAAGTTTTTTTTAAAATACTGATTCAACCCCCCAGTATTATCTATTTCTAATAGTGTTGTCATTTCACCCTACCTAAGTCTAGTCTAAAATCTTCATGTTAGGTATTTTTCTAAGTTGAAAAGATGGGTCTATTTTATCATATATGGGCTACAAATGTCAATAAGGGTCACTTGTCAAAATCTAGTTACCCTACTATTCTAGCTAATTGCTATCAAGCTTCTTACTTGCCCTCTTGGCTTGAGTCATTAGTGTTGTAAGTTCTTGAGCACTCTTGATAAGCTACTTATTTATTTTATCTTTGACAAGTGATTTTTCTTAACCATACAAGCTCCAAATTTGAAAAGATTTATCTCATCCTGTTAGATAAAGACATATGCTTACATGTTGGTTGCAACTAGGTTCTAAGTCAGTTAATGAAGTTGTCCTTCATTTACCTTTGAAAAATTGGTAACTCCAACTAGGCATCCTCGTGGACAACCTTGTGGGGAGGAACCTATCTCAAGTAAGCTGGAAGAGGAAAACACTTGGCATAATCCACTCTATATCTTTGAGAACCCTTTTGATATGCACTTTAATACTCGTAGGGTTAAAGACTACCTATCACTCATGATGCATTTGGAAGAGAGGAGACATTGCCTAAAAGAATAAGAATGCCTAGAAAAAGAAAGACTACAAGAGGCCATGCACATGGCAACTAGAGAAAGATCTTATCATCAAGATGAAAACAATGATCATGCACATAATGCTGAAAATAGACACCATTACTATAGTAATCCTTTCAATAGTGACCATATTGGTGACAATGGTGGAAACAACACACCCCCTATAACTCCTAGAATACACATAAAGGCGTATCCATCACTATCTAGATAGTTACGGTCACATCATGAAAGTGAGATCAATGATGAAATCACTAGTGAAGATCTTATGAGATTTCAACAAGATGAGGTTGTCCAAAGGCTAATGCTTTAAAAAGCCTTAGAAAAAAATGGTGAAAAATATTTCCAATACATGAAATCTAGGGGATAGAAACTCCCCCATGAATTTGATTTAAAAAGAATAATTAAAAAGCAAGAACCTAGTGTGGCTGAAATATTGAGGCAAGATATTTGAGAACTTAAAAAATCAACTCACTCAATTACAAGTTTCCAAAGGACAACCTACCACTTATTTTGTAGAATCAATATGTTCTCTTCCATTTTATAGAAGTATTTAGATAGTTCCATTTCCTAGGGATATAGAGGCTCCTAGATATGACAAATATAATGGAAATAGTGATCATCATGTTCATGTTTGGCACTTCTATGCTCTTATTATGGACTTTATGCATGAAGACACTTATCTTATGAGGTTGTTTCTTAGGAGCTTTAGGAGCCAAGATATGAAATGGTTCACATAGTTATTACCTCCCCTCAAGTCATTTGATGAACTAGCACAATGATTCATTTAGTAATAGTCTTATAATAGTCATTACCCTATCACTATGTTGGACTTGTACAAAATCAAGTAAAAGTTGCAAGGTGAACCTTTTGCTACATACCTCCAATGTTGGAGATCTATACACTCCAAGTACCCTTTGTAGATTCCTAAGACAAAGAAAAATGACATTTTTATAAACATACTTGTACATAAACTCTATTATGACCTTAGGAAATAATTTTTGAAATCCTTCAGTGACATGATCAAAGTTCTTACCGTATTGAGGATGTTGTTGTTAAGAAAGGTGATATTGTGCTAAACAAAGAAAAAAATGGGAATGAGAATGGAAAGGAAAAAAACTTTGGAACAAGAATAAACATGTTGTCAATAATGGAGTAGTGGATGCTCCTAAGCCCAAGGAATCAACCTTCAACCTTTGTAATGCCATCTATGCTTCCAAACAACAAGAGACTTCAAAGTCTCAAACCTTCGAAAAAACCAAGAAGTATTTTAAACAAAGTGTTTCTATAAACCAATGGTAGAATTCTATGAGGTGGTCCTAAACACCTTGCTCACAAATAATCTTTTATGCTTCTAGACAACTCGCAACCCTATGACTCACCTATCAAGCCTACTTGGTGGAGGGATGACCATTTTTGCAACTATCATAGGAGTAAGGGACGTAACACCAAAAATTGTTTCAAGCTTAAAGATTTTATTCAAGACCTCATTGATGGAGGCAAGGTTGTAAGGTATGGCCTAGCTAAAAATTTTGATCATGAAGCTTTTGAACAACCATTACCTAAATACAAAAAAGGGGAATTGTCCTACGGTAATAAGAAAAACCTTGATTCTGAGATCAACTACACTTACACTAATGTGAACAATGTCATTAACATGATAGAGAATGTTGAACATATTTTAATGATGGGTCCTGAATTTGATAAGGAATCCAACTATGACATAGATGATGAGAAGCCTCTAATATGGTCTTTAAAATCCACAATATTTAACTAGACTATAGAGACACTAGGCCTAAGGTAACTCTTAGGGTGGTGGAACCTTACTCTTCACATGGTGAGACACTCAACAATGTCACTAGGGGGAAATCCAAGGTTGTCCTCAAAGTCTCAAATGATCCTAACAAATCCTCCTCATCCAAATAACTAGCTACCCTAGCCATGTCTAGTTATGATCTTGTGAGCTAGTTGCAATGAACCCTTGCACAAATTTCCATCTTTGACTTATTGGAATTGTCTCCTTTGCATAAGGAGATTCTTGAAAATTCCTTACACACAACCAATGTTCACATAGATATTGACATTGAGAGATTCTAAGAAATGGTCAAATCATATTTCTTCACTTCACTATCTCACATTCTCTAAAGAAGATGAAAAGTCACTTTGTCATTCCCACAACCTAGCTCTCCACATCAAAGTCTAAATCTTTCATACTCAAGTCTGTTGAGCCCTGATAAACAATGGTGTTAGGTTAAATATTAAATCCTTCAGTGTCATCCAACAACAAGGCATGCCTAAATTTTCTATCAATTTGAGATAGAAAATCACCATCAAAGCATATGATGAGGTTAAAAAACCTTGTAAAGGTCTAACTATGCTTCCTATCTATATTGGTTTTATGAAAAAATATGTGGCCTTTCAAGTATGAGATATCTCACTAGCATATAATCTGTTGTTTAGAAAACCATGGATCCATGAAATGCAAGTTGTGATATTAATGTACCATTAGTGTATAAAATTCCCATTCAATAGTACCAAGATCATTATTCTAGGGGACAATTCAATGTCCTTCAACATGCTCATTACTATTGAAATGCTAGTTCCTCACAATTTCTCTTTTTGTGAGCTTAAACCATCCCTCAAGGCATGTGAGTAGAAATTGAAAATGATGAGCCTTGGCATGGGAGAATACACTCTAGGTTCTATTGTTGATTTGTCAATTTCTCCTAGATCTTATAGGAAACCTTATGAGAAACTAAAGCCCTTGACTTTTGATATTACCATTTTTGGGACTTCTGTCTAGTCCTCCATTCCTCTAGAAGAAGAAAAGGAAGGTCAAGCCATAAGAGATTGGATTTATAGGGAAGAATAAGATATTGAGGAGGTTACATTCACTACTCCCATTTCTCCCAAGAAGTATGGAAAAAGCTACAAATTTCTAAAAAATATGGGCCATCATGACTAAGGCTCCCTAAATGGTGATAGGAAAGATCTTGTAGAAACCTTAAGTCATACTAAGGGACACAAAAATTAGAGATACTGCAAGACTAGGCTTTGGGTTAGAGTATGAATTACCAAAGTTTGATAGAAGGGCCCCATGATTAGTGAATAAAAGGATGATGATCCACCCAATTCTATCTCTACTACATAGGAAGAGGACTTCATGCCTCCTATGGTCATCCATAATGACGTTGAAGATTCTACCTCTAAACAACATGAATCTGATAATCAAGATCCTAACAAATGAAGAATAAGGGAAAACATTGCTTGATTGCTAGCCCAAAATTAGAACATTGATTCTGGTGAATATGAATGGGAATATCTCTCATATGAATCTTATGAGTTAGGAGTAGATGTCATGCATGCTCATGTCACCTAACTAAACATAGTTGATGAGTCTAGTCTAGGGTCTAATGAGTTTGGCTCACAATTTTCTTTAGTGGACCACATTGATTCCTCTAGGTCTACTCCTATTTTGGATTCCTATGGAACTTTCGCTATAGGCTCGACCTCTCATGCTGCCAAAAATAATTCCTTTCAAATCAAAAATCTTGGACCTTCCACTTCCCTCTCATTGATACACATTGATCTCATAGATTGGTCTATTCAACACCAAAGAATAAGACTACCATCTTTTCATAATGACTATGAGATCATTTGCTACCTAAATTCCATTGAACCTATGGTGTCTTCCACTAGTGAACTAGTGATTAACATGATAGAGACACACATCAAGTACCTCAATCAAAAATATGAAAAAAATGAAAAATACACATTTAGACGGTAAAAACCACTTTGTGGCAGTGTCTAAGCCTCAAAAAAGTAAAAATAAAGATGTATTCATAGGTGAAAACCTCTTTGAGGCACTTGAGGATGAGGTACTTGGTAGTCTACTGAGCTATTTTAAAGATAGATTTTTGGTTCTCATTGAACCTACATAGCCTATCAATCTAGCTATAAAAGATAATTCATGTTGCTCAATCATTATCAATTCAAGAAAAAGAGAAATTCATTGAGTTCTTCCAATAAAAGAAGATAAACTTTGGATGTATCTATTTAGATATGCATGGCTTAGACATAGATCTTATCATGCATCACTTATCCATTTCTCCTAATTTTAAACCAAACAAACAAAAGCTAAGAAAAATGGACCCTTGTGGCATTACTAGTAAAACCTGAGCTTGAAAAACTATTAAGTGCAAACTTCATCTGTGTTATTGATTATGTAGAGTGGATCTCCAACATTGTACATGTCACAAAACAAGATAAGTCCATTTGTGTGTGAACAGATTTCATGGGTTTGAAAAAAGCATGCCCTAAGGATAATTTTCCAATTCCTAACATAGACATGATAGTGGATATGACTATAGGACATGAAATGTATTCCTTAATTGATGGCTTCTATGGATACAATCAAATCAAAATTTCTCCTAGGCATCAAGAGAAAATGGATTTTACATGTACATGGGGTACTTTCTATTGGAATATCATGCCATTTAGGTTAAGGAATAAAAGATCCACTTACCAAAGAGCTATGACTACTATCTTCCATGATATGATGCATAAGAATATCGAAGATTATGTTGATGACACATTAGCTAAATTGAAGAAAAGAGACACACACCTTGATGACTTGAGTTTGATATTGGACTGCAATATAACATTTTCAACTTAGATTAAATCCCAAAAGGTTCACTTTTTGTGTCACATCAAGAAATTTTCTATGCTACATCATATTTGCAAAAGACATATAAGTTGATCCAAAAAATGTACAAGCCATTATGGAAATGCCTCCTAAGAATATCAGTCATCTAAGAAGCCTTCAAGGGAATCTTCAATCTAGTAGGAGGTTTATATCTCAATTACATGATAGAGCACAATCATTCAATAAAAACTTCTACAAAGGATCCACATACATTTGGAATGAAGAATTTTAGAAGATTTTAGATCAAATCAAAGGATATTTGGTGAAGCCTCTAGCATTGATGCCACATATAGCAGGGAAACCTTTGATCTCAGGAGTTGTCCAAAATAAATTATTGTTTTTCCCTTAAATACTTCTATTTCAACATGCTTTTTATTAGGGCATCTTTTGGAAGTAAGGAGCATTGGAAATCTTAAGAATGATATGTCTCCCTTTCTAGTCATTAGCAGGTTAATGATGAAAAGTCTCAAATCTTCTTTATGATTGTATCTATAGTGATTCAATATAGATTGCTCCAATTATGAAATTCCATATTGGGCCCTTTTCCATAATAGTACTTGGGAACGCCTTTCTTCTTTAGATCAATTTCTAGGAGAAAATTATAGCTTCTATTGAAAAATGGATTTTTTCCTTAAAACATAGATGACTCATGCTATCGAGGAAACTCATTATGATCAAATTATGTTGCCTACAATGCCTTTCTATCTAATGTGTTTTTTGAATATTCCAAAAGGATATTTACATGATATTTAGCATACATTACATTCCTTTCATTCCTTTCTATTGGCTTGGCCAACAGTTATCTTTCAAAGGAATATCATAGTGCTCCTATTAGGAATTTAGAGCTTCAAAATAAAGCCCTAGGAGCTAAATGGTTCTGGATGTTTTATTAATTTTCAGACTCCTTGGAGATGGAACATCTCTTCATTTTGGACTCCTTGTCTAGAGGGTCAAAAGTGTAGAATTCTTTCTCTTCTCCCAAGGAGGAAAATACAATGGAGGAAAAGCTAAGTTCTATGAAGATGCATGGAATGGTCACTCATTGTTGAACCAAATTTGAAATTTGCACCCTCTCCCACATATATTAAAAACTAACTAGGTTTTTTCATTAATAATTACTTTTTGGATAATACATGGTCATACCCAACATCTTTTGAAATCTTTGGATGATTTTCTAGCCCCTTTCCAATGTAAAAAGGATTTGATACTTAAACTAAGAAGCATGCAAGTTTTTCTTTAGAAAATGATGATGAATTTATCTAAAAAACTAAAAATTGGAATCTATAATGTCAAGGATGGTTAGAGGTCTCTCATTTTATCCTATACTATTGATATGCAATCATGCCAAAAGAAAGAGTTTTATCATGGTTAGCCTTGAAAGATAGGGGTCTCACTTCTATGCAGTTGGATAGAATGGGGGTTACTCTTGCATTTCTTGTGACTTTTGTGGTTCTTCTCTTTGCTCTTTTTCTCAATATTTTTAAATGTGGTTTAAGGTGGTTACAAGCAAAACCAAACTACTCTACTCATCTTCATGACACTTTGTTGTTACTTTTCAAAGGTTAATTTTCTCCATACTAGTCTTCAATGTTTAGTTGTAACTAGGATGGTTCCCTATCAATTATTATTTGTAGGAAGATATTGTAGGATCTTTAGAAATAAAAATTCCTCTTTAGATGAGGTTAAATACAAGATAAGAGTATCCTAGAAGTTACTTTGAGCCATGTCTACAAAAACATCAATAATATTAATGTATTTTCCTCTTCGAATGATACTCTTTTAAAGACTTGGTTTCTTTTCAGGTCTATTCTATCTAAAGGTTAGGTAATCACCACTCCCAAAAAGGCCTCAATAGAGGATGTGAAGTGGAAATTCCCCCTCCCCCCCCCCCCCCCAACCTGATAGAAATATTAAACTTCACTTTGAAGGGGCTTATAGGGAAAACCTTGGCCCATCTGATATTGGACCAACTCTACCCTCACATGATAAATATATATTAGTATTTGCAATAAAGTTGAATTCTCAGCCATCTCTTTGGATTTGGGTTTGGATTTGGTTCATTTTTTTTTTTTTAAATAATAAATTAGGATATTTTGATTACTATTTACACTCTTCAAAATTAGGTGACACAATTGGGCTTTTAGTGTAAGTAAAATCATCAAACAATTAGATTTCCTTTCTTTTTATAAATGCTTTCACTATAAGTTGGATAATGGGGTAATTTATTCCAATGATGTAATTTTTGAGGAAAAGAATTTTTGCAAATGTAATAACATTATTGGTTATTCTGTGTGTTTCAAGTACAAATTTGAATGGTTATAAATATGAGTAGAGGAGACATGTCTCATGAAGAGAAACATATCTATGGTAATTCATAATTTAATAATCAAATATTAGATAATATTAATAATAATATAAACATAACTTTGCATTAGATATGTTGAGATAAAAGGTATTGCACACATTGCATAATATTGTTATATTGTATTATTTTATTTTGTTATGTAATGTTGCATCTAGATGGACGTGCAATATGGAAAGATTCCCATGGGGTATACTTGATGTGTTGTATTGTAATATTGTGATAGTATTTCATGTAATTATTTAATATTGGAGAAAAGAATTAAAATTTCAATATTAAATGTGGGGTCAATGGGTTAGGTAGCACATGGTTTATGTAATACCAATTGGTGGTTTTGTGGGACTTGCTACTATATAAGTAGCTACAAGGGTAGTTGTTGTATGTGAGAAAGTGACAAGAGAGAAGGCAAAAAGGAAAGAGTCAAGTGGGACAAGGCTTGATAGGTTAGCCAAGGGAGCATTTGTGAAGGTTGAAAGCATGGCATGGGATGTGTGGGTTCATGCTTGTTCACATGGATTGCTTGGTGGTGGCTATGGCTTTGAAGGCTTCCATGGTTGTATTGCAATTCTGTTTTTGTTGAATAATACATGGTGATGGATGCTTTTGGAGGCAGGGTTTTTCCCTCAATGAATGTTTCCCATGGTATATCTTGTGTCACATTTCTGTGGTATGTTTTCTATTCTATGCATGTGGATTTCAATTGCATATTTATTTCAAATCTATTATGGGTTATGTAGAAATGGTTATATTCTTTGTTGCAAGTTTCCTTACAAGTGGTACTAGAGCTATGATTTTATTATTGTAACCCTAGATTGAATCCATGGGAATGCATGAGAGGATAAAAGAAAGGGCAAGATACATGAGTTGTTTATTACAGATCTAAGGGTTTTGGGTTTGCTATTATTGTGGGATATTGGTAGATATTGGGCATGTGAAATTGTTGAACAAAAGAGTTTTTCAAATGTTTCATTTAAATAAATTTTTTGGGAGGAGCTTGCAAAAATGACCTTTTGGGTAAAAATAGACATCACCATTGGATTCAAGTTGATTTTTCTATCAATTTTGATAGATAATATGCCCTAATTTGGCCATGTTCAGAGGAAATGAAAGAATTTTTTATTTTCAGCCTATAATGACTGTCAAATTTAATCTTGTTAGAATTTTTATCACAAATAAAATAATGTAGTGAAAATGGTAAAAAGATTGTTTTAGTAAAACAACCATAACTTTCTCTTAGAATATTGGATTTCAGACTTCTTATAGGCATTAGAAAGCTAATTTAGAGTACTACAACTTGGTGTAGGTTTAGTTTTGTGATTTTGAAATTTTGTTAGGTTTTAAGAGCCTACAAATTAGATGTTGTTTATTTTAAGCACAGATTAGGGCATAACTTGGGCATATAGAGTCAAATTTTGGACTTCAAGTAGTCAATGAAAAACTCTTGGAGAGCACTATACATTGGTTCAGATTTGGTGTAGGTTTGGTATGATTTATTTGGTGATATATTAATCTAAATATTTTATCATATATATTGACTATGGTAGCATTGTGAGTCTATGGCATTAAATGTTTGGAGATTTAAGATTTGATGTCATTTTATAATCAGTTCATATTTTAGATTGGTCTCATGATGATATGATTATTATTTTTTGGTTTGGATATGTATCATGACTTGTTGGGTCTACAAGTTGTGTAGTGTTGTAAGTGGTCTATACTTACAAGTTGCATTTATGACTTGGTTATGGGTTATCTTTGCCCATTGATCTTTCATTATTGACGCATATTCAGGTTGGTGGCTTGGATTTGGGTTGTTTATGCCCAAAGTTACATGATTTACTAATTTTTCTTCATGTAGAAGGGATGACATTTTGTTACTAGGTACAATCATGATGGAGGATTGTGATTGACTAATTTATGCTGACAAGTTGGACATATTGAGAACTAGATGCTTGGTTCATGGATGTAATCATGGTGCCATGAATTTTGGCATGACATGATTGGATGTATAGGTACATCCTTGATGTTCATTAGTTTGGATTCTTGATTTGGTTATTGTGGTATATCTTCTTGGTTAAGGATCATGGCTATTTGGTTTCTTTTGAGAAGATCATGATGTGCACTTTGAGTTCTTTAATGGTTTGATGCCTTGGTTGATTCTCATAGTTAGAGGATAATTTTTTTTTCATCATGATGTCATGGATAGCTTGGATACCTAGTTTAGTGGGAGCTTGTGTCAGTGATGGGGTGACAATGTAGGATTAGTTCCTAGTTTGCTTTGTATCTTCTTGGTTCGAAGATCTTGGTTTTCACTTGGTATTGACGCTTTGGTTGTGTGAGTGTAGACCTGGAGGATCTTCATGTAGGAGATGGTTTTTATGATACCATGGGTGACTCGATACTATGATTGAGTGGACATTTTTTTCCATTGATATATTTATTGAGTGTTTGCAGATGTTGGAGGTTTTTCTTAGATTCTGTTGATGTAGAAGCATCTTTGACATTTGCATGGTGCACTTGGTTATCTTAATGGTGTGTGAAGATTTTTAGATCTTGAGAACTCACGGGCTTCTTAGTTATCTTCACGGTGTGTGGAGATGGTTCTTCATGGTATGTAGAGATGATTTTCTTCATGGTGTGTGGAGATGGTTGCATCTTGAGGACTCACATGGTTCTTAGCAAAAGTGTGGCTTATGCTTTCATTTGACATGTTATCCTTGGAGTTAGGATCATTTCATTTTTATGTCATGGTATACACTTGATAAGTGTTTATATTTGAGACATGTTATAGTATGTTCATATGGAGTATGTTATCTCTTTGGTTGAGATGGTTAGATCATATTGTCATGTTTATGTTCTTAAGGCTATGGTTGAAACTTTGGCATTGATCTTGGTTTATTTTCTTAGTATTAAGTACATTGATCATAAGCTGGATACTTTATGATATTTCTATGTTGCATTTGGAGTTGGCATGGATTGATTAGTTATAGGTGCTCCTGGATACTTAGAGACAATGTTGATGTTGATTTTTCTTAGATTAGAGAATTATTTGTTGGAATAGTTGATGATTTTAGTAGGAAGTTTGAGGGGAATTCACCTTATATGGACTTCAAAGGAGACTATTCTTAGATGAGTCTTGGTTGGAGACTTGAATATCTTGATGAGCATTCTCATTCCCCGCTCTTGGTCTACTCATCAGTTTGCTACCTGAGAGGTATAGCCCATTGTTTCTCTCAGTTGTATTATGTTTATTCTTGTCTTTCATGGATATGGATCTTGAGCTATGGTACATGAGTTAATTCTAGAGATTTCATTTGAGAGATGGTTTAGCATTAGTTATCTCCATTTGCATATGTAGTTATGTTGGTTGAGTTTGGGAGATGGTTTTATATTGGGCACATTCCTTGGATTAGGAATGGTTATTCCTTGGTTTAGTAATTGTTTATGAGTTTGATCTTCTTGTGAGAGGCTTACATCCATGATTAGTTATAATGTATGGTTTGGGTGTTATTGTGACTTCTTGTTGGGGTTTTATGGAGGATATTATACTTGCACAATTTACATCTAGAGGTGTGTGTAGAAGGACATGATATAGGTTATGAGTTGCATGGTTTATCTTTGGTCTTGCTTATCTTCCTAGATGTTCAGTTTCACTTACACTAGATTTGAGATTAGTTAGAGATTGTGATCACTAGTTTGTGCTCATGTATGTCATGTGAGAGATGACATGGTTATTCATTTATCTCTTTTCTTTGTTGGTTGTGAGAACTTGGGAGAGCATTGGAGATTGGTTATGGGAGTTGTTCTTGCATCTTATTGGTTCATGTATTGTGGATGTCCTTGAAACTGCATGGATTCACTTCTTTGAGATGTTGTGAGTGGATTGGTTATAGATTTGACATTATCTTTTGTAGTGGGAGCTTCTTGTTATATATGTGGGAGGTATTGCTCTTGAGGCCTATGATTGAATATTATAGATTAGATATGTTTATGATGTGAGATTCACTTGGTATAACTTTGGAGGCATGGATAGTTAGATGGGTTTGACACTTGTTGTGGGTGTTATTTCAGCTATGGATCTATTTGACAACTATAGATACATGTTATTACCTCTGGATTAGGTGTTTTGTGATTGGTATTTTAGTTGGTACAAGATTTTATGATCTTCTAATGTGACAGGTTGGGTGGCTTTCTCTTTGGATGGCTTCTATCTATGTCCACAAGCAGTGGCATAATAGAAGGTGAGACCATTCATGTTTGATATGCTAGATACTTTGATTTTGTTGTGGGTACCAGGATGGAGCACTTCATGTACTTTGATCCATGATGGTGGATGTGCTAGGAGGAGATTGTTCCTTGTTCATTTATGTGGCTACAAATTGACCCTATGTAATGTATACAACAAGTGGAATATTTCTGAGATAATGGGTGTTGTACACATTGCATAATATTGTTATATTGTATTATTTTATTTTATTATGTAATATTGCATCTAGATGGATGTGCAACATGGAAAGATTCCCATGGGATATACTTGATGTGTTGTATTGTAACATTGTGATAGTATTTTATGTAATTATTGAATATTGAGGAAAAGAACTAAAATTCCAATATTAAATGTGGGGTCAATGGGTTAGGTAGCACATGGTTTTAGCACATGGTTTATGTAATACCATTTGGTGGTTTTGTGAGACTTGCTACTATATAAGTAGCCACAAGTGTAGTAGTTGTATGTGAGAAAGTGACAAGATAGAAGGAAAAATGGCAAGAGTCAAGAAGGACAAGGCTTGACAACTTAGCCAAGGGATAATTTGTGAAGGTTGGAAGCATGGCATAGGATGTGTGGATTCATGCTTGTTCACATGGATTGCTCAGTGGTGGCTATGGCTTTGAAGGCTTCCATGGTTGTATTGCAATGGTGTTTTTGTTGAATGATACATGGTGATGGATGCTTTTAGAGGCTAGGTTTTTCCCTCAATGAGGGTTTCCCATGGTATATCTTGTGTCACATTTTTGTGAGTATGTTGTCTATTCTCTTGCATGTGGATTTCAATTGCATATTTATTTCAGATCTATTATGGGTTATGTGGAAACGGTTATATTCTTTGATGCAAGTTTCCTTACAATCAACATACATACATACATACATACACATGAAAGTTTATCTAATTTCATGACTAGCCAATAACTATAAAATGATTATCTCTAGGCCAATTCAATCCTACTAAAGCTACACCATTAAAACTCCCTCTTAGCTAGGGAGGATTTATTATATAACACATTATGCTTCCAAGCATATAGAGAGATATCATCATAATATGATATTCTTGGAATTACATGTTTAAGGATATCAACATATACATATCAAAATAGATATTATCTTTTGATATTATCCAAAGTATGATTCAACAAGGAACATCAACTATATGATATTTATCAATCTCATGTTCTTGTGGTATGAGCACTAGCATCAAGTTCATGATGCCTACTAAAATAATATGTGTTATCTAAACTCTAAAGCATTCTAGAAAACAACTAAGTGTAGTCTATTAGATAATAAGAGCTTATGAAAAGGGAAAAGTATAGAAAATAACAAAAATAATTCTAAGCTTCAGATATCTATTTTAGAATTGATTTTATGAGAGAAAAGGTTATTTAATCAAGCCTCATCCAAGAGAGGAGGGTGCATGTGAATCATTTTTAAATTTATTTTTTATATGAGAAATAATGATAGAACTCACAATCTTGTATGAAGTTATTAAAATGAGTCTTCTAGATGTCTCTTTAAAAAATAGCAGTTAAAAGTCATGTTGTTTTGTTAAGAAAAAATTTGAAAGGATATGTGAATTAATTTTTTTGTGGATCCTCTTTATGTTAAGTCAAGTTTCTAGAAAAAACAAATTAATTGTCTTAGGGGAAAAATATCATAACCACTCCAAGATATATACAACATATTATATATATGATTATCTATATATTTGTATTTTATTCTTTCTAATTAATTTTTTTAATATAACTATGAATGTCAATTATTTGATTAAAGAATTAAAAGATATTTATATAAATATTAGTAGACTATAAAATCAAGAATAGTATTACTAATAATTTTGAAATAATTTAAAAATACATCATTGAAAAAATAAATCTTAACTTATAACAACAAATCAAAGATATTGAAAAAATTCTTATAAAATTAATAATAGAAATAAACGAGAATAATAAAGATATTTCAAATCATATACATTATTAATTAATCTAAAAATAGAATTCACCATAATAAAAGAAGAAAACATGAAAATTTTCATTTAATAAATTAGATTGTTTTTAGAAAAACAAGATAGCAATCAGTAAATTAATTAGTCCTCGAATGGTTTGAGAGGTAGAACAATAGTACAACCATCCACAATAATCAACACTACCTTTAGTGCACTTGTCCAGAATAAGCAACACCACCTTTGTTTTTCCTTAATTTTTTGTTTGCAAAAATATAAATAAACCCTAGGAAATTCACGAAGGACCAATTAGAAAATTTGGATTAACAAAGCATGATAGATTTTTTAAATCTAACTTTAGAAAAATTGGAATACAACATTGGTTTTTAACAGAAATAAATGGTGATAGGAGCCAATGGGAACATTAGTACCTTGTCTTATATATAAGGTAGAGACAAACAAGTAATTAGGATGTCATGATCTCCATCATGACAGGTACCATGATCTCTGACACATTTTGGAACAATAACTTAATGTAGTTTATCATGACACATTTGTTATCATGATCTCTAACACATTTTGTGATAACTTAATGTAGTCCATCATGATAATAGGTCAAGCCATTACTAAGATCATCACCTTACAATAGTGACCTCATAACACAAACATCAATGAAAGATCATCACCTCTTATGATGCTTTCCTATAGAATCATGTAGTAACTCACATGATATCCACCATGAACAATGTCAGAGGGTGGATCCACCTTAACTTCTCCTAGAAGGTGGAACAAGGGCTTTCATCTTAAAATGCTCTATCACATAGAAGAATGCATTGCAAGGAATTTCACCTCAAACTTTTCTTTCATAGAGAAGAAATCATTAACAAGGAATCAACCCTCCCAATTCTCCCTCTGAATGAATATTTTGGGAATTGAAATCCTCTAGCTACTCCCTTAGAAGCTCTCTTCATCTAAGGATGCCTATGAAAAACTTTTAGACTCCCTCTGAATCTAATATCAATCTTTTGATATTAGTCTAATACCAAGCAAGCATGAAGGCATACTAGTTGATCCAGTTGTTTTGGCTCTTTTTTGTCTCCTTTCTACTTATTATGCATGTTGTATCAAGTATTTGAGAAGATTAGAGATGAAATCTCTTTGTATTTATTCTTGTGTTTTAATGGTGGAAAAGATCAGACTGCAAGTTTGTAGTTAACTCGCTTGATTCACTCTTTAACTGAGCTCTCTTCCTGGAAACTCGATCAGCTTTACTTGTGCTATGCTTGCTAAGTCTACTGAGATCCTCTGTTGTGCTTACCAAGCTCACTTGGTCACTTCATCTTTTGAGTTCACTCAACATTGTGTTTCCTTTATATGTCAAGCTATCCCTTTGGTACTGAGTTACTTGGCTCCCATTATAGTTGAGTAACCTTCAGTTAGTTTCCTTAGCATGTCGAGTTCACTCGACACCCTCTACTTGCCACTTGGCATTAACCTAGTTGCCAAGAAAAAATTTAAATTATATTTTTTTCATGGTATCAGAGCTTTGATGCCCCACATCCACAGTGAGTTAGAGCATTTTTTTCTTAGGTATTTGACATGGAATGAGATGTAGGAAAGATATGGCAATAGCTACCATCCTTTAATAAACAAAATTATGATACATGGGAAAAGAAGATGAGAACCATCATGGTTGCTAATGATTTGTGGCAGGTTTTTATCAATGGGTTCAGTGATGTAAATGACCTAGCATAGTGTGTTTCCCTCATAAACCCTCAAAAGACTTAGTTGAAAGAGTCAAGAAAAAATGATGCAAAAACATTACGTCTAATTGAGGCAGCAATGATAGAAACTATTTTTCCCAAGATTGCAGTATAAAATTACTGAAAGGGATCATGGGACATCCTTTAGACAATCTTCAAAGGAACTAATAAAGTCAGAGTAGTGAAGCTATAGATGATTAGAAGGTAGTTTGAGAACCTTCAAATGAAGGAAAATGAGCCTATTACAGATTTTAGGTCATGAATCTCCACTTTGATAAACTAGCTCAAATCAAATGGAGAAGAGTATGAAGAGCAAAGGATTGTGGAGAAGATATTGAGGAGTTTACCTCATAAATATGACAACCTTGTGATGACCATTGAGAAAAAAAGGACCTCACCACATTGACCATGGATGAGTTGATGGGAACTCATCAAACCCATGAGCATCGGATCAATAGATCAACAACAACTTCCTAAGAGAAATCTTTCAAGGCTCAAGAGAATTCAATAGGTAGGGGGAGAGGAAGAAGTGGCTTTGATAGAGGCTCAATAAGTAGAGGTCATGGAAGAAATGGTCAAAGGAATGCTAGTACAGAAAGATTAGGAAGAACAAGAAACCAAGAGGGAACAAATGCCTCTCAAAATAGCTCTAGATGAGGTAAGAAGAATTACAACTCCAATAAGAGAAATGTAGAATACTACTATTGTCATAAGTTTTGGCAATATGCAAGTGAATGTTGGAAGAAGCATAGTGATTAGTCAAGATAAAATGCAAATGTGGTTGATGTGAACATGGGAAATGTAAACAATCCTACATCCTTCATCATGTGTAATATTGGTAAGGAAGGCAACCCTAAGGTATGATACTTGAGAAATGGTTATAGCAACCACATGAGTGGTAATGAAAGTTTGTTTTCTTTCATTGATAGGAGTTTCAAGTCTAAAATTAAGATGGGAAATAATGGAAACATTCCCATTGTTGGGAAAGGTTCTATCATGGTCCACACCAAGCAAGGTGAGAAGAAGGAGATACAAAATGTATATTTTTCCTTAGGTATGAAGCACAATTTGATGAGTGTTGGACAACTCATTCAAAATGGTTATAAGGTGCTGATGGAAAATAACAAGTGTATCATTCATGAGAAGGATGGGAGTAAGAGAACACTTGTAGTAGTCCAAATGACAAAGAGATAGATGTTTCTCTTAAAGATAGAACCATGCTTCTCTTCTCAAGTCAATGTTGCACCTCTTAAGCATGTATCTATAGCAGTACATTAGCAATCAGCTCTTAGGAGCATGATTGAAGATGCTTCCAAGCTATGGCATCTCATGTATGGACATCTTATATTTTCTAGTTTAAATTTGTTGTCCAAGAAAAGAATGGTAGATGGTTTGTCAAGCATTATAGATTCATATGACATGTGTGAGGCTTGTATTTTGGGTAAGAAACATAGGCTTCCCTTTAATTCTGGTAACTCTAGAAGGGCTAGGGCACCATTAGATTTTGTGCATTCTAATTTAGTAGGCCTTATGAAAACCACTTCTATTGGGGGGAGTACTTATTTTATGAAATTTAAAGATGATTTTAGTCATAGGACATGGGTGTATTTCTTGAAAAAATAAATTTGAAGCATTAGATAAATTTGTTGAATTTAAGGCCTTGGCTGAAAAAGAATGTGGACACTATGTTAAGGTCCTTAGTTCAGATAGAGGAGGGAAGTATACCTCCAATTTTTTTGTAGATTTTTTCAAGAAGAGTGACATTAAGAAGGAACTTACAACCACTTATACTCCTCAGCAAAATGGAGTGGGTAAGAGGAAAAACATAACCATTGTTGAGATGGCAATGAGTATGACAAAAGAAAAGGGACTCCTAACTGAATCTTGGGGAGAGGTTGTAGCAACAACAATGTATTTGATAAATGCGTGTCCTAAAAAGTTATTTCGTAATAATATTCCTCTTGAGACATGGTCAAGGAATAGATGGATAGTTAAACACTTGAGATTGTTCAGATGTGTAACATATGCACATGTGCCAAAGGAACAAAGGAAAAAGAAAGATGAAAAAGGTGTGAAGTGTATCTTCACTAGTTATAGTTTAGAATCAAAGGCTTATAGGTTGTATGATCAAATCACAAAGAACATCATTTCAAGAGATGTGAAGTTTCTTGAAAATTAGTCATGGGATGGCTTGGCAGATGAATCTTCAAGCACTTGAAGTAAAGTGTTGACCGTTGAAGAAGAAGAAGATATTGGTGATCAACAAGATGATGGAGCAACAAACTTAGATAATTAAAAACAAAGGAAAAAAAGAAAGCAACCTCAAACATGCCAATTTTCAGCTCCTAGTAGCTCAAGATAGCCCTGAGCTAGCATGCAAAATAGTAACAGTAGCAATACTAAGAATTTAGATCCCACTCTTGCCTCCCTCTTACCAAGAAAGACTAAGAGTCTAAAGGAGATATACCAAGAAGAAATGTATGATGAATAATTTGATAAGAGTGTCAATTTTGCATTTTTTTTGATAGTGTCAATCTACTTTGAAGAAGCTATGGAGGAGAAGAAATTGAGTATTACCATGGATGAGAAAATATATGCTATTGAAAGAAATGAGACATGAGAGTTAACTACTTTGCCTCCCAAGAAACAAGTAATTGGAGTAAAATGGGTTTACTAGACCAAGTACAATGCTGAAAGAAAAATAGATAGGCATAAGGCACAATTAGTGGTTAAGGAGTACAAGTAATAGTATGGCTAAGATTATGATGAGACATATGCCCCAGTTGTAAGAATGAAAATTGTGTGCGCTATCATAGCAATTATAGCCCAACACAAATGAAAGGTATTTCAAATGGATGTGAAGTTCACATTCTTGAATGGTGTATTGAAAGAAGAGGTATATGTTGAGCAGCCACCTAGTTATGAACTCTCAGGTGAAAAACATAAGGTTTATAGATTGAAGAGATCTCTATATGGGCTCAAGAAAGCTCCATGAACATGGTATAGTAGGATTGACTCATACCTAATGAGTAATGGCTTTAGCAAAAGTGATGGTGAGACCACACTCTATATCAAGGCAACAAATGGTAAGGTATTAATTCTTGTCTTGTATGTAGATGACTTAATCTTCACTAGAAATGATAGTTTCCTAATTGGTGAGTTCAAAGAGTCCATGAAGAATGAATTTGAAATGAGAGACCTAGGTCTCTTGAAGTATTTTCTATGCATAGAAGTAAAAAAATGCATGATGAAATCTGTCAAGAAAAGTACGTAAATTAGATCTTGGAGAGATTCAAAATGAAGAACAGCATGAGAAGCCCAACACCAACAATAGTAGGCCTAAAATTGAGAAAGGAAGATTGTAGAAAAAGTGTGAATCCAACATTATAGAAGAGTATGGTTGGAAGTGTGAGGCTTCACCCCAACCCCTCGTAGCTTAGTTGATACCTTACTATTTTGATACTTATGACTTGATATGTCAAAACATTATTTGATGCATTGAACATTATTATGATATTTATGATGTGGGATGCTTTACTTTCAGATATTTGATTTTGTTATTTAATGCTTTATGAACATGTATGATGATGAAGTGAATGAATGTAGAACTAACACTTTGATTTTTTCAATTTTAATGAATAGAATGAGATAAACAATTGATTTGTAGAAAAATGGATGTTTTAATTTACATGACTTTCTTGATACGTGTTCTTACATATATATATGCATGTGTTTCTTGAACTACTAATGTGTGCAATGAGTGTGCAAGAAATTTAACCAGGAAACCCAATGGAAAGACGGAACTAAAACCCCTTGTTAATTTGTGATATCTCTGCATTGTCTTTCTTTGAAGGTTGTTAATTGGTCTTATTGTTCTCCTAGCTTTTGTTTGTTTCCTATTAATTCTTTAAGGTTTAAAAACATTAAATTTAAGTACCCTAAGGGTAAGGACATGGGTGGGAAGCACTTTCCAACCCCTTAGTCTCTTTGTTTGACTTTTACGGTCACTCAAAAATCCTATTTTTGGTTAATTGCAAAAATTGATTGTCTCCTACTTGAGTTGGTGACTCAAAACTCCATCTTGAGGTTACTTGAAGTATAGTTGAGTTAAGGATCATACTTAGAGGCAATTTGGAGTAGTTTTCGGGTTTTTACCCAATCTCTAGTTTTGGAGAAAGTTTGAAGATTGAAGGAAGAAAAGGAAAAGCTCTTCTAAACGTACCATTTTCCATAACTTTTGTGAAGGTAGGAGTTCTTCACTCCTTTGATTTGTTCTCCATGTTGTTCATGCTTGAATCATGCATAAGGAATTGTGTTGTTCTTTGTTTTTCTTGCTTGTGTGTTGGGATTGATCTAGAGGGATTTTAACTTGTTCTTAATGTTATTCTTATGCTTGTCTTGATGTTTTTTTTGGAGGAGATTTCATGGGGATTGTTTTGGCATTACTCACCCTTGGATGGGGAAGAAGTGGCCATGTATGGGGGAAGGGCCTTAGTTGGACCTCAATGGTGTAGAGTCTTCTCTCATGGTGAGAGGAGGGAAAGAGGGTAGTGTGTATGGGCCCCTACTTGTCATCACATACCTTGTTTGATATTGTGAATTTTTGATATGGAAAGGAATGAAAATCCTTGTGGTAATAGCCTTGAAAGGGCCTTGTAGAAGAATGGAAGTTCTTGAAGTTTTAGCCTCGAAAGGGCTATGTTATGGTATGGTTATTGACATCTCCCATTGGGAAAATCCACCTCCCCCCTAGTTAGGTTCTATGCTTGGACCTATTTTGTAAAACCGGATTGGGGTGTATGCTTGAATTGTTCTTGATGTTGTGATGTTTTACCCCGAGTCAGCTCTCGTCTTCTCCTTTTTTTTCTTGAAGTTTTGAAGGTATTGGAAGAATTCACTTGTGAAGGACATAGAAGAGATTTCTTTTAAATTGCAACATTATGTAAAAATGTATTTAAACTTTGATGTATTTGGCAATGAGGTCGAGTTTTCTTACTGGTTCTTTCCCGATGGAGCCTTGAACCAAGTTGATTAATAGAAAAGAAAATATTGAGAAAACCCTTGCATTGTATCTTATGTTATTTCAGTTTATGGATATGTGAAATGTGGAATAGATCACATGGTGATGTTCAATTATGCAATCTTCAAGTTTATTCATGTTAAGTAAGGTATTCGGCATGTTGAATTTACAACCAAATATCATTTGTATTAGGAAATATAATAAATCTCTCATTGTGGATAAAACAAATTGTTCAATCACCTTGTTAAAATATGCAAATGATAGATCCAAATTGAATAGGAAGGCCTACACCCTTGTTACAAGATTAATTGAAGAGCATAAATTTACAAAAAACTATATACCCTTGTATTGAAATGTAGAAAAAAAAAGAGATGCAAATTTGAGAAGGAATTGAAAAAAAAAAGTGTATCTCTAGGAGCAAAATGTCTCTGGAATTTGTATGGGGAGACAAAATTAATTCTCAATAGACCACAGAGAATATTCCTTAGAAATTCTCTTGAAACTCATTATTTAAATAAAAAAGAATATATAAATGAAAAAAATTATATATTTTTTTATTCTCCTACCCAAAGACTTCACTAATAAAACTTTTACCAATAAGTTTCCTTGAAAGAAATTGTGGCAAAAGAATTTCATTTGCCTCCTAACCCAAATCTGGGATCACATGGGTGGCAAGATGACATGTCGTATGGTGTCTGAGTCCTCATTTACAGCATTCAAAGATAGGAGACTTCTCCCTCTCTCTCTTCCTAGCTTGGGTGTAGGTGTGATGCAAGGGCAGAGTGCTTGGTCCAAACAACATTTAAGTGGGCAAAATTAATGGAACTGTAGTTGACCTTTCTTTCTAAGGCCTCTTGTCCAAACTGACTCCATTTTAACTTATCCCAAAAAAACTCACCAACTAATCTCTTGTGATAAATTTTTTTCCCCACCCAATCATTCCTTGGCGCCAGTTTAGTTAGTGGGAAGACCTGCACTTGTGTATTTTAGTCAAAGAATTAAATAGTTATAGTACCCCCCTTATACTTCCTAGATTTTTGTAGGCTCACATAGACCATGCGTGGCTAGGGAGGTAGTTTGTTTGGAGGGGCATTTAAGTTGATGTTTGGGGCTTGAGTGTGAAGCACTTTACCTTTCTCTTCATGGCGCCTGATCTTCCACTGCCACACTAGTCTTTGATAGTGTACCAAGTTTGGGTTACAGTGTACCAGGTCTGGGGAGCTTCGGGTAGCTCTAAGTAAGTGGGGGTCATGGGGAGTAGCGTGAGTGTAGGATTAGTAAAGTTTAGTTTTAAGATAGTGTGGTTTGGGTCTGTGCTTAGCATATTTGGGACAGAGCGCCATATCCTTGGTCAACGCTTGGAAAAGCACATGGGATTAGATGGGTGAGTAGGTGAGTTAGTGTTAGGGATTTTGGATGGGTTAGTTTAGTATTTTTTTGTCATTTTAGATAGTTTATATTAAATTTAGTTTAGATTAGTGTCTAGGTAAGTTAATATGTTTTATTTGTAAAGCTTTAAACTTATGATAGTTAAATTTTGATAGTTTAGTTTTTATTTAAAGTTTTAAATTTGATTAAGATTAATGTTTAAATGATTAAATTATTTTATAGTTGAATATTGATTGATAGTTAAGAGTTTATTAAGTATATATATGTTTTTTGTTTTTCTTTTTATTATTAGTAAGTATTAGAATTTTAAAATCTTAATAAATTTAATGTTAATTTAGATAAATTTTTTAAAGGTTTTTAATTTTAATATATATTTAGTAGTCTTAGTTTAAGTTAGTAAGGTCTTACTAATGAGATTTAGTTTAGATTTTGATTTATTCAATTTTAGTTATATTGTTAATTGTGATATTGCTATCAGGATTTAATTGTGTGATTTTTGAGTCAAACTCATTGACCCATGTTTCATGAGTAGTGATTCAACATGAATCCATCTCTAATGAGAATAAATGGAACACTTAGCACTCATTGGATCTAAGTGATGCTCACAGGGGTGAAGCACTGGGACTTCCCGGGAGGTCACCCATCCCAGTACTACTCCACCCTGAGTGTGCTTAACTACGGAGTTTCCTCCATAGTTAAACCCAATTGCAAGCTTTGGGTTTAACTATGGAAGAAACTTCATAGTTAAGCGCAATCAGGCTGGAGTAGTACTGGGATGGGTGACCTCCCAAGAAGTCCCAGTGCTTCACCCCTGTGAGCATCACCTAGATCCAATGAGTGCTAAGTGTTCCATTTATTCTCATGAGAGATGGATTCATGTTGAATCACTACTCATGAAACATGGTTCAATGAGTTTGACTCAAAAATCACACAATTAAATCCTGATAGCAATAACACAAATTGACTTGCTATGGAAATTATCTCCTACTTATATATTGTTAATGTTATTGTTATTTTAGAATAAATCTTAAATTTTAAATGTATTTAGTTTTAGTAAGTATAGTTAGTTTATTTTAGTTATGATATATTAGTATTAAGTATGTAGTTAATTTAGATTTTTCTTAATATATTAGTGTTAGTATGTTTTATTTGTGCAAAGTTTTAAATTTGAGATAGTTGAATTATGCAATAGTATTCATTATAATTGTTTATATTTGCAAGATAAAATTGGAAATTAGTTTTAAACTAAATAGTAAATTTAATTAATACGTTTAAAAGTTTTAGTGTACTTAGTGTTAGCCATGACCTTTTTTTTTTTAAGTTAGCATTAATAGAAAAGTTTGTTAGTAATTGTTAAATTTAGATTTTAATTAAATCAATTGAAATCAAGTATAATTATGTGTATGTCTAGATGTGATATTTCTTTAAATTGGTTCTCGATTAAGAAATTTCTGTTTAATTAGACTCATACTCATTAAAATTATTATCCAAAAATTTTAAATATATATTGTAAAAATTATGTAATAATGAAACAAATGTCAATATCAATTTTATAACGAGAGTATAAATTTAACAATTTATTCCTCCTCAAGTTTATAAACTCAAGATGTAATGTAGAGAATCTATACTTTAACTATGAACACAAGCATTTCAAACTTAGAGTATTTTAATTATTAACTTTTTAAAAAAAATTGGTGTGTGTTTTTGCCCTATATTTTGGGCATGACAGGAAGTCTGATGTATTTGACATAACTCAACCTAACATGATGCATGTAGTAAGTCTAATTTCTAGATTTATTGAAACATCAAAGGATTCCCATTGGCAAGCAAGAAAGAGGATCCTAAGGTATCTCAATGGTACCAAGGGATTTGGAATTTTGTATACTACATATAATGATTTCAAGTTGGTTGGTTACACTGATACTAATTGGGTTGGAAGCTTAGATGATGGGAAAAACACTTCTAGATACATGTTTCATATGGGCTCAGGTACAATTTCATGGGCATCCAAGAAGCAACCTATTGTTTCTTAATCTACAGATGAGGTTGAATACATAACAACAAATGCAAAAACATGTCAAGCTATTTGGTTAAGGAGTATCTTGATAGACTTGAATGAAAGGCAAGAGGATGGAACCACAATCTTTTGTGAAAATATTTCCTCAATTGCACTATCTAAGAATCTAGTCTTCCATGGGAGAAGCAACCACATAGAAATTAGATATCACTTCATCAGATAGTTAGTAGAGAATGGAGACATTAGAATGGAATTTTGTAAGTTTGAGCAGTAGCTAGTAGACATTTTCACTAAGTCTTTGGGCATAGCAAGTTTTTACACCTAAGAAAGAGTCTTGGTGTAGTTGATTTGGATCAACAACGATCTTTGTTCATATGGCTTAGGAAAAAGGGGGAGTGTTGTAAATCTAAAATGGTCAATTTTCTCCTAGAGCCACATGCCCACCTACTTGCCTAACACACCTAAACTTAGTAGGTGAATTTGAAATCTAGAAAAGAGATTGAAAATATTTGATGCAAGACAAAAGGGAATGAAGCTAATTCATTTGATATCTAGAGAGAAGATCAACAAATTAGAATAGAGGAGAAAATAATTATCCAGATAGAGTTTAGAGAGAAGGAACAACAAAGGATCAAAGTTTTAGCAGCACATGATTAGTTTGCTCTTTGTAAGTTCATTTTTGTTTGTCATTTAAAGTAGTTATTGCTCCAAGTGTTATTGTATGTAACCATGTAGTTTTGTAAGTTTACATTTCAAGTAGAAGTTATAGGTCAAAGAATTGTGTTTCTAGTTGAAGCCCTATGCTCCTAGATTTGTATTCAATTAAATTGGTTTATGAATAGAAAGTAAGAAAGTAGACATACTAGTTGATCCAATTTTTTTGGCTCTTTGTTGTCTCCTTTATATTTATTATGCATATTGCATTAAGTATTTGAGAATATTAGAGTTGCAAGCTCTCTATCTTTATTCTTGTGTTTTAATGGTGGAAAAGATAAGACTACAACTCTTTAGTTAACTTTCTCAGTTCACTCTTTAACCGAGCTCTCTTGCTAGCAACTCGGTCAACTTTTCCTATGCTATGCCTATTGAGTCCACCAAGCTCCTCTATTGTGCTTACCGAGCTCACTTGGTCACTTCATCTAACAAGTTCACTTGGCATTGTGTTTCCTTCAAGTACTAAGCTCTCCCTCTGGTGACCAAGTTACTTAGCTCCCATTATTGCCAAGCAACTCAGCATACACTACTGCCAAGAAACCTTCACTCAGTTTCCTTAGCATGTCAAGGTCACTTGGCACCCTCTTCCTGTCATGCAACATTAACCTGGTTGCCAAGAAAAATTTTAAGTTATACTTTTTTCACTAAAAAATACTTTGCATAAGTCTCATTTACTTTATTGAAATCATTTAGATTTGCTAAAATAATGGTTATTTTGACAAATGAATAGTAGCTTGTACCACTTGCTTTCAAGATCTCTCCCATTTTTCTTAGAACCTATTTAAGATACTCCTCCACACTATCTGACATGAACTTTCTAGCCTTAGGTATAAGATCTAGAACACCAGAAAAAATACAAGATTAGCATATCAAGGTCACTCGGCACCCTCTTCCTATCACGTAACATTAACTTGGTTGCCAAGAAAAATTTTAAGTTATACTTTTTTCACTAAAAAATACTTTGCATAAGTCTCATTTACTTTATTGAAATCATTTAGATTTGCTAAAATAATGGTTATTTTGACAAATGACTAATAGCTTGTACCGCTTGCTTTCAAGATCTCTCCCATGTTTCTTACAACCTATTTAACATACTCCTTTGCACTATCTGACATGAACTTTCTAGTCTCAGGTATAAGACCTAGAACACCAGAAAAAATACAAGATTGGTAGATTTTGTTGCTTGAGAATAGGGAATCAATGCTACTAGTGTCTTCTCTATTTGAAGGACCTCCTTCAAAATAGTGGCACGTTCCATACAACACAAGTTTCCACTTCCAAGAAAGAGATTGAGAAATACTGGGTATTTTCAATGTCAACTCTATAGGTATATTGACCTCAAGCTAATGATACATTGCTACAAAGTTCATTGAGAAAAAAAACACTTGCAATGAATAAAAATGCAATAATTTTTCTAGTAGAATATTTCAAAAATAGAATCAACAAACAAAAAAGTATCATCTTAGGTGCAAAAAATGCATCCACAACCCATAATGTGGCATAGGGTATCAATCTTCTAGGAGACTTGAACCTAAGAAAATAATAGAGACCACAAAATCCACATCATTTTTATTAGCCTCCATGCCCATCTTGATTATTTTATTATATGTTCCTAAATACCTTAAGACATAACTAAGGTGGCAGAAGGAAAAAAATTAAATCCCTTTAAAGCCATTACTCATGTTTTGTGAAGAGTAGGGGTGAAGATAGCAATATTACATTGTTGCAGATATTCAAATGACTTGAAAGGATAATTAAAATTGTCCCTTTGAGACCCCTCAGTTTTGCATGTATGGTAGGAAAAGTGGTCACCATAAAAGATAAAATCAATGCCATGCTAGAAAACTTGTCATACTTAATGTGATAAAAAATTCAGGAAATTTAGTCTTGCAATCAAAATTGGATAAAATCCCTGCTGGGTCCAAATCAATTGTCATGTTGGCAAAGATAAACTAATGTTATATTCCCTTTCTGATATGTATGGGAGAAGACATAGTAAGAGAATTTATCCATCAATGACAAAGAGCATTGCATAATATAGTTTAATTTCCAACTCTGGCACCAATGATTTTGAAGGGCTTTAATTAATACCATTGAATCTCCCTTAATGCAAATAAGAGATATTATGTGAAAGAGCTAAAAGCAAGCCGTGATACAACACCAAGGCTATGAATTGATTATTAGTACCATTATGAATAAAAATATACTCAAACATAATTAATTCACCCAAACAATTTTTGATACAAACACCTACCTAGAGGTTCCAAGATTACCCCTAGAGGGGATATGTAACTTTATATAATTGATATTAGCGATCAAGATAGTAACAAAACACAAAACTAGTGAGACCATAGATGGACACTCAAAGTTGCAAATGAACAAAGGTTTTAAGGAGTTGCAACAACTAATATTTCTACATCTTTTGGCTTTCACTATAGCTATATTGGGATGTATTCAAATGTGACAAAGAATACTGTCAAATATTAGTAGTTTTATTTTGGAATCAAATGTTGATGTAGAGGGCATGATTATTAATGTTTTGATGTGTCTTTTGGACAAGATGGCACTGTTATTCAAAATCATAGAAAAATTGGTAGAGTTTGAAAATTTCCCATATTGTCTCCCATGCAAATGCTACCCCAAATTGGGATGCAAACAAAATACTAAAATCCCTTACCAATGCACAACTATACAAAAAGTTTCATTCATTGGAAGGGAGAAACTCATCACAGGGATATAGGTGGGCTCTATAAAATGGTGATGAATTCATTATTTCATTGACTTCAAAAACCATCCATCTCAATGCCCAAATCCAACCTAAGCACCTAATCCACAATAGTCAGGGAATGCACAAAGTGAAAGAAAGAGTCCACTAGTAAGGAAGGGGTCCCATGGGAGGACTTTTGGCTCTACATTTGTGGAGCGGGTGACTCCATGATAATTTTTTAGGGGGCCTAAAAGTCTAACTAGAATCTTTTACTACAAAATAGGAGCCCTAAATTTTTAGCCCTTTCAATTTGAACAGGTGAAAAGGGGTGGGGTTGGATTTAGCCCTAACAATTGAGGGAAGTAATTTTTCCATTTATCAACAATCTAGACTTCATTTCCCCACCAAAATGAATTTACACCAAACAAATTTATGAATAAATTTATTTTTTATTTTTAAAAATTCATGAGACAAATAACTTCCTTAAATTTAGTATCTTTTTTTTTGAAGCAGATTCACTTATAAATCCATAGGACTAATTCCCTTTTAAATATCCCTATAAAATCTCAATAGGACCTGCCCTATTTTTAAGGAAGCCGGTGCCCATGGGACCCAACCATAAGCCATAAATGTTTCTAGTCCACCACCAATGTATATTGGCATCGAATGAGGAAGGTGTTTAAAAAAAAATACGTGGCACCCTTTCACCCATGGCTAGGGCACATATTGCAAAGAGTGAAGGAATGTTGAATATGATGAATCCATAATGTAGGCCCAAACATGCTATGAGCACATATTCAACTTGGAAAATGAATATTTGGAGTTGTGAAATTCACTAGTACTCCTAAAATGCATTTAAGGTGTTATTTTTGCATGGTGAATGGATTTTTAGAAAGGAAAAAATCAATGAGAGGGGTATAAACACTAGTACATTTGGGCTAATTTTTTGACCTTTATTGGTCAAAATTTTGACCCAATTTTTTACCAAACTTTGACCAAATTTGACCAACACATTGGTCAAAATTTTTCTAGTTGAAAATTCAACCAACATATTGGTTGGTCAAAATTTTGACCAATAAATTGGTCAAAAATTGTTCAAATTGCCAACACATTTTTTGCCATTCATTGGTTGAACTTTCGATCAATGCTTGGTAGAAAATTGTAGGGCATTAGTCAAAATTTTGACCAATTCTTGGCAGAAAATTGCAGGGCATTGGTCAAATTTCAACCAATGCTTGGTAGAAAACTACGGGGCATTGGTCAAAATTTTGACCAATGCTTGGTAGAAAATTGCAGGGCATTGGTCAAAATTTTGACCAATGCTTGGTAGAAAACTACTGGGCATTGGTTGAAATGTCGACCAATGCTTGGTAGAAAATTGTTAAGCATTGGTCAAAATTTTGACAAATGCTTGGTCAAATTGTTTTTGAGGCTCACAGTTTTTGAGGTCCACTTCAACAATGGCCCTTCCCATGAAATTTTCATCTAAAACCTTTCTAATGAGATAATGTGTTATGAGCTCTTCATCAGTGGGATGGAACGTGAATCCAGGAGGCAGCTGTGCATCACCCATATCATGGTATGATATGGGTGATGCACAGCTGCCTCCTGGATTCACCTTCCATCCCACTGATGAAGAGCTCATAACACATTATCTCATTAGAAAGGTTTTAGACAGCAATTTCACAGGAAGGGCCATTGCTGAAGTGGACCTCAACAACTGTGAGCCTCAAGGAGGGTTCAATTCCCTCCTTTATTATTCACTATGCATATAATCCCATACACCCATTTGATCTCAAATGATGATATGTACTGAATGTTGAATGTCTATGCTGAGTGCTCCAAAACAATCCATTTGATGCCTTCATCTGTACACAATTTCTTTCTAGTTTCTTTCTACTCGCATGCCCATTTCATTTCATATGATCATTTGAAAATTGTGTCACACTAAGCTCTCAACTATTTCCTCTTGATTGATTGGACTCGCTAAGTTGGCTCACCAACTTGCCCCACCAAGTTGACTATTCAAGTATGCTCGCCAAGTTGAATCTTTGAGTTTGGTCATCAAGTCACCCCACCAAAGTGCCTCATCAAGGTCAATCTTTAGGTCCTCTCATCGAGCTTGCTCACCAAGTCAGCTCACCATGTCACGTCTCTAAGTGGCCTTGCTAAGTTGGCTCACCAACTTGCCCCACAAAGTTGCCACTTTAAGCCCACTCACCATGTTAGATCATCAAGCTAGCTCCCCATGTCAACTCGCCAAGCTGAAAATTGAAGTACGCTCACCAAGTTGACTCTCTAAGTTTGCTCACCAAGTCTGCCCCCTAGGCCAACTTTCCAAGTCAGCTCACCAAGTCACCCCCACTTGCCCCACCAACTTGCCACTTTAAGTCAACTCGCCAAGCTAACTCCCCTAGTCAGCTCACCAAGCTGACAATTCAAGTACGCTCACCAAGTTGACTCTTTATGTTCACTCATCAAGTCTGCCCCCTAAGTCAGCTCACCAAGTCACCCCCATCCAGTCACCTCAATGAGTCAACTCTTTAAGTCAACTCACCCAGTGGTTTTAACACCTTGCCTCGGCAAGTTGGCTCATTATGTGTACTTGCCAAGTTGACTATTGAAGTACGCTCACTAGGTGGGCTCACCAAGTCACCCCACCAAGTCATGTCAACAAGTTGATTGTTCAAGTATATGCTCGCAAAGTTAACTCTAAGTTTACTCATCAAGTCACCTCACTAAGTCACCTCAACGAGTTAACTCCTTAAGTCTACTCACCAAGTTAACTCTCCAAGTTGACTCACCATCTCGTCTCACCAAGTGGGGCTCTCTATCTAGGCTCACCAATCTACACCACCAAGTCACCTCTTTAAGGCCACTGACAATCTCGACTTTCTAGGTCTATTCCCAAAGTTGACTAACTGAGTCAACTGTTCAAGTATGCTCACCAAGTTGACTCTTTAAGTTTTCTCACCAAGTCTGCACACCATGTTAGCTCATCGATTCATCTCACCAAGTCACCCCTCCAAGTCACTTGAAGCAAAGAAAAATTTGGTGTCATTCAAACTTACCATATCTGAAGGGATATAGTGGTTGAAAGTGCATATTAGATTCATGCCACTGAATATGATGGCTAGAAATTGCATATCAAACCCATGTAGGATAATATCAGGCTTTCTATTGTAGATCATACTTCATATCATACCTTAAAGTGGTCTATAAAAGCCTACAATAGCTAGCTAACATCTGGATGTGATACATGTTGATTATATGGCATTAAAACCTATGGATTGAATTATTATAGTTTGATTTGTGACTAATAATAGGTCTGTAATCTCTCTTTTCAGTCTTAGCAGTAAACAATAAACTCATATTTTGCCATATCATTTAGCTATACATGTTTTGATTCATTGCATAGTCATATCCTTTAATCATTTGTAATGTGTTATCATAACCAAGCATCAAAGTGAGATCATTCTCATGAAGAGGGAACATGAATACCAAAAATATCATTAGAACCATTTTCATTGGAGCTAATAAAACAAGCACATTAAGCTCTAAACCTTGTTTGTGTTCCTCAAGTTAAATGCTTGCAAAACCAACCTTCAATAACACCATTTTCAGGCTGCATATATATGTCCATGGCATAGTCCTCACTATCCTTACTAGCATAATCAATTTTCAAGGGTGAAACTTACTTTTCATTTCATCCTCATGTGCACCTACTTGCAATAGGGTGAACAGTGACACAACATTCATTAACAGAATAAAAGCCTTGGATTACACATCCAGTAGATGCTAAGTTTTAACTTTTTATTCTTTGATTAAAATTTTTCTTCAATACCATTGTGACCTTTTCACACCTTCATAACCATTGTTGCTTCATGGCACTATCCTTATTGTCCTTACCAGCATAATCATTTTTCATGGATGGAACTTTTCATTTCATCCTCGTGTGCGCCTGCTTGCAACAGGGTGAAAAGTGACACAACATTCCTAAATAGAATAAAAGCCTTTGAGTACACATCTAGTAGATACTAAGTTTTTACTTTTTATTCTTTGATTGAAATTTTGCTTCAGTACCATTGTGACCTTTTCACACCGTCATCCCAATGCAAATGAGGACCCTCTCTTTTGGCTTTCACAGTGTGTACTCTATTAGTTTTAGTTGTAGCTTGGCAACATTTTGAAGTCTCAAGGGCTGTCAGATGGAAATCTTGAGCAAGTCAGGGCCCTGGTGGCAGGTATTCAGTTGAGATCAATTAGTTGAAATTTGATCTCAACTCAAAGGTATTCAGTTGAGAATCGAGATCAATTAGTTTAAACCTGATCTCAACTCAAAGGTAATAGTTAGGGCAAGCCCATGAAGTTGGATGAGTATTGATAAGAGTCAAGTAAAACAAATATCACTTTAAGTCTGAACAAGTTGAGTTTTTTGGCACTTAGACAAGTTTCCACATCTGCTATAGATGGAGCCAAAGAGGAGCTTTATTAATGCCCTCCTCTTGAGGCTCCAAACAAATTTGTCACAATTTCCTCGGTCTTGATACAAAAACTAGACACTTGCAAATTCTGAACAATGTTATGTGTTCGAGCATCATCATTGTTAGTATTCACTTAGCAAAAAATGTCCCTCTATTCACAAATTCATTTCCTATAAAGAGTGAATAGAGAAAGGAACAGTGAGTGACTAATGAACAAACATAGTGATGTTCTTAAACAATGTTGTATGGTAAATTTCAAAATGATATCTAGGATGTGACCAAGCCTCCTTCATGATGCTCCAGATTTTCCTATTCGAATATTGCCAGTTTTTTAAATGTAAGGTAAACACCATTCAATCAATTTTGATTACTATATTATCCATATTAAAAGCTTTGATCATTTGGAGGACAAGAAGCAGAGCTTGAACACCTATTTGTTTGGGACGAAGTACTTTTGTTGCTTCTATCAAAATTTAACACCTTATCAAAAGAACCACAAATGACATAGCCAATACAATATTCCAAGTCTCCTCTAAGATGTTCCTAATTTCTTTAACACCAGGTGACTATCATTAGCATTGATCACCTTTTCTTACCATATTATCCATATTACAACTTTACTACTCTAAAATGATGTCTAATTAATACAAATCCAGAGCCAGTACTTTAAAATGAAGTTAAATTAGTCTAGGAGTAAATACCAATACTTTAAAATGAAGTTAAATCAATCTAGGAGTTAGAGTAGAAACACCCTAGAAAAAGATTCATGAGAAAACATATTAGCATTGATCTTTAGCTAACTCGTAATTTATTGATTAGAATTGCATAACATCTATCTTTATCCACATCCTCAATCACATTTTTTTTCTCATCCATTGGTGGGAGTGGAATTTACAATCAAGTAGAAATCTTGTTACCTACCAATCATATCATTGTCTCCCTCCTTCGCTAATCGATCTTCTCATCGACAGTGAGCACCAGTCGGGGATTGAAATGGATTTTTGAGTAGGAAAGGAGGAATGAGAGGCAAAGGAAACTCTTTCTTAAACTATTGGATGGGATTTGGGATCTGAAAAGATAGACTGCGACTTCATATCTTTTCCTGCCACAATGTAGAAGAAAACCCTTACACAGCTAGCTCCTTTGTGCACTCTCAAAAATCAATGAAATGCTCCTTCGCACACTCTCAAACATCAATGAAATGAAAAATGTTTTTCATGTTTAAGTTAAGTCCATGTTGGTCAAAATTTTGACCAACATGGGCTTAGATTTTTAAAAAGAGGATTTTTCCCTTCTCCAATCCGACCAACGTAAACCTTTTTAATTGAAGGTCAAAATTTTTGGTCGAAAAATAAGATCAAATGTAGTAGTGAAATAGTACAGTAAATGTTATATAGGTTTGAAATGATCAAAGATAAAAAAAAATTCCTTCATAGGAGCCAATATGTGACCATGGGAATAAGATAACTTATTTCAGGTGTTAAAAATCATTCGATATGATTTATGGGAAAGGAAATCCTTTTAAGTTAAAACAATATTATCTATTGTTGTAGGATGTATGTAGTTTTGATTATTTCTATTTGAACATTGAATATATTATGCATTCTTTAATGTTTTTACTATATATAGTTTTCTACAGCCTTCTTTATCTTTAATGTTAAACATATTCAGATCATCATTATAGCTCTATGTACTGTGTTTATTGGTGCCTACCTATACCTTATTTATTTTGACATCAATGAAAAGTTTACAACATAGAGACACTCTTGATATTTTGATTTGTAATGAAGAGTTCATGCAAAGCAAGTTGCTTCCTTTAATTCACAGTATAGCTTTGATTCCATGTTGAGGGAAAGGATCTCTGCAAATGTAATAACACTGATGATTATTTTGTGTGTTCTAAGTGTAGATTTGAATGTTTATATATATGAGTATAGGTGACATGTCTCTATGGCAATTCATAAGTTAATAATCAGTTAGATAATATTAACAATAATATAAACATACCCATATATATATATATATATATATATATATATATATATATATATATATATATATATATATATATATATATATATATATATATATATATATATATATATATATATATATATATATATATATATATATATATATATATATATATATATATATATATATATATATATATATAGTCTAATTTAATGATTAGCCAATAACCATAAAAGGATTATCTCCATGTAAATTCAATCTTACTAAAGCTACAACATTAACAAGAATAGCAAGCATGTGATCTATCATATATTGATTTATTTCTTCTTTTCTTATGTAAAATTTCCTATTTCCACTTTTTGATGACATGGTATTTTATTGAATATTATAAAAGTTGATACTTTATGGTAATTTTTCAATGCCCCATGTTGCTTACGATAGCTACTAATTTTCCTAATTTTCCTTAAATAGCATTGAATTGGTGCAATATGACAATTTTGAGGTATTCTTGGAGTCACTCTTGTTTTTACTAGGGGAATGTTAGGAAGGTATCTCCCAAGCCTAGCTTTTGTTGTGAATCATTTTCTCAATGCATCTTTTTTCTAATGCCAAAGGTCTTATTTTTAAAATGTTAGCTCATTAGGAATTGCAATTCATCCTTGCACTATAAATAAAATTAACAAATGGAAATATGATATGATGTGTTGTATTTTTCTATCATTCTTTTAACTATTCATAAAATAGATCCTTCTAGTTCATTATGCTAAGTATGTGCAAAATTGAATTGGAACATAGATAATAAATATCATGTTGGCATAACTTGGAAGGGTTACCTTTCAAATGCATTCATCTAATTTTGGAATCATTCATATTAAAATCACTTTGAATGGTGAATTCTTGGACATTTCCATGGTGTTCTACTCATGGTTTAGAAAGTTGATCTTTTGGTGAGATCTGGGATTGAAGGGACCCAATTCCTTATGACTACAAATTTGGTATTTTTCTTTCTTTTCTGTTCACCCACACAAAGAATGTCATTTTTTTTATCACTGGTAAGAAATGGCTTAAGAATGCTAACCTGTTAGCATTGGTGTTAAATTCTCATAATTCAGCTATAGATCAATTGCACAATAAATTCATAAAATAGAAACTCTCTCTAATGATAACAATTCACACTTTGGATAAATTAATAAAAAGTAATAGATAATGAAAAAAGAACAATATAAGCCAATAAAAAAATATTACATAAATACACCCAAGAAAACCTAGTGTGTGGAAAAACATACAAATCTTGGAACTTCTATTCAACAAAATAGCCAAATTTCTTTTGAACAATCTAATACAAGTTTGCTTCAATAATTACATATATAAAATCACTCCAATTTTAGGCAACCTCATGAACTTATAAATAATATATTAAAGAATTAAAAACAAAATTGTTGTTAAATATCTAGCTCAAGTTACTTTTAAGAAACCCCTCTCCACCTTCCTAGATAAAAAATAAAACTCAACACTCCTTCTTTGTGAGGAAGGTGTTTTGCACAACACCCATTTTATCCTTGTAAAATACAAAATATTCTTCACCAAAACCTTTTTTAGGATGTCTCCTATCTATTTATTTGTAGGAATGTATCAGATTTCATTGTCTCCTTCTTCATAAATCTCTGATGAAGAAAACTAGTAGCCACACCTTTTATTCAGCTTCATGGACAAGAGCTCATTCAATAGATTACAAGATTTTCACAAAAATTATTTTAGCCTCAAAATCCCCTCCCTCTATCCAAACCAAAGATCCTAGAATCATTGTGAATTAGGTGATTCTAGTGATCTGGTGATTCAAGTTAAACTTGCCTAGTTTTGTTGACTTGAAAACTTGGCTTAATGAGATATTGCTTGAAATCACCAAGTTGGGAGGGTGAGTGCTCCAAGATGGTGTACAAAAAGGGGTTATAAGTGGACACCTTTTTTTTCTAAAAATAGGTAAATCTGAACTTGGACAAGACATTTGAGGGTCATCCACTAAAAGTGACAAGATGTATAAAACATATAAATTGTAGTACTTTAAATCTACTTTCTAAACTACTAGATTTTTTACAAAATGGATAAGATTAGATGTGTCGAACCCTACACACATTAAAAATAGTCCCTAATTTTTTAGGAAACATAGCATAGTTGTTCTTATGTATAATGTTGTCACTGAGGTTTGCACCCTTGTCCAAGGCCTATGCACGAGGACAACCTAGTGAAACATGGAAACAACCTCCAAGCTGTAGGACTTGAACTACGAGGTTGAGTCTCTGGAGAAGGCCGGCTTCCTCTTACTGTCAGGGCACACCTATCTATTCTTAGAAGAAAAGGGAGAAAGAGAAAAATAAAGCAAATCTACCTAGTCTAATCTAAGGCGGTGATGCACCAAAATAGAGTGTTCAGACTCATTTATGCCCATATATGCGCTACAGAACTAGAGTAACATCCAAAAGTCATACACATCCAAACTTATATCGATCAATAATCACATACAGATCAAGAAACCAACTGAATGACACCAGGGAAAGGAGATCTCACTTGTATGTTATTCAATAGGCCAAAGGTAGATACAACATGTGGACTATTGATCTCAATAATGCATCAATGAGAGGCAAAACAATGCATATGCACATTGATGGCTAAAAGAGATGATACGGGATGTTATCTAACTCAGAGACAAAGGGGTTTTTACACTGCAAATCCGCGAGCAGTAGTAGAGAAAATTAGGAAGATTCGACCCTGGGAACAAATCACAAAATTGCCTTTATAGATCAGGCATAACTTGAAGATTTTTGTGTTACATTTACTTCCTACCTACTGGCATCAAACCCCAAAATATCCGATCAAAGATCACACTCGAGCATGATTCTGAAGTACCAAATTAGATATTTGACTGAAAGAACTCCTCAAGTAGATAGAGCGGCGCCAATGAATGATACTGACACAGTAGATGGATCGACTGGGACGATGGAGTGTTTCCCTATGCCTGGCATCCATTCCTGGTAGGTCAGAAATGATCGCGAAGATCAAATTGCAAGATAACATCGATCATCTTCATTTTTTGATTCATGAATCAGCCTAGTCAAAAGGTCGACCAGGCTCCTTACATGTCAACTAGGCCACGCGGGCCAACTATATTTCTTTAATTTGCCACCTGAGGAAGTCCTCCTATGGTTGACCTTCCGTCATCGAACTACTGCGCCACCCTTTAGACGGTTATCACTAACTGCGACAGTTATATTATTTGCCAGTCAGCCGTCAATCTTGATCGAGCCAATAGGACACGTGTCATCCAAGCACGTTGTCGCTAGAACTATCTCCTGAGCAGTTCTTCATAGTGCAATGGCACCCACCACAGATCTGTCTCCATCTGACAACCAGAATCACCTCATACTACCCTGCGCTATTCCTATTCTGGGCCCATCACATTTGGTGCCACCTTGGCAATCGATCTTCATCTGAATGACATATGGCAACAACTCAGGGATCCATTATGGCGAGACTTGACCCCACCTACATGTGGCAACAGGGCACCATGTCATTATACTAAAAATCTTGCAGCTTCACCATGGCGAGATGGCGCCTGCCGCCGATCCATTTCCAATCTGACGGTCACAAAAACTTGACCTCCCGCGACCCACCTTCTTTATTAAATTGTCAGGCCCACTGGCACGTGGCGTCAGCTTATTGGTCTGTCGATCACCCTAAATTTGATTACATCTGGCAGCATGGAATGCGGTCCTGCCAGGACATGTGGCGCAAGGGCGCCAAGTCGCCGATGTTATCTACCAAGCTGTTCTCGATAGCAAGACAACGTCAGTCATAGATCTCCATAGATCCAATGATCGTGAAGACTCGTCATTTCTCTTGAAACTACTGGGCCTGCTGAACATGTGTCATCATTTGATTCATTCTCCTGACGCCAATTGGTAAGACTTGACTCCCACCGACACGTGGTGGATGGTCGCTATGTCACCATGTTAAAACTCGTGCATCTCTGCCATAGCAAGATGGCGCCATCCGTTGATCTGAATCGATCTGACGGTGTGCAAGGAAGATCATTCCCCTCAGTGTATCGATGAATAAAAACTGGCCACGTATCAACGGTCTGACTAGTCCTCGCTAACATCCCCAGACCCACGAGGACACGTGTCCTTCAGGAGCAATGTCGTTAACATAAGACTCGCGCAGCTCTCCTATAGCAAGATGGTGCCTTCTGTCGATCGGCCCTAATCTGACGGTGGAGATCTTACCTTTCCATGTACTGGTGACACTGACTGAACTTTGACTTGGAGGATGTGGTTGCTCTTTATTGGCCCAATGAAACACCTCCCTGGTCTGACAAAGCACCAACTCAGAGGGTTCGTATTTCCTTGACCCCACTGATGAATACGTGGCTACATCTGATTCACCACCGTGGCGCTAGGCCTACCTCTGCAATGTGTCTTCAAGGTGTCATCGCGCTATCATAAATATTGTGCATTTTCTTTATAGCGTGATGGTGCCAACCGTCGGTCTGCTTAGATCTGACAGCCAGAAACTTGCGGGTCGCAACATTAAAATATTAATTCAAGGCTAACCATTGCATGAGCCATGCTTTCAAAATTTATATCCTTGGTGGCAAAACCAGAGGTAACACTTCTGGTGACTCATAGGGGGCATGAGCTTGCTCGATGCATGACCAGTGCCTGAGAATGATCCATTGGGCCATGGAGTCAAAAAAGAGGGCCTAGAAGGTATGGAACCAAGAGCTGCAAGAAACCCTAACCCTAAATGAGGAAATCAAAACATTAAAAGCCCTTGAACTCTAGCTCTGTCCCTGCGACTTGGAAACAAAAAATAGGACCTCCTCAGCAACCTGAGACTTGTCAAAATTTTGAGAACTAGTGACTCACGAAGTGAGCCATGTGCACGTGAACTTATTGAAAAACAAGAACAACAAGAAGAAACTAAACTAATTATGTACATGGATTCACAATCCTTTAGAAATAGGGCTTTAAATGGATCCCATTGACTGGAATGGGCAGAACTTCACCATTTGGCCTGCTTAGCTGGAACGCATTGGCCTATTTGCAATTGGAGATCAGATAAGGGCCACTCCACAATGCATCAAATTTAGAATGTCTTCCTGGTTTTGCTCTGTTTGAATCCCACTTGAGAACCAAATCCCCTTCTCTAAAGATTCTGGCCCTTGCCTTCTTGTCAAAGCTCCTCTTCATCTATTGTTGATGTATCTCTAGAGTTTGCATAGCTTTGCTTCTCTTTTCTTCCAGTTCAATTAGTTTTTCCATTCTTACTGACATGGCATCATCTTCAATTAGTTCCAACTGATGAGCCAACTCCAAGGATGGGAATTCCAATGAGATTGGGAGTCTGGCCTCCCTACCATATACCAGCACAAAAGGTGAATTCCCAATAGATCTCTTGGGCATTATCCTATCAGCCCATAGAGTAGTTCTTAGCTTCTTATGCCAGGCCCTCTGGTTGTCTTCTATTGTTCTCTTTATGATTCTGATTAAATTCTTGTTGGAAGATTCAGCCAAACCATTACCTTGAGGATAGTAGTTTGATGATGTGCTCAGATAGATGTTATGATCCATTGCCCATGCACAAATCTGGGTTCCAACAAAAGATTTGGCATTATCTGAGATGATAGTAGAAGGAGCACCAAATCTAGATACAATTCCATCAAGGAATTCAACAACTGATGGCTTTGTAGCATCCTTCAAGGCAACTGCCTCTGTCCACCTAGTGAAATAATCAGTAGCAGCCAAAATCCATTTATGACCTGCACTAGATGGAGGATTAATGGGGCCTATAAAATCCAACCCCCACTGGGTGAAGGGCTGATCCACCTGAATAGGATGAAGAGGAAGAGTTGCAAGTCTATGTTTTCCTGAGAAGAAAGCGCACTTCTCACATTTTCTCACATACCTATGACAATCATGAAACAAGGATGGCCAGTAATAACTAGCCCTCGTGATCTTCATGGCAGTTGTTCTCGCAGAGAAGTGGCCACCATCAGGGCCATCATGGAGTTCTTTAATCATCCTTTCAGCCTGATCCTCTTCAACACATCTCAACAGGGTCCCATTAAAATCCCTCCTGAATAGGATATCATCAATCACAACATAGGGAATAGACTACAGTCTATATTGTCTTCTCTTGGCTCTATCCAATCCCTGGGAGTATCCATTCCCTGATAAAAAGTTCTTCATGTCATCCATCCAGCTCTTTGGGGCATTAACATTTCTTTCCACCTGCTGCTCTGCAATTACCATAGCAACTTCTTCATTTGAATCCTGACTTGATAAAATTTCTTTGCATAATCCTCTCCCTCTTACCAATTTGGTAATCTGAATGTCAACATCATATTCCATTACCCTAGTGATCCATCCAGCTCTCTTCTCACTGATATCTTTGTCTAACAGGAAGTCTTTTACACTTGCATGGGGCACCAAAAAATGGATCCTATTATGGGATAAGAGGTGTCTGAATTTTTTCAAGGCTCTAATGACTGTAAGGGCTTTCTTCTCAACAAAGCTATACTTATCTTCATATTCCTTGAGCCCTTCACTAAAGAAGGCTATGGGCTGCTCCTCATTCTTGTCATTTGTTTGAGTCAAGACAGTAGAAATACTTGACTCACCACCTAAAGTGTAGAGGATGAAATCTTTCTCAAAATTTGGGTTCATGAGGGTAGGGGCCGATGCTATGGCTGCCTTGATCTTTTCAAAACTCTCCTTCCCCTCCTTGGTCCATGAGAAGACCATATCTTTCTTGAGCATGGTTGTAAGGGGTTTCACCATGGTAGCAAGATTAGGAATAAATGTTCTTACAAAATTTACCCTACCAAGGAAACTTTGCAACCCCTTCTTGTGTTTAGGGAGAGGAAGGGCAAGTATTGCTTTTGTTCTTTCTGGATCAATGGTTAATCCATCCTTAGATACAATGTGTCCCAATAGTTTTCCTTGGTTTGTAGCAAAGACACACTTGGCTAGGTTGAGAGAAACCCCAAACTCTCTACATCTTAGAAATACCTATCTCAAATGATCAAGATGATCTTCTACATTCTTGGAATACACAGTTATATCATCAAGGTATACTAAGATAAACTTGTCAATTAATCTTTTGAAAGCTACCTACATTGCCTTTTGGAATGTGGCACCTGCATTTGTTAATCCAAATGGCATTTTGCAATAAGCATAGGTGCCCCATTTAGTAGTAAATGTTGTCTTGTATCTATCAGGCTCTTTAACCAGCACTTGGTTATAACTAGAAAACCCATCAAGAAAAGAGAATCTCCTTGACCCACTAACCTTGGACAGAATTTGCTCCATAGAAGGGAGAGGATGGTGATCCTTAAGGGAAGCCTGATTAAGATCCCTAAAGTCCACACACAATCTGATTTCTCCATTCTTCTTCCTCACAGGGACAAGGTTAGCTACCCATGATGAATGTTTAATAGGAAAAATTATGTTAGCTTCAATCAACTTGGATAGCTCTTTCCTCATCAAAGGTTCAATCTTGGGATTCACTAGCCTCTATTTTTGTCTTACTGGTTTGACCCTATCAACCAAATCTATGGTATGCTGAAACAAACTAGGATTGAAACCTTTTAAGTCATCATACATCCAAGAAAATACATCACTAAACTCTTGACATAGATGAATGAAATTTTCTTGCTCGGCTTCAGAACATACCTTTCCCATGTTAAGAGATTTTCCATCAGAAATAGTAACTAGGGCATGGTCATCCTTTTCTGCAGCTACATTCATTCCTTTATCCCTTGACTGATCATCAGGATTAAAGACACTCTCCAAGGTAATGAGACCCTTGGGAAGCTTGTTGGAACTGAGATGAATGATCTGATCACCATATTGATCTTGTAGTCTTGACTGATTTCTCTCTGAAAATTCTGCTTCATTCTGCAAGAAGCTCACAATTTGCTCATCAGACTCAAACACTTGCCAATGAGTATTATTATCAAGAATAGCAGGCCTTACCACCACCCTTATTTGTTGTTTCTTTTCTTCCTCAAGATTCCTTGGCACATCATAAGATGCTCCCACTGCTGCAAGTCTATCAGCATATTTATTTTCTCTCCTAGGAATGCTCTGAATATTAAATGCTTGGAAACCCTCAAGCAAATCCCAGACTCTGTGTTTATAAGACTTGAGCAGGCCATTTTTGGTGATATTCTGATTTCTCACTTGGTTCACTACCAACTCACTATCCCCATATACTTTCAAGGCTTGAATTCCCCTCTTTTGGGCAAGTAGGAGACCTTGGATCAAAGATTCATACTCGGCCACATTATTGGTACAACTGAATTGGAGTCTAAAAGAGAAATAATATCTTATTTGTGCAGGAGAGATCAACATAACACTAGCCCCTGATCCATTTCTATTCCTTGAGCCATCAAAGTACATACTCCATACTCCATTTATTTTGTCATTAGCCCTAACAAGGTTAGGAACTTGAACCTCTTTCTCTATTATGCAATATGTACTAAGGCCTGTCTCAAGAGTTTTTGACATAGGCTCAAACTAACATGTATTTTCCCACTCATCTAAGAAGAAATCAGGAATCACTGCTATGGAAGTGACAGGCTCGTTTACTATGTTATTTTCATCCATCTCTAGAATAGGGCAATTCATATTGATGAAGTTGGGAGTGTAGGGTTCAGTGTGATGAAGGGCTTGAGGTTCTGCTCTTATTGAAGCATTGGCCCCATATCTGGTCTTAAATGACATATAAGACCAATCAGTAGATATGAATCCACCAATTTGAGCAGTGAAGTCTCTTGAAAGACAGATGGCAAAATAGGGCTTGACCTCAGCAACAGATATGTCTTGAATCATAGTACAACCAGGGCATGCATGTAGTGCCATTTCCACACTTCTAAGGATGCCTACGGTTTTGACAGTACTCCCATCTAGTTGTAACACATCCCTAACAATGGGCTCATATTTTATCCCTAAAGCATCAACAACATACCTAGGCATTACTGAGCTACTAGCCCCCGAATCTATCATGCAATTATGGACTAATTTGCCCCCTATAATCAGAGAAACATAAAATGGAGGAGGTCTAACCTTTTTACTTGTCTCCATATCTCCTACTGGTTGTACTAAACTAGTGGCACTCTCCATGGTAGATGACCGATCCTTGGGTTCAATCCTTTCCAATTCTTGCTGCAGCATCTTCCTTTGCATTGGTATGGTAGCAACAGCATCCCACATGGAAATTTTTACATTGGTCTTCTTCATTTGCTCTACTACACTCAATGGTGCATTAGGAATTTTGGTAGAAACTTTGGGAGCTGCACTCATGAGAGGTTGAGATGGAGCAACATAGGGATCACTTGCATTCTCCTCTCTTGGACCTTGCCTTTGCTATTGTGAAGTGTTTGTTTGCTCATTTTCTGTCTGTGTGTTAGGTGTAACACTTGAAGTGGAGGCCTGCTTAGGAGAAGGAGGAGCAGCATGTTCCATAGCTCTCTTCTTACTTCTTGTGTTATGAGCAACGAAATCCTAGTTTACATTACAATGCTCCTCCATCTGGTGATTCATGAAAGAGCAATCGCCTTGCCTTTGGATATATGAGGCCTCCTTGGTATGATCTTCCTTGTATGGTTGCTTTACTATAGGCTCCTGGACAGTTAAGGCCAAATAAGATTCTTCCTTCTGACACATGCAATAGGTATAAGAATAGTTGCAAGAAGGAAAAAAATCTTGATCTTGGGCCAAGTTATTTTGAGGGACTATAGCTCTATTCTTATTTGAGCTTGAAGCAGAAGCATGACTATTCTGCCTATTCTGATCAAAAGAGCTATTCCACTGATTAGGAGGCCTACCACCACTTGGAGCCTGATATTGTAATTGGGGAGGTTTGCCACTTTGGGCTTGCTGCCTTTCTAAGGCTACCACCTTGTTACTCATCTTTTGTATTAGAGAAAAACTATCCTCTAATCTCTTCCCTTGGTCCCTCAACTCCCTCCCCTACTCTTGTAATTTTTTATCCAGGGTCTTCTCTCTTTTATCTGTGTTTAGCACTAGACCTTGGAGCATTTCCTTGAGTTCATCTATTCCGTTTGAGGATGTGGAAGCTTGGGGAATTAGAGTAAGGGCTTGTGATGTAGGAATTGTAGGAAGGGGAGCTATTACTGGTTGGTGGTTGGGGACATCCGGAAAGAAGGGCATAGGAGGTCTTGGAGCCAACTTTCCTCCTTGTATTAGGATGTTCTCAGCTTTTATGGTTGTCTCATAAGCATTCGGTAATGTATCTCCCCCCATAGTTTGGATTGTAGTGGCAATGTCACTGTTGAAAGCTCTAAGGTAATGCAAGAAAGCATTACCAGGGGTAGGTTTTACTATAGTAGGTATTCTATCCCATGTCTTTTGGAATCTATAGTTAAAATCATTCATACATTCATGGGGGTCTCTTTTTATTGTAGTCAGTTGCTCTAATAGTGACAAATGGTCACTCTTATCCTCAAAATGTTTGCATAATCCTGCTCCTAGTCCATCCCAATCAGTTATAGAACCATGAGCTAAGCCTCTATACCACTGTAATGCTTTTCCTTTTAAAGATGAGGCTAGAAGTCTGACAGCAACATCATCCTCTGTAATACCATGAATATTACAGACATTTGCTACCTCTTGGATATGCTCTAAAGGGGAAATAGAAGTTTCACCAGTAAAATTAGGTATACTTTTTAGTGCAGCTACTAGTATATCATGTCTTTGGGCTAACAATAGAGGGCTTCCACCATTAAAGGTGGAAAAAGCATGAATCCTTGGGTGTGCCATATAGACAAGCGTTCTATTGATGAGGCTAGATGGCAATCTAGGTTGAGTTCGAACAGTAGGAGGAGTAGAGACAAATCTTACAGGTATATTAACTATTATTCCACCTCTAACTGGTGATAATGAAGCTCTAGTCCTCCTTCTTCTAGGATTCAAAAGTGAGAGTTCTTGATATTGAAAATTACCTCTAGAAGATGCCCTTGTTTTAGCCCTAGGCATGAATTTCTGCAACTTAGCCTGAAACCAGATTTATTGATGTTCAGAGTCACAAAGTACTTGAAAGATCAACCTCTTGAAGGCTTGAATACTGAAGCCAGCACTACTTCTTCAGCGTTGATCCCTGGAATTCTCTCTTCTTAACACTAGTAGAGCTTAAATCTTCTGATATGAGTCCCACCGGGCATGCCAAAAACTGTTGTCACTTAGGTTTGCACCCTTGTCCAAGGCCTATGCACAAGGACAACCTAGTGAAACATGGAAACAACCTCCAAGCTGCGGGACTTGAACTATGAGGTTGAGTCTCCAGAGAAGGTTGAGTCTCCAGAGAAGGTCGGCTTCCTCTTACTGTCAGGGCGCACCTATGTATTCTCAGAAGAAAAGGGAGAAAGAGAACAATAAAGCAAATCTACCTAGTCTAATCTAAGGTGGTGATGCACCAAAACAGAGTGTTCAGACTCATTTCTGCCCATATATGCGCTACAGAACTAGAGTAACATCCAAAAGTCATACACATCCAAACTTATATTGATCAATAATCACATACAGATCAGGAAACCAACTGAATGACACCAGGGAAAGGAGATCTCACTTGTATGTTATTCAATAGGCCAAAGATAGATACGGCATGTGGACTACTGATCTCAATAATGCATCAATGAGAGGCAAAATAATGCATATGCACATTGATGGCTGAAAGAGATGATACAGGATGTTATCTAACTCAAAGACAAAGGGGTTTTTACACTGCAAATCTGTGAGCAGTAGTAGAGAAAATTAGGAAGAGTCGACCCTGGGAATAAATCACAAAATTGCCTTTATAGATCAGGCATAACTTGAAGATTTTTGCATTACATTTACTTCCTACCTACTGGCATCGAACCCCAAAATATCTGATCAAAGATCACACTCGAGCATGATTCTGAAGTACCAAATTAGATATTTGACTGAAAGAACTCCTTGAGTAGACAGAGCAGCGTCAATGAATGATACTGATGCAATAGATGGATCGACTGGGACGGTGGAGTGTTTCCCTATGCCTGGCATTCATTCCTGGTAGGTCAGAAATGATCGCGAAGATCAAATTGCAAGATAACATCGATCATCTTCATTTTTTGATTCATGAATCAGCCTAGTCAAAAGGTCAACCAGGCTCCTTACACGTCAACTAGGCCACACGAGCCAACTATATTTCTTTATTTTGCCACTTGAGGAATTCCTCCTGTGGTTGACCTTCCATCATCGAACTACTACACCACCCTTCAGACGGTTATCACTAACTGCGATGGTTATATTATCTGCCAGCTGACCATCAATCTTGATCGAGCCAATAGGACATGTGTCATCCAGGCATGTTGTCGCTAACACTATCTCCTGAGCAGTTCTTCATAGCGCAATGGCGCCCACCGCAGATCTGTCTCCATCTGACGACCAAAATTGCCTCGTACTGCCCTGCATTGTTCCTATTCTGGGCCCATCACATTTGGTGCCACCTTGGCAATCGATCTTCATCTGAATGACATATGGCAATAGCTCAGCAATCCATTCTGGCGAGACTTGACCCCACCTACACGTGGCAACAGGGCGCCATGTCATTATACTAAAAATCTTGCAGCTTCGCCATGGCAAGATGGCGCCTGCCGCTGATCCATTTCCAATCTGACGATCACAAAAACTTGACCTCCCGTGACCCACCTTCTTTATTAAATTGTCGGGCCCGTTGGCACGTGGCATCAGTTTATTGGTCTGTCGGTCACCCTGAATCTGATTGCATCTGACGGCATGGAATGCGATCCTGCCAGGACACGTGGTGCAAGGGTGCCAAGTCGTCGATGTTATCTACCAAGCTGTTCTCAATAGCGAGACAGCGCTAGTCATAGATCTCCACGGATCTGACGATCGTGAAGACTCGCCATTTCTCTCGAAACTACTAGGCCTGCTGAACGCGTTTCGTCAATTGATTCGTTCTCCTGACGCCGATTGGTAAGACCTAACTCCCGCCGACACATGGTGGATGGTCGCTATGTCACCATGTTAAAACCCATGCATCTCTTCCATAGAGAGATGGCACCATCTATTGATCTGAATCGATTTGAAAGTGTGCAAGGAAGATCATTCCCCTCAGCGTATCGATGAATAAGAACTGGCCACATATCAACGGTTTGACTAGTCCTCACTGACATCCCCAGACCCATGAGGACGCGTGTCCTTTAGGTGCAATGTCGTTAACATAAGACTCACGCAGCTCTCCTATAGCATGATGGCACCTGTCGTCAATCGGCCTTGATCTGACGGTGGAGATCTTACCTTTCCATGTACTGGTGACGCTGACTGAACTCTAACTTGGAGGACGTGGTCGCTCTTTATTGGCCCAATGAAACACCTCCCTAGTCTGACAAAGCACCAACTCGGAGGGTCCGTATTGCCTTGACCCCACTGATGAATACGTGGCTACATCTAATTTGCCACCATGGCACTGGGCCCACCTCTGGAACATGTCTTCAGGGCATCATCGTGCTATCATAAATATTGTGCATTTTCTTTATAGCGCGATGGCGCCAACCGTCGGTCTGCTTAGATCTGACGGCTAGAAACTTGTGGGTCGCAACATTAAAATATTAATTCAAGGCTAACCATTGCACAAGCTGCACTTTCAAAATTTAAATCCTTGGTGGCAAAACCAGAGGTAACATATAACACAAAATATCAAGTTATATTTAGTATCTTGCATATCCCTTTGGTAGGATGATAGTTAAAAGTCATATCTAGAAGTTGTGTATTTTTTGTAATTTTATGATGAGTATTTTTTTATTATGAATTATTGAACTGACTACATCCTGAAATTTTGGTATCTATTTATGTCAAAGCATTACTTGCATCAAAAAAACTAAAAATGATTTTTTTAATAAAAAAGTGTATAGAATCATGCATACAATAGTAATATATAATTTATTTTGAATTTGGTTAAGTATATAAAATTTATTAAAAGAATCATAGACATATATTTGTGAGGAATGTCAAGTCATTAGTAAAAGTAATTAAAATTTACAATGTTAATGTTGTCCAAAAAAAAAATTTTACATGGTTAGAAAGCTAAGAAGATGTGTAAGATTATGGTGTTGATTTTAGTGATACCCACTTTACCATTAGAAAACTTGATGAAGGCAAAGATGAGAATTCAATTTAGAAGATGAAAAATGTCTAAAGGAAAAAATTGGAGGGAAAACAATCTCCCAAGCCTTTGGGTCATTTCCCTATGATATCACCAAGCCATAACTTGATCAGGTTTCTAGGATTCAAGTAACCCAATTGGGTTATGAAATGAAAAATTTCATTCAAAACTTGATTAGGTTTTGAAGAACTAAAAGTAGGCTTTACTTTGAAGGTCATAACTTTCACATATAGAGTCCAATTGACTCTGTTCAAAATGCATTGAAAAGATATTGAAGAGATCTAAAACATGATGTAGATAAATCAATCTTATGCCATGAAAATTTTATTTTCCATAAATTTGAAGCAAACATAATCTAAAATAGGTAGTCATTATTTTCCAAATGCATAATCAATAGGTAAACACAAATTCTAACATAGTGCTAATTCTCTCTCTCTAAAACACATACACACAATCACTCACTAGATAAATAATTCCTACGATATATCTCTTACTTTTCCTAAGCTCTCACATTCTTTGACTAACTAATAACCTCTCTCTCACACACACACACACAAACACACTCACTCACTTGTTACCCTTATGCATTGTCTCTCACCAACTAATCCCTAAGCCTCTCTCTCTCACACACACACCCCCTCCCTCTCTCTCTCTCTCCATCATATTCCCTAATTTTTCTCTCTCATGTCCCTCTCTATCCATCACTTCATCTCTCTCACTCTCTCCATCTCTATCTCACTCTCTTTTGTCATATCCTCTCTCCCCCTCTCTCTCTCTCTCTCTCTCTCTCTCTCTCTCTCTCTCTCTCTCTCTCTCTCTCTCTCTCTCTCTCTCTCTCTCTCTCTACCAATTCATCTCTCTCCCTCCATTATATCCCCTAATCTATCTCTCCTATGTCCCTCTCTCTCTCTATCCTATTCCCTAATCTCTCTCTCCTATGTACCTCTCTCCATTACTTCATCTCTCTCTCACTCTCTCCATCTCTCTCTCTTATCCTATCCCATATCCCTCTTCCTATCCCCTACTCTCTCTTTCTCTATCTCTCTCTATACATGAAGTTCCCATTTCAAGGATTAAAGGTTAGGGAGAGAGAGAGGGGGGGTTAGGGATGAGGGATCACAAAGAGAGAGAGAGAGAGAGAGAGAGAGAGAGAGTAGGGGATAGGAAGAAAGAGATGGGACAGGATAAGAGAGTGAGAGAGAAATAGATAAATAGAGAGAGAGAGAGAGAGAGAGAGAGAGGGGGGGGGGGGGGGGGGGGGATTGTACATGGATAGAGAGAATTAGAAATATGGACAGAATGCATTATGATGGAGAGAGAGAGAGGGGGGGGGATAGTATAAGAGAGAGTGAGAGAGATAGGGGATAGGATGGAGAGAGTGAGATATATGGAGAGAGACGGAGGCGAAAATAATACGGGGAGAGGGAGGGAGAGAGATGTGGAAGGATAGGATAGAGATAATAAGAGAGAAAAGGAAGTATGTGTGTGTGTGGTTTTGTGAGAGAGAGAGGGGGGGAGGGGGATAGGATAGAGAGAGAGAGAGAGAGAGAGAGAGAGAGAGAGAGAGAGAGAGAGAGAGAGAGAGAGAGAGAGAGAGAGAGAGAGGTTAGGAGTTGGTGTGAGAATGAGAGAATCTAATAGTTAGTAAGAGAGAGATTAGGAGTTAATGAGTGAATGAATGAGTGCTTTCTTGTGTGATAAAGGGATAGAGGGAGTGAGAGAGATGATAGACAGATAAAAAATATCATAATACTCTTACCTACCTATCTGCCCCATGTTTGGAAAATAATGACTACTTATTTTAGATCATGATTGATTATAATGGATGGAAAATATATTATTTATTTCCTACTATTATTTTAGTTACACAATTTTGTAGATCTCTTCATAGCTTTCCAATGCATTTTGAACAGAGTCAATCAAAGTTTGGATGTGAAAGTTATGGCTTTCGGAGTGGAGCCTATTTTTTATTTCTTCAAAACCCGATCAAGTTTTGAATAACCCAATCAAGTTTTGAATAGATTTTTCATCCTAGAAACCTGATTGAGTTTCAAAACCTAATTAGGTTTTATTTTTTATGTATTTTTGCTAGGCCTCATAACCAAGCCTAGCCGCTTTTTTAAAATTTCATATAACTTGATCAGGTTATTGAAAATTTGACCTTTTTTTTGTGAGGGGGGCATGGTGTCCACTTTTCTGTACACCATCTTAGTGCACTTACTAAGGGACTCATGAAAAAAATGTCATAATTCACTAGCAGAAATCAATTGTGTAGCAACCTATTTGGGCAACTTAAAAACAAATAAAATACAATAATTTTTTTAAACATTTTTTTCCTTATAACCCTAAAAGGCCTTTTAATTTTTTAGTATGAAAAGAAGAGAGGAAAAGTGAGAGAGAGAAAGAGAAACCATAAGTTTTCAAAAAGAAAGAAAGAAAAGCATCTAAGAGATCACAAATGAATTTGGAGAGGTCATATATTTCCATTGGAATTAGTGTTATGGGACTCAAACTCGCCCCTAAGTTGGAAAGTCAAAATTGGGCCCAGACTCAGATCAGTGACCAGACTCAGCCAAGATTTGGCAAGGACTCGAAAAATTGAAAAACCCATGAAATTCAAAGATTTTTAAGGATTTAAACATTTTTTCATGCATCATTGTGTCAATTAAAATCAAATACATAATAATTGAATAAATAGAAGCTACTTAACACTAATACACAATTTTGCATAGATCACATAAGTATAAAAGTGAATTTCTGAAGAAAAAAAATTGAATCACATAAAATAAAGTTAAACATAGAGTCATTGTCAAATTTCTACAATATATGAAATCCATGGAATCAAAAGTTCAAGACATATATCAAAATATTAGCTAGAATGTACAAGACTAAGGTTCATAGTACTCTATGCCCTCTTATGAATATGCTCAAGATAAGTCATGGAAGATTCAAATTTTAAGAAATATGTTTGTTACAGCTTATGTGTGCATTGTAGACAACAACAGGGATCTCAAGTATGTCTATCAATTTTCTTGGTGAAACACAATCTTTAACGATGGAAATATTTTAATAACAATTATAGTTGGTTTATAATTTTTTTAAAGAAAATGATTAAGGACATAGGCAACAACACATATACATGTAAGTCTAAAATTTTATAACTTTATGTACAACACTAGAGAGTTCTAACATTCATGAACACATAAATCTAAAAAAAGCTCATAGACATAATTTTTTAAGTCTAAAACAAATATATGTAAATCTAAAAATATCTGTACAATATTATTAAACTCTACAATGGTGAAAGTGACTTCTTCATAATGAAACCTAGATAGTAACCAATATTGGTAGTGAGCCTTCAACTTGGGTAACTATCCTTAATTTTAAGATATAGGGCTATTTAGCTATGTAATTTTCTATAACCCGTTTAATGGCATTTGAAGATTTAAACACAAAATTTCCTATAATATGACAAATATTGTTCATATTTCAAGACTGGAAGCTGACTATATTGGTTTATAACTATCCTTCTAAAATCTATAGAAGAACATTAACTTTTTTAATGTAAGGATATAGTTCTAGATTAGTTTTCAAAAACATCATTACTTTCTTAGGTAAATACTAGTGTACAAGTACCACAATAATATCACTCCAAAGGCATCAAGTCCTACACACAAGGAAAAGATGGGAAAGGAAAATTTCCTAAGAATAAGCTTGTCAAAATCAATTTCAAGCATTCATAACTACATAAGGCATATTGTCAGATAGTCAGCATTCTTTCTGTTGGAATTAACAAGTGGGAAGATTTACTTCTGAGAGGGGGCATGAATCAAAAGTAACTAACTTTAACCTTTTCAAATCCTTTTAACTAAAACTATTCACATGCATCTAATTTATATAATAAACATAAAAGTAAAGATATGCATGAAAATAGACAACACATAAATTTGGTAACCTAGAAACCCTCCAAAATGAGAAGGTAAAATTGGGGTGGGGATGACACCCACAAAATATCACTACAACAATGTGTAATTGTTCAAGGTTACAAATGTTTGACCACTTCCAATGGTCTGCCCTGTGAAAGGCCTATCCTGTTAAAGACTTTATACTATGTTAAAAGTGACCTGGTTAAAGGATTTCACTACCCTTCTAAAATTAGGCTTGGTTAAAGGACTTTTGTACATTCACTTGGAATGCCACCCTGTTAAAGGATTTACAAATGGCTACTAAGCCAATCTAAGTCCATAGGATTTCCATATATAATACAATTGCTAGAGAGTATTAGAAAACTTTTGACTTGATAGCTTTGCAATCTTCAATTGTTGATTCTAGATACCTATTCTGCTCTTACTGATCTGATCCTTACTTGATCTGATATGTCACTCTTTGAAGTTCTGATACTCTATTCTTCAATAACTAGATTCTACAATGCTGCTATGTTCTTCACTAAGTCTTTCAAACTCCCCTCTGAATTTCGCTATAGTTCACCCATACACTTCTCTCATCCATGTATACAATGGGGTTTTGTCCTCCTTTTAAGGAGTTCAAAGACTTAGGATTAGGTATGAATATACAATCAATATTAGATCTTCATTTCCTACTCATTTCTTGCATTTTTCCTATTGGTTGCATGCCTTCTCCATTGTTCTTATTGGTTGCATGATGATTACATAGGTAATGCAAAAGATTTGATCTTATCTTCAAGATCCTTTGAGATTCATCCTATGTTGGCTCCAAAAATAGTTTACATCTAAGTTTGTGAAGGCACAAACTCATATGTTGATTCTATATTACCCAACACATACTAGTTGTTGATGCTCGGCACATATAGAAAAACTGGCTCACTCGGCTTCTATAAAAATTTTGTTTCTCTTGGAATCTATAGTGACTCAGCGTCTATACTTTGCTCAGCACTTGAACTTTTCTCAGCACCTAAAGATTGCTTGGCACCTGAAGTTCACTCAGCACCTATTGGATTTTCTAGTTTGGCATACACTGCAGCTCAGCTTCTATATTATACTCGGCATCAACTAAAGAATTGGTTAAGTGTATTGACACTCAAATGTCAAAACCAATTTGAGACCAACAATGTCCCCCTTTGACATGAGTGGAAAAAAAACTTAACTAAACTTTATCAATCTGATCTCTATGAGTATACTACATAATCTATTTGACATATGTACAAGACTTCAAAACTTATTCAAAATTTTGTATACCTCAAAATCTTGTAACTCCCTTTGAGGTGATGTTCCATTACCTTTCCTCTAACCAAAAATTCTTATGTTGAATATGTCTCATGTTGATGTATCTAATACTCTTTGCCTTATCTGCCTTTGTCTGTATCTACGTACCCTATTTTTTCTTCCTATACTCTGTATCTATTCCTTTTTCACATCTTCTTGCAGTTTTGCATCCTTTTGGCTTTATTACTTCCTCAAAAAGTGAATTTTGAATATCTCCCCATTTGGATATTCTTTATTGCTTCCATCAAAGAATGTATTATGTGACTATTCTTATTTACATCTCCCCAAAACATTATAAATATCTCTCCCTTTGGATATTCTTTATTACTTCCATCAAAAAATGTATTTTGTGACCATTCTTATTTACATCTCCCCAAAACATTATATACACCCCTTTCTATTTACGCACTATATCCAAAAAATTATATCTCCCCCTTTTTGACACTTTTGTCAAAGGGTCCTAAGGATAAATAGAATACTTTGCCAAAAATGTTTTATTTACCTCCATAATCATCTTGAGAGAAGCATCCCAATTATCTAAAGCTATCTCCAATGACTTGTATTGGATTGTTGTCTCTACTACAAGATGAACAAGGCTTTCTAAAGTAGAAAGATTAGGACCCTTCTTTAGAACATTTCCTGCATAGGCTTATTCTTTATGGAGTACTTCCAAATGTGGGGTTATGGAGGATTGAATATGCATCAATTTGGCCTTAATAGTGGCCTCTTCTACTGTCAGCATAGCTAATTCCTTCTGTGTGTGAAGTGTAGATGCAAAATGCTTCTCAGTTTGAGTTGGATCTTTTGGTAGTTGAGTGTTGGAAATCTTTAGATTTCGCTCCAAGCTCAGTATCCTTTGGCTTGTCTCCTATGTGAAATATGAGGAATCACACAACTTGTTGTACAATAAGAATACATTCTCACGTACTTTCTTCACTTTTTCAATCTTTGTCACCAATTCAACTTCTAAAAGTTCTATTTCACTTAATATCTTCTCATTTAATTAATTCTAATAATTTGACATTTGTTTCTAGGTCCTCATTCTGTACCTAGTCCACAATGTTGTATAATTGCATCATATGGGCTGGGTTTCATCATGTACTTGCAAGTTGAATGCATCAAGAAATATTTCTTTGATTTCCACTAGTGCTTGATTTTTCTTATACTCATTTATGGGTATCTCTTGCCTCTTTCTCCTTTCTAGTGGCTCTTGTACTTCATTTATCTATTGTAGGTTCATGGTTCTTGAGTCATAGCTTGGTATGAATATTTCTTCATCAAGTGCAAGGTCTCCATAGTGAAGTACCCTTGCAACCTTTGTAGTTCTTGAGCCTAGCACTAAAATTTGCAATGGCACTACATCAGTACTCAGCTTCTTATTAGGAGTCCCCGAGGTAGGCAAGTTTACTAATGTTTGTATTGCCTCCTGCTCCTTAGGGGTTTTCTCTTCTTCTTTCTCCTCTTGTCTACTGCCTTTATCAATAATGATAATTTGAGTAGGTGCACCTTGACTTTGTGAAGTAGGAGAATCTTGCCTTGCTTGTTCCTTTACTTGCTCCTTAGCAGTTGTTGGTACTTTTATTGTAGAATTAACCTTGGCAGTTTTTTCTTCTTCTTCTTGCCCTTTGGGTTGATCTTTTTTAGTTTTGGAAGGTTGTGAATATTGGTCTTGTGTTCTTTCTTTCTCCCTAGTTATTTCTGCTACAACTTTCTATAACTCATCAACACTCACCAATATTGGATTTATACAAAGTTGTGCCTGTAGTGTGGATTGGTGAAGGATCTTTTTGAGATCCTCGGTAGTTAAGGGATTGATGTTCTGACTTGAAGTGTTAGGAACATCCTTTACAATGACTATTTTTGTAGGTGTTGTATGTGGAGGGCTTGGTGGTGGTAGTTGGGTGTCTTGGGCACCCTATTCAATCTTCTACTCTTCAGTTGCTGCCTCTTGACCATGTGTCTTCTCCACTATCTCTTTCTCTATTTATTTCTCTCCTTCATCTTTTTCTTTCTCTCTTTATTCCTCTTTCTCATTCTCTTCTTCTTCTTCATCATTCCTACCCTCAAATGGGTCTTCCTACCCTTCCTTTATAGTAGTCAAACCATATATTAATTTCCACATTTGTGTGGATTTTTTGACAACATCTTTTGTCTGGTTTTGCAAAATTTTGAAGCCTCTCTATTTGGGTGCAAATTTCCTCCCATGCTTCTTACTAGCCTTTTTTATTTGACCTTTAGTAAGGTCTAGCATTACATGATCCAATGCAGACTCTCTTATTTCTTTCTCCATTTTTAGACAGTAATGCCATTTATTCTCCACTAATGAGCTTAGCTCCTTAGGCATTAAAGTATCTAGTTCAAGTGGGGTGGGTAGTCTTGAACTTAGCCATCATAGTGTAGATGGAATCTTCCACTATGTTTTTTTGTTCTTTTGATAACTTATTGAAATCTATGGTCTTTAGACTAGATAAATCTCCATTATCTCTAATATTATTGCAAATGTTTTCTAATTTAGAAGTGGTTGATCAACTTACTAGTCTAAATTGATCCTCGTCAGACTCTATTCTTTCCTCATCTAATTCTGGGGGTGTAACATACCTTCTTATCTTCTTTTTCTCTCTAGGCCCCTCTTGTTCTATTTCCTTTTATTTCCCTTTTTCCTTTGTGCCTTGTGTTGTAGCCCTAGTGTTATTTCTTGTAGTTGGCTTGGCTTGGCTTGGCTTTGCAAGTTTCTTTTTCTTCCCTTTGGGTTGTGCAACTAGCTACTTCTAATCTTTCCTTTTCTTTGTCTCAACCTTTGGTGCTTCTTGCTTGGCACCTTCCTCTTTATTTGCATCCTCTCCCATACCTTGGGTTAGGGAAAATGGCCCTTGATCTTTCTCTTCTTCATCACCCTCAATATCTTCACCTTCTTCCACTGATTCTTCTACAATACCTTCGCCAAATTGGCTTTCAACTTCTTAACAAGCTTTTCTTTCTTCTTTAAAGTGGAAGCAGTCTTCAACTCCATATCCACTTTGGATCTCACCACATCATACATTTCAAAATGTGGTGCATCCTTGTCAATCTTCTCTACAAGTAGTGCAATTATTGCTACTGATGCTTCATCTATGTTTATTTCATACCCAAGAGGTCTCAACCATCTCACTCTTGGTATGCTAGCTTTTATGTATGTGTAATCAATATTTATAAGGAAACATACATCATTTACATGTTTCTCTACTAAAAAAACTGGAATTCTGAGCCTTTGCTTCATTGACTTCTTAAAGTCTTCAAAATAGCTAGTCATCAAGGTCTCAAAATTAGCTCCCATTTGCTCTACATATTCATTGAGTTGAGCTATAATAGACTTGTCAATTCTCCATACCTCTTTACCAAATGAAGGAAATTCATTCTGAACATAAAAGAAAATACATATCAAAATTGCACCAAATTTGCATTGTGCTCCCTTTGTTCTTTTGTTTGCTGCTAGATTTTCATTGATATGTTGTAGTTGCAACTCTGCAAGATCATATGTATGATCCTTCTTCACAAGTTTGTATCCTACATCTACTACAATATAAGACACACCATTGAGTCTACTAGATTGGTAGAATTTGTGTGCTATAACACAAGCTACAAAGTCAACTAGAGGGTCTTGGATAGTGTCAATTGTCATCCCTCTTTTATTCCACTTTGCACCAGTATTCTTCTCAATCACCTCCTTTCCATCACTCCTAAGAGTCTTTGGCCAATCTAGGGTTGGGTACCATGTCACTCTATGTACAATTCTCTTTGTGATCTTTATGGGGTTTTCCTCCAACCATAAACTACCATCATGCATTCGGCTCAATACTAGTCTAATCCATTTAGTCTTGAACACTGTAGGAAATTCTAGGGCATGCTTTAAACCCTTGTTTTCAAAAAATTTGTATTCTTCCTTCAACACTCCATTCTAATATAATTTCTCGTATGCCTCCCTCATTTCCATATCTCCTATGGCTCTATTTTTTTACTTGTAGCATTTCCTTACGTCTTGAACCATTACAACCTTTGGGGTATGATGGAAAGGGCTCCTATGGGATCATTCTTGTATGCAACCTCTAGGATTGGATAAAAATTGTGTTGTCTAACATCTTTGGACACTAATTGGACTTGAAATGATTTCTTCTCCTGAGATTTTCTAGAGCTAGATGCCATTTTACACAATCTAGGGTTTCAACATAAAGAAAACATGAAACTATGTAGCTCAGCATAGTTGTAAATACCTTAAAATTATGGAATCATGCTTGGAATTCTATTGAAATCTTCTTACACACTAGTTTCTCTTATTTTTATTCACTCTGTGCTCTTTCTTATCTTTTTTCTTCATTCACAATGAAGAAAAATGAATTAAAATATAACATTATACCCCATTTCCATTGCATTTAATGCTCAATACATTTACAATTGTCCACTCAGCTACTGAAGGACTCTACATTACTAGGCTTCCATTTTCTTTCCACTTCTTAGCTTCCACTAGAGTATTACTTGCTCAGTTTCAACTAAAATTTCTTCTCTACTTGGCTTCCTCTACCAATTTAGCTCCTATTGATCATTTGGCTCCTATAGTCTTGACAGTCAACTTGGCATGTATTGGATTTTTACTTGGCTTCTAAGGCAACTTGGAAACACTTCCAAAATCTTAAACTTTTGACTTTGCATCTTTTTTCATGCTGATCTATTCCTTTTAGTACTTTCTTGTCTAGGAACTGATGTATGATGAAACTTTTTAAATTAGTCCCTTATCCCTTCTCTTTCTTAGTTTGATGAAGTGTGACCACTTGACCTATTATGTGAAGTGATCCCTTCATTTGATGTGCTACTCCCATCTCTCTTCTTCCATGTCTTGTTCATTTCTCCTTTGATGTGTTCAACATCTACCTTCTCTTTACCTTTGTCATTCTTTGAGTTAGCTACCTTTGACCTAGTTGGCCAATTCCTACTAATATTACCAATGTTCAAGCAATTGAAACATGTGGTTTGACTCAACCATCTACTATAATTCCCTCTAAAATGTGTGCTTATGCAATTTTAAAGAATGTGTCCATATTCCTGACAGTAATGACAACCATACATAATGTTATAGTCCCAATTGTAAAAAAAGAACATGGTTACCTTCCCTTGCTGCCTAATTTGATGTCCACATAGGCTTTTATCTACACTCAAAAGCTCTATGTCCATACTCCTTACAATTGTAGTAGTGACCTTCGAATTTTGGTGTTCTGATAGTCCTAGTCCTATAGTTATGTGCTTGATGTCCTTGCTTTTTGCACTTATGATAGTAACTTGCATTCTTAGGCTTGTCATGCTAATGGGCATTCTTGCTCCTGCACACATTAGAGGCATGTCCCTTTTTACCACAAAAATGACAAGTAGGTTTAGTGTTCTTACCTTTGTTACTCCTTTCTTCTATAGTCTTGGATGATTCTCCTTGTTCAGTGCTAGTGTAACCTAGTCCTAAAGTGTCATTGCTTGCCCTAGGTGATTTTAGTAGCTGCTCAAAGTACTTGATGGCCTCATTGGGTTTTTTGAAGCTCTCTACAATTTCCTTCTCTCTTTTTAGGTAATTTTTTAGTTTTTTATTTTGCATCTTCAGCGTAGAGATCTCAATATCCTTGACATTCAGTTCATGATGTGCATTCATCATCTGACTCAGGGTGTCTAGCTACATGTTTGAAATTCTTGCTAGCTCAATTGACTTTTCTTCTAGTCTGTTGGAAAGGTTTCTCTTGTCTTCTTCTATCATGGCCTTGTCTTCAATGGCTCTTTTCTTCTATTTAGTCACCTCACAAAGCATCATGGCTTGTGATTCTTGTTCAAGATTGATTGTTCTAATTTATTCTACTTGATTTCCATTCTTCTCCATTAGGTCTTCTATTGCTACATTAAACTCTTTGGAACCTCCATTTGAAAATAGATTTGAGGTGTTAATCTCCTTGTATTGTGTGTCATTCTTAGCTATGGCAATCTCTTTTCTTCTTTTTAAGGATTTTCTCAGTTCTCCTCTAGCTTCTTCCAAAGCATGTAAAGCAAATTGTATGTCAATTGCTTAATTCTCTATGATATTCTCAAGTTTGTAGACTTCTATTTCCAGATCTTTTCTCCAAGTTGTGAGGCTCCTCCTTGTGAGAACTTGGCTTTGATACCAATTGTTGGAATTAACAAGTGGGAAGATTTACCTCTAAGAGGGGGGTGCAATCAGAAGTAACTAACTTTAACCTTTTCAAATCCTTTTAACTAAAATCATTCACATGCATCTAATTTATCTAATAAACATGAAAGTAAAGACATGCATTAAAATAGACAACACACAAATTTGGTAACCTAGAAACCCTCCAAAATGAGAAGGTAAAACTGGGGTGGGGATGACACCCACAAAATATCACTGCAACAATGTGTAACTATTCAAGGTTACAATGTTTGACCACTTCCAATGGTCTACCCTATGAAAGGCCTATCTTGTTAAAGACTTTAAACTTTATTAAAAATGACCTAGTTAAAGGATTTCACTACCCTGCTAAAAGTAGGCCTAGTTAAAGGACTTTTGTACATTCACTTCGAATGCCACCCTGTTAAAGGTTTTACAAATGGCTACTAAGCCAATCTAAGTCCATAGGATTTCCATATCTAATACAATTGCTAGAGAGTATTAGAAAACTTTTGACTTGATAGCTTTGCAATCTTCAATTGCTAATTCTAGATCCTTATTCTGCTCTTACTGATATGATCCTTGCTTGATTTGATATGTCACTCTTTGAAGTTTTGATACTCTATTCTTCAATAACTAGATTCTACAATGTTGTTTTTTTCTTCACTAAGTCTTTCAAATTCCCCTTTGAATTTTGCTATAGTTCACCCATACACTTCTCTTATCCATGCATACAATAGGGTTTCGTCCTCCTTTTAAAGATTTCAAAGACTTAGGGTTAGGTATGAATCTACAATCAATATTAGATCTTCATTTCCCACTCATTTCTTGCACTTTTCCTATTGGTTGCATTCCTTCTCCATTTTTCTTATTGGTTGCATGCTAATTACATAGGTAATGCAAAAGATTCAATTTTATCTTCAAGATTCTTCAAGATTCATCCTATGTTGGCTCCAAAAATAGTTTACAAATGAGTTTGTGAAGGCACAAACTCATATGTTGATTTTGTGTTACCTGACACATACTAGTTGCTGATGCTTGACACATTTAGAAAAACTATTTGACTTAACTTCTATAACAATTTTGTTTCACTCAGCATCTATAGTGACTCGACATCTATACTTTGCTCGGCGCTTGAAATTTTCTTGGCACCTAAAGGTTTCTCAGCACATGAAGTTCACTCGGAACCTATTGAATTTTCTAGCTCAGCATACACTACAACTCAGCTTCTATATTATACTTGACATCAACTAAAGAATTAGTTAAGTGTGTTGACACTGAAATGTCAAAACCAATCTGAGACCAACACTTTCTACATAATTTTTTACACACCCAAAAGATTGAAATAATAACATTATAAATTTTTGTCTCCATAATCTAAGATTGGTCAAGTAACTATTTAAAATTCAATCCTTAATAAATTCCTGACATACCACAACATCATTTTTATAATTAATATACACTAAGAAAAATACTTTCCACAAATCTCTATATCTATTATCTCATAAATTCGTAACTCTTTTTTGTTTATCTAATGAAATAATTGCAAAACTATACCAAATGAAATATATGATTTTTTTGCAATATATGATTCCTATACTTGGGAGAGTCAAGAGCTCAAGACTATGTGAGTCAAGAGATTCCTTGGACTCTCCAAGTCCAGATGTCATTTGCCTCAAAAATGTGGACTCTAGCTCAGACTCACAAAGTCTCATAACAATAATTGGAAGCATTAAGGAGTCAATAACAACACTCAACTCCTTTGCAAGAGGCAAGTGTTAAACATTGTTGATTTTTTTTTTAATGTTAATACATTCTTCATCTTTTGTTACAAAAAATTATTTTTAATTCCTAAATATTGAATGTTTTTAAACTAAATTACAAAATGCAAACTTGCAAACCCTACAATATTTTCAAAACTGATAAAGTTAAAGGATTGTTGCGAATGTAATGGCATTGCCCTTTTACTATATGTGTTTTTGAACTACAATGACCTCTTATATATATAAGAGAGTGAGAGAGTGGACATGTCACTTCATGGAACATGCATGTTCATAAACATAATTAAAATCTTATAGTTATGTGTATATATTATAAATATAAATATGTAATATCTCTTTGTGTGTGTGTGTGTGTGTGTGAGTGATTTATCTGAGTAAAGCTACAAAACATCAACACTTCTTCTTAGCTAGGGAGAATAAATGAACATGATAGATATTACACCATTGGTAATACTAGGAATGATAAATTGTAAGGATATATTTGATTAGAAGATATCCACCATCTTGATATCATGAGTATTGGCCTATCAGATTATCCACACTTGATATTCATCAAGTACTTTGGCGATTGACCTATCAAAATATCAACACATGATAGTCACCAAGTACTCAATAAGGTTTGATATCACATCTAATATATGAGTATTGGCCTATCAAAATATCAACACATGATATTCACCAAATACTCAATGAGTATGTGCAGGATCATGGTGTGCCAAAAAGTGGAAATTTGAAAAACATGTAGTTTTGAAATGTCTAAAAGCATTTGAAATGCACTTTTACTTTTTTCCCACCGATCTTGGTATCAAACCAAAAATGTAATACCTTGCTTCATTGAGTATTTGATTTGAAAACGAGTATCTGATTTTAGAATGGGTATCAATTTGGGAATGGGTATCCAATTTGAGAACAGGTACCCAATCTATGTTTCCAAGTTATTGCACCAAATTCAAATGTAAAGGAAATGGGGACCAATTTTTAAGAAAAATATTGATTTTTATTTACCAAACTCAAATGGGGGACTGATTATTATATATAGTTACTAAAATTTATTATATAGTATTAAATAATTATTATTATTTATTATATAATTATTTATTATATAGTTATTACTTATTATATATTATTATGTAATTATATATCATATATATTATTATTAAATATATTATATATATTACTAACCTAAGTTAATAAACTATATGATGATGTATGCTCCTAGGGGTCCCCCTTGGGACATACATGTGTTCTAATGAGTCCAAATGGGTCATGGGATACCTTAATTATGTATCATATATATTATTATCATATATTATATATATTAGTAACCTAAGTTAATAAACTATATAATGATATATGTTCCTCCGAGTCTCACTAGGGACATACATGTGCTCCAATGAATCCAAATGGGTCATGGAGTCATGGGATACCCTATGACCCATTTTGACCCATTATATGACAACATATCTTCGTAAGGGTCAAAGGATGCCTAGGACATATATCTTGAGTTTAAATAGGTAGAAAGGGGTTATGGAGTATCCTATGAACCCTTTTCACCTAATACATGGTAACATATGTTCCTAGGGGTCCTAGAACCCTTATAGACATATATATTGTGTTTTAATGGGTCGAAAGGGTTCATAGAGTATCCCATATTTTTTCAAGCCGTTACATCACAACATATGTTCTTAGGGGTCATAGGACCCTTAGGAACATATGTTGTCATGTAATGGGCCAAAAGGGGTCATAGGGTATATGATGACCCCTTTTAACCCATTGGAATACAACATGTATGGCCCTAGGGTATTAGGACCCCTGGGAACATATTTTATCATCTAATGGGTAAAAAATTGATCCATTAGAGCACAACACACATGATGATAAGGGTCCTTGGACCCCTAGCAACATATGTTCTCGTGTAATGTATCAAAAGGGGTCATAGAATACCCTATGACTCTTTTCTACCCATTAGAATACAAGAGGTATGTAAAGGGTCAAAAGCAATCACAAGATATCATTAACCCAATTCGACCTATTAGAACATACCATGTGTGTCCCAAGGGGTCCTACAAACTTTATGAACATATTTTGTCATGTAATAGGTAGAAATGTGTCATGGCATGCCCTATGACCCCTTTTTACCCATTATAACACATCATGTATGTCATTAGGGGTCCTAGGTCCCCTAAGAACATACATCATGTGTTTGAATGGGCCAAAAGGGGTTATAAGGTTCCTTATGACCCCTTTTGACCCATTAAACAATAACGTATATTGATAGGATTCCTAGAACCCCTAAGAATATATATCATGTATTCAAATGAGTTGAAAGAGGTCATAGAGTAACCCATGATTCCTTTTAATACATTATATGACACTATATGTTCTTAGGGGTCCTAGGACCCCTAGGGACATAAATCATGTGTTTAAATGGGTTGAAAGCAGTCATAGGGTAACCTATAACCTATTTTGACCCATTAAATGACAACATATGTCTGTAAGGGTTCTAGGACCCCTTAGGACATATTATAAACATTTATATGGGTCGAAAGAGTTCATAAGATAACCTATAACCCCTTTTGATACATTTCATTACAACATATGTCTCTAGGGGTCCTAAGACCCCTAAGGACATATTATAATCATTTATATAGGCCAAAGGGGTTCATAGGATAATCTATGACTTCTTTTGACATATTTCATTACAATATATGTCTCTAGGGGTCATAGGACCCCTAGGGACATATTATAATCATTTCTATGGTTTGAAGGGGGTCATAGCATAACCTATGACCCCTTCCAACAAATTTCATTACAACATATGCCTCTAGGGGTCCCAGGACTCCTAGGGACATATTATAATTTTTTATATGGGTAGAAAGGGGTCATAGGATAGCCTATGACCCCTTTTGACATGCTTCATTACAACATATGTCTCTAGGGTTCTTAGGAACCCTAGGGACAAATTATAATCATTTATATGGGTCAAAAGGGGTCATAGGATAACCTAAGACCTCTATATCCTATGACCCCTTTTGACATATTTCATTGCTCCTAGGGACATATTATAATCATTTGTACGGGTCGAAAGCTTTTTGACATATTTCATTACAACATATGTCTCTAGGAGTCATAGGACCCCTAGGGACATTATAATCATTTCTATAGTTTGAAGGGGGCCATAGAATAACTTATGACCCCTTTTGACACATTTCATTACAACATATGTCTCTAGGGGTCCCAGGACCCCTAAGGACATATTATAATCATTTATATGGGTCGAAAGGGGTCATAAGATAACCTATGACCCCTTTGGATACATTTCATTACAACATATGTCTATGGGGTTCCTAAGACCCCTAGGGACATATTATAATCATATATGTGGGTTGAAAGGGGTCATAGGATAATCTATAACTCCTTTCAACATATTTCATTAGAACATATGTCGCTAGGAGTCCTAAGACCCCTAGGGATATATTATAATTGTTTATATGGGTCGAAAGGGATCATAGGATACCCCATGATCTCTTTCAATACATTATATGACAATATATGTTCTTAGGGGTGCTAAGACCCCTCGGGACATAAATCATGTGTTTAAATGGGTTGAAAAGGGTCATAGGATAACCGATGACCTATTTTCACCCATTAAATGATAACATATGTTCGTAAGGGTCCTAGGACCACTAGGTAAATATATCACGTATTTGAGTGAGTTGAAAGGGGTTATAAAGTACCCTATGACCCCTTTTGACATATTCCATGACAAGATATGTCTTTTGGAGTCCTAGGACCCCTAGGGACATATTATAATCATTTATATGGGTCGGAAGGGGTCATAGTAAAATCTATGACCCCTTTCGACACATTTCATTACAACATATGTCCTTAGGGGTCTAGGGGTCATAGGATAACCTATGACCTCTTTTGACATGTTTCATTACAACATATGTCTCTACGGTTCCTAGGATCCTTAGGGATATATTATAATCTTTTATGTAGATCCAAAGGGGTCATAGGATAACCTATGACCCCTTTCGACACATTTCATTACAACATATGTCTTTAGGGGTCGTAGAACCCCTTGGGACATATTATAATCATTTATATGGGTCGAAATGTGTCATAGGATAACCAATGACCCCTTTCAACATATTTCATTACAACATATGTCTCTAGGGGTCATAATACCCCTAGGCACATTATAATCATTTATATGATTTGAAAGGGGTTATAGTATAATCTATTACCCTTTTTAACACATTTCATGACAACATATGTCTCTAGGGGTCCTAGGGACATATTATAATCATTAATATGGATCAAAAGGAGTCATAGGATAACCTCACAACCCATTTTGACATGTTTCATGACAAAATATGTCCCTAGGGGTCCTAGGACTCTTAGGTACATATTATAATCATTTATATGGGTCAAAAGGGGTCATCGGGTAACCTATGACCCCTTTTGACAAATTTTGTTACAATATATATTTTTAGGGGTCCCAACATCCCTAGGGACATATTATGATCATTTATATGGGTCAAAAGAGGTCATAAGAAAATCTATAACCCTTTTTGTCACATTTCATTACAGCATATGTCACTAAGGGTCCCAGGACCGTTAGAGACATTATAATTGTTTATATAGGTCAAAAGGGGTCATAGAATAACCTATAACCCCTTTCAACACATTTCATGACAAAATATGTCTTTATGGGTCCCAAGACCCTAGGAACATGTTATAATCATCCATATGGATCAAAAGAGGTCATAGCATATCGTATGACCCCTTTCAATAAATCTCATTACAACATATGTCTCTAAGGGTCTTAGGTCCCCTAGGGACATATTATAATCATTTGTATAGGTTGAGAGGGGTAATAAGATAATCTATGACCCCTTTTGACACATTTCATTATAACATATGCCTTTAAAAGGCCAAGGACCCCTAGGGACATATTATAATCATCTATATGGATCGAAAGGGGTAATGAGATAACCTATGACCCCTTTAACATATTTTATTAAAAAATTTGTCTCTAGGGGTCCCAAGACCCCTAAGGACATATTATAATCATTTATATGGGTTGAAAGGGGTCATAGGATAACCTGTGACCCCTTTCGACATGTTTCATTACAACATATGTCTGCAGGGTTCCTAGGACCCCTAGGGACATATTATAATCATTTTTATGGGTCAAAAGTGGTCATAGGATAACCTATGACCCCTTTTGACATATTTCATTACAACATATGTTGCTAGGGGTCCTAGGACCCCTAGGGACATATTATAATCATTTATGTGGGTCGAAAGGGGTCATAGGATAACTTATGACCCCTTTCAACAAATTTCATTATAACATATGTCTCTAAGGGTTCTAGGTCCACTAAGGACATATTATAATCATTTATATGGGTTGAAAAGGGGAATAGGTTATATTTCAACACATTTCATTATAACATATGTCTCTAGGGGCCAAATAACCCAGGGACATATTATAATCATCTTTATTGGTTGAAAGGGGTAATAGTCTAATAACCTATGATCCCTTTCAACACATTTCATTACAACATATGTCTCTAGGGGTCCCAAGACCCCTAGGGACATATTATAATCAATTATATTGGTCGATAGGGGTCATAGGATAACCTATGACCCATTGATGTAAATAGGATTTTAAAAAAAGTCAAATCTACATACCATTGACATAAAACATTCAATGTAGAGGCATTTTATGATGTTAAACATAACAAAGCTTAATATTCTCTCATACCCATAGCTTGGTTTCTATTTTTGGTTCCATTATTCATAACATTTGTTCTAGAATCTTTAGTGGAATTATTGAAAATTAATTTTTCTAGTTCATATCAAAAGCTTAGCCCAATCAGATAGCCCAATTATAATTTATGAACTCTATATCAAGACCTAATTTTACAATAAAAATGCAAAAGTAAAACTCAAACGCTTCAATCAGGAATCCAATATATTTCTCAGAATAACTCTAAATGAAACCAAACTAATTTTAAAATGACCAATTTTGAGTATAGTTTTCAAATATAAGCCATTAATTATTACAATCTATAAATTATTGCATAAATGAAAATCTCTGCTTGCAACTCCATTGAAGATATAAAAGAATCAGTTTCCACTAAAACATTCATAACTTCTATAAATATGATTAAAAATGACTAAAGCCAAAAGGAATGAAATTAGATTCAAATATATATCCAATGAATCTATTTAGAGGTCATAACTATTCCATATGTATCAATACCAAGTGAGGTAACATGATTGCTGTCAAGAAATTTGAAATCTGTAAATAACTATTTTCACTAAAATATGCATAACTTCTTCAAAACCAAATGAAACTAATCCAAAACAAAAACATAAAGAAGGTTGTTCAGTACTCTATCCAAAGATATAGATTATACATGGTTTCTAGGCCATAAATGTGTTAGTGTAGTTTTTTTTTAATTTTCTAATGGGTTATTTATTTTTCCCTATATTGCTAGGTTTTTCCTACTCTTTTAATAATCTTGCTTAGGTTAATAAAGCATGTCTTATTTAGAAAGTGGTTGCGAGGTGTCACCTTCCTACATGTGAGCATCCATTAGCTATCTTAGGAAGATACTTTGCCATCTTTAGTCAAATAGATGGTTGCTCCTCATTGGTCATTGTTGCCACCTCCTCCCTCTTCCTAGTCTATATAAGCATGCTACCTAGCTTGTATTTGTGATCAATTTCTTTTGTATCCTCTTAATGTTATTTTGCTTCTAGCATTTGCATTACTCTCTTGGAGACTAACTCTATGTTGCTATTTTGATTTTGTATCATTTGCATTCATAGTTTAGATATCTATTCTTTGCATTAATTTTTTGGGTTATCAATCTTCTTAGATTCTACCAAAATGGCCATACAAGACCTAGAACCAACACTAAAACTGAAAATTCAATCAAAATAACAACTTAGTATTTCACCAAATTTGTTTCAAATGTGAATGTTTCCTTCCATTCTTCTTTGGTTCTACCATACATCCATTTTTATAGATTTTATGGTTGGTTATAACTTCCAAACCCCCTTTCAAACTATCTCCTTACATTCTTTTAAGTCATTATCGAACTTTGACAAAATTTATGCACTTTATGCATTTTCCCATTACAACTTTTGCCAATGTAAGTCCAAATTTGACAAATATTTGCATGGACACTTGAATAGCCCTAAAATGGACTTAAATTGACATTTTACATCAGCTTAATCATTTATAAGAAATTCTTTCATATTTTTACCTTCTTGAGCAATTTGAGACCTCCTTGCACAATTTTGACACTTACTTCAAATGGCTTCTCTAGCCTTTACATTTCAACTTATCGACTCAAACATATTATAAATGTCTTAAAAATATATTTAATATATGATATAAGTATTTTTAACCTCCTTGTGTTCTTGTACTTTAGATGCTCGTACGCCATACTCTCAATTTTGAAAAATTTCCATGCCCCATGGAAATTCCTTTGTGAATAATCTACAAACATGCTTTGCTCCATGCTTCTACTACTCACTCTGACGTTGTAACTAACTCCATCTCTCCCAATTTTACATAACACCAAACTATCTGACATAAACCATCCATCTTACCCAATAATAAACTCAGTCTAGTGATGCACTTTCCACTCTCACTCAGTGGTTTCTTTTGTCACCCTACTCCAATAGTATCTTTGTCCCTGAATGGTTAGGATAGAACTTACTTTCCTGCCCACAAACTTTTCATAAACTTCTTTCCTTCTTGCAACTCGATGGGTTGAGTTCTTTCCTCACAATATCTATCTACCAAAATATTTCACTAGCTCTAATACCAATTTTATGTAAAAATTATTTTTAAAAAATCCAATCTACATGTGACTAACATAATACATTCAATATATAGGCTTTTTATGAGGTTGAACACAACCAAGCTTAATATTCTCTCATTCCCATAGCCTGGTTTCTATTTTAGGTTCCATTATTCATAACATTTGTTGCAAAAACTTTCTTTCCAAACATTTTTGAGGAATTATTTAAAATTATCCCTCTATATCATATCTAAATCTAAGCCCAATCCAACAACCCAATTATAATTTATGACCTCTGTATCAAGACCCAATTTTATTGTAAAAATGCAGAAGTAAAACTCAAAACCCTGCCTTGGGAATCCGATATCATTCTTAGAAAAACTCAAAATGAAACCAAACCAATTTTAAAATGACTATTTCTGAGTCTAGTTTTCAAATATATAGGACATTAATTATTCTAATCTATAAATCATTACATGCATGAAAATATGTGCCTACAACTCCATTGAAGATATTAAAAAATTAGTTTCCACTAAAACATTCATAACTTCCATAAATATGATTGAAAAAAACTCAAACAAAAAGGAAATTAAATTAGATTAAAATATCTATCCAATGAATCAATTTAGATGTCATAACTATTCTATATGTGTTAGTACTAAGTTCTAAAATATGACTGCTGTCAAGAAATTTGAAATCTATATAAATAACAACTTTCACTAAAATATGTATAACTTCTTCAAAACCAAATGAAACTAATCCAAACCAAAAACAAAAGGAATTTTATTCAGCCCTATATCCAAGAATATAGATTATACATGGTTTTCAAGCCATACATGGCCGTACAAGATCTAGAACCAACACTAAAACTGAAAAGTCAATCAAAATAATAACTCAAAATTTCACCAAATTTGTTTCAAATGTGAATGTTTCCTTCCATTCTTATTTAGTTCAACCATACATCCATTTGTATAATTTTTGTGGTTTGTTATAACTGCCAAACCACCTTTTAAACCATCTCCTTATATTCTTTTAAATCATTATGCAACTTTGACAATATTTATGCACTTTATGCATTTGCCCATTACAACTTTTGCAAGCGTAAGTCCACATTTGAAAAATATTTGCATGAACTCTTGAATAACCCTAAAATGGACTTAAATGGACATTTTTTATTCTCTTGATCATTTATAAATCCATCTTTCATATTTTTACCTTCTTGACCAATTTGAGACCTTGTTGCACAATTTTGACACTTATTACAAATGGCTTCTCTAGCCTTTACATTTCAACTTATGGACTCAAACATATTATAAATGTCTTACAAAAATTATTTAATATATGAAATAAGGACTCTTGACCTCCTTGTGTTCTTATACTTTAGGTGCTCTTGCACCACTCATTTTGACATGTTTCATTACAACATATATCTCTACGGTTCCTAGGACCCCTAGGGACATATTATAATCATTTATATGCGTCAAAAGGGGTCATAAGATAACCTATTACCCCTTTTGACATATTTCATTGAAACATATATTGCTATGGGTCCTAGGACCCCTAAAAACATATTATAATCATTTATGTTGGTTGAAAGGGGTCATAGGTTACCTTTCAACACATTTCATTAAAACATATGTCTCTAGGGGTCGTAGGACCCCGAGGGACATATTATAATCATTTATATGGGTCAAACGGGGTCATAGGATAACCTATGACCTCATTCAACATATTTCATTACAACATATGTCTTTAGGGGTCATATGACCCCTAGGGACATATTATAATCATTCCTATGGTTTGAAAGGGGTCATAGTATAACTTATGACCCATTTTGACACATTTGATGACAACATATGTCTTTAGGGGTCATAGGACACCTAGGGACATATTATAATCATTTATATTCATTGAAAGGGGTCATAGGATAACCCATGACCCCTTTTGACACATTTTATGACAACATATTAGAATTGTTTATATGGGTCGAAAGAGGTTATAGGATAACCTATGAACCCTTTCTACACATTTCATTACAACATATGCCTTTAGGGGTCCCAGGACCCCTATGGACATATTATAATCATTTATATTTGTCAAAAGGGGTCATAGGATAATCTATGACACCTTTCAACACATTTCATTACAACATATGTCTCTAGGGGTCCCAAGACCCCTAGGGACATATTATAATTGTCTATATGGGTTGACTGGGGTCATAAGATAACCTATGACCCCTTTGGACACATTTCATTACAACATGTTGCTAGGGGTCCTAGGACCCCTAGGGACATAATATAAAAATTTATATAGGTCAAAACGGGCCATAGGATGACCTATGAAAGACCTTGTTAAACTATCAAAGCTCTCATAGTGTGAAGACTTCTTCTCGAGAAGTGCAATCTTGGCTTGACTCATTTTTGGTGCATCATTTGGCAATTTGGATGTCACAATTTGGAGGATATTTTGGGAATCCTATTTTGTGAGCTTCTATTGCAAGTGAAAATTGGAGCTTTCTAGTGCAAATTAGAGGTTGGCATCATATAGAGGAGGTCCAAAAAACCCTAAATTAGATGGAGTACTCAAGACCCCATCATTAAATATTCACTAATCACGTGTTTAATGGGAGGGGGGGGGGGGGGGGGGTGTTGGTGTAAATAATTATTTACTATTTACACTTTACTTAAGTTTACTTAGTTTAATACATATTCATATTAGTTTTTATGTAGATATCTAGGAGTTTGCATATTCATATGAGTTGTCATGTAGAAAATACAGTAGTTTTCACTCCAATTGAGCACATGTTGTATACTACATCTTGATGCCTGGACTACATTCATTGGAAGGAATCTTTGGTAAACCTGATAGAATAAGAAAATTCAAATTGGAGAGTGAGCTTATAGGTCTATGTCCATGTGATTTTGACAATTTTCAAGACTTCTTCTCTAAGTTCAAATCCATTAGATTGGAGCTTTCTAATTGTGGCATTGCTAAAGATGATGAGCAATTGATATTATCTATTCTTTCCAAGCTAGGTCCTAGATATTCTATCTTTCTTTCCACATTCTATTCTACTATGGATGCTCTTGGTAGTGCATACAAAATGCCTTATCTCGATGAATGTGTAGCTTAGCTCACAAGGGAACAAGCAAAGTTGGCACACATGGAATTGATCCATGTGTGCTAACTTTTCTTGTTCCCTTGTGAGCTAAGCTAAAAATCCATCAAGAGAAGGCATTTTGTATGCACTACCAAGAGCATCCATAGTAGAATATAATGTGGAAACAAAGATAGAATATTCAAGACCTAGCTTGCAAAGAATAGATAATATGGGAGTTTGCTCAATTAAATACATTGTGTAGAAGAATTCCACTCTAGGTGGTCATAGTTGTTATCTCAATCCACCTTTAGTGCACATATCACATTATCATCCTCATCATCACACATCCTTCATTTCATAATGGAGGATGATCCACCTTTGGTGGACATGTGATTCAACCTTGTGTGGGTGATAGCTTATCTTCTCCTTATTATTGTCTCTTATCATTGAAGAAAATTTGGAGAATTATTCACACGACAAGATCTCTAATGACCTATGAATGACCTAGGACTCCTAGGGACATATTATAATCATTTATACTCATGAGAGCTATGATACCATGTTAGAGTTTTAGGTGACTCTACATTACCCCTAGGATCAAATGAAAGACCAAGATAACTTCCACAAGATATTGGCAAGACAATTGCATGAAGATATAAGAATGCTATTATTGATAATGGACTTGATTGACATCCAATTGATTGATTTTAAATGCACATAATAGGCTTCCTTATATAGGAGAGGTTATAAGAGACAATGATAAGGAGAAGATAAGCTATCACCCACACAAGGTGAAATCAGATGTCCACCAAAGGTAGATCATCCTCCATTATGCAATAAAGTATGTGAAATGATGAGGATGATAATGTGATAAGTTCACTAAAGGTAGAATGAGATAAAAATTATTACTACCTAGAGTGGAACTCTCCTACATCATGTGTTTAATTATGGTGCAAGCTCCTAGGTATCTCAATCACAAACTACTGTGCAATGCATTATCCTAAGTAAGCTTAAGTAAGTGTAATTAGTGAATTTTTAATTACACCAACACCCCCCCTTAAGTGCAACATAGGGGAATGCACTTAATCTCATAATTTAAGATGGCTCCTAGCTACTAGGCCATTTTAGGTACCTAGGTACAATATGCAATGCAATACATAAAATGTAATCTCTCCTAAAGTGGAAAAAGAGAAAAAAAACCTCATGGGAAAAACCCTCCCCTAAAAAGAGAGATGAAAACAAGATTCATGGATGGATGAAGTACTCAAGACCCCCCAAAAATTGTTTACATAATGTATATACAAAGAATGATCCCCCATAGGAAGGAAATAAGGAGACATGATATTCCCCCCGTAATGAAGAAGCTCCAATGTATATGAAGAGTACTTGCAAGAAAAATATAATCCAATTTCCTACAAGAAACATGTCTCTCCTTAGGAATAGATAAATACAACAAATGATGAAGAAGCCACTCCATGTAAAAAATGTGGAAGAATGGAGGTGGTCACCATGTATGCATTTGTGAAGACAGAATAGATGTCTCCAAGCTCAAAGATTATATCACACCATCAAGCTAACCTATGAGATGTGAAAAACCAAGAGAAAATTAAGAGTTGGGAAATCCAATCTCCAAAGAAGGTGAAGAAGTGTCTCTAAGAGAAACCTCCTTAGATGTATTAACCAAATTTGCATTAGGAGACTCATCTGAAAGAGCATCTAGGAATTCATCCCACACTGCAAGATCTAAAACATAAAGATCATCTTGCTAAATAGTAGAACTCATGCTTGAAGAAGTAGGAGGTGGAGGAGTAGGAAGTTCAACACCTATCTCAGGAACAAAATGCTTCAAGTGTCCAATGTTCTCCTCACATGAATTATTCACGCTTGATAAAGGGTTAGGTACATCATGAATAACATCATCATTATCAACAAAATATGCAAAATAATACAAGCATGATGTATGATCAATGACTCCCATAGCTATGACATCTCTAGTCTCAATGTCCTTAATACAGACATAATTAGGAGTGAACTCAATAATTTTACCTTTTTCCCCATGAGTAATTTGGTAAATGGAAAGGATATTAGTGGTCAAGGATGGTACACAAAGAACATCATTAAATGTACCCTCTCCCATAGGAATAGAACCTTTCCCATAGACCTTCATGTATGTATTATTACCCATCAATATATGTGGAGAAGTACAAGGCTCAATGGAAGAAAACATATCCATAGAAGATGCCATATGATGTGATGCACCTAAATCAAGAAGCCATTTACCTTGCTCAGGATGTGTGGAAGCAATAAGTGCTTGTCCTTCGCCTCTAAACAATGATGGAGATGTAGTAGCTACTTGATATTGAGAAGAAGAAGAAGACATTAATGAGGGAAGAATGTGAGTAAGCTCACCAATCTTCTTATGGAAACATTTATGCTCATCATGTCCTAACTTTTTTCAATAGGCACATTTATCTCTCTTTCTTCTAGATGATTCCTCTCTTGAAGAGGACTTGGATTCAATATTATGTTGTCAATGATAGTCATTACCTTTTTCATGTTTCTTAGGATCCTTGTGTTGTTTGTTTCCCTTTCCTTTGAGAGCCTTTGGAGAGGAGTCATTTGAAACTATTGTTTGATGCTTTAAAGGCTTCAATTGACCTATGTGTGCTAACTTTTCTTGTTCCCTTTTGATCTAAGCTACAAATTCATCAAGAGAAGGCATTTTGTAAGCACTACCAAGAGCATCCATAGTAGCATAGAATGTGGAAACAAAGATTGAATATTCAAGACCTAGCTTGGAAAGAATAGATAATATCAATTGCTCATCATATTTAGTAACACCACAATTAGAAAGCTCCAATCTAATGGAATTGAACTTAGAGAAAAGGTGTTGAATATTGTCAAAATCACCTGGACTTAGACCTATAAGCTCATTCTCTAATTTGAATTTTCTTATTCTATCAAATTTTCCAAATATTCCTTCCAATATAGTCCAGGCATCATGAGGATGTGTGCAAGATGCAATATGATATAGAAAATCATTAGAGATGGTAGATCTGAGAAAGCCAAGTGCTTTATCCCTTCTATCAAACCATTTCCTTCTTTCTACAACACCTGTAGCTAGTTCTAGATCCAATCCAAGAATCACTCTAAGAAATCCAATACTCATCAACTAATTAGAAACTGCTTGTTTCTATTCATGATAGTTATAAGGAGTGAGTAATGGAACTTTTGAAAAATCCATACCCAACCCAAAGAATGATTGAAATCAACTGATAACTCTTTCAAATTATTGATTCAATTAAGAAAATTGAACTCCAAGTATTCACAAAGTGCAAATATAGCAAAAAAAGACCTATTTCTGAAAGTGATATGTCTACTCCAAATCACTAAAATCTGATCACAGATCTAGAGAGTAGAGGAAAAATCATGCACTTTCAAAAATAATTGCACCTAAAAATGTTATCGAATGTGCCCAAATAGAGCCTTAAAAGTTGTGAAAAATGGTATTTGTGATTTTTAGAAAAATTTAGAGACAAAGATCCAAAATCATCTGTACCACTATGTAGATTGTGAAATTCTACCCCAAAACAAAACAAAAAATCTTGGAAAAAGGAGTCTGTATGAGGGAGATATCGTTGTTTGAAAATCACCTCTGAAATTATTTTTTCCGGATCATTGCCCCTACACCTTCAAAAATCAAATGGTTCTAGATTTGGCCTTAAATGTCCAATTTGAATGAAACAAAAATTGATTTAGGGGTTTTTTAACCTTTTCTATATGATGCCAATTTTTGCTTGCAATAGAAGGTCACAAAATATGACTCCCAAAATCTCCTCCAAATTGTGATGTCCAAATTGAAAATGCTACACCAACAATAAGTCAAGCCAATATTGTACTTCTTGAGAAGAGGTCTTCACACCATGAGAGGTTTGATACCATGTTAGAGTTTTAGGTGACTCTACAACACCCCTAGGATCAAATGAAAGACTAAGATAACTTCCATAAGAGATTGGCAAGACAATTGCATGAAGATGCAAGAATGTTATTATTGATAATGGACTTGATTTACATCCAATTAATTGATTTGAAATGTGCATAATAGGCCTCCTTATATAGGAGAGGTGATAAGAGACAATGATAATGAGAAGATAAGCTATCACCCACATAAGGTGGAATCACATGTCCACCAAAGGTGGATCATTCTTTATTATGCAATAAAGTATGTGTGATGATGAGGATGATAATGTGATGAGTTCACTAAAGGTGGAATGAGATAACAACTATGACCACCTATAGTAGAATTCTCCTACACCATGTGTTTAATTGTTGTGCAAACTCCCAAGTGTCTCAATCAAAAACTACTATGCAATTCATTATCCTAAGTAAGCTTAAGTGTAATTAGTCAATATTTAATTACACCAACAATAATCTTTTATATAGGTCAAAAGGGGCCATAGGATGACTTATGACCCCTTTTGACACATTTCATTACAACATATGTCTCTAGGGGTCCTAGGACCCCTAGGGACATATTATAATTATTTATATTGGTTGAAAGGGTTCATAGGATAACTTATGACCCCTTTTGATATGTTTCATTACAACATATGACCCTAGGGGTCCTAGGATTCTTAAGAACATATTATAATCATTTATATGGGTTAAAAGGGGACATAGAAAAATCTATGACCTCTTTTGACACATTTCATTACAAGATATGTCTCTAGTGGTCCTAGGACCCCTGGGGACATATTATAATCATTTATATGGGTCAAAAAGGGCCATAGGATAACCTATGACTCTTTTTGACACATTTCATGACAACATATGTCTCTAGGGGTCCCAAGACCCTAAGAACATATTATAATCATTTATATGGGTCGAATGGGGTCATAGGATAACTTATGATGCCCTTTGATGCATCTCATGACAACATATGTATCTAGGGGTCTTAGGACCCCTAGGGACATATTATAATCATTTATATGGGTTGAATGTAATCATAGGTTATCCTATGACCCCTTTCGACACATTTCATTATAATATATGTCTCTATGGGTCCAAGGACCCCTAAGGTCATATTATAATGAAATGTGTCGAAAGGGGTCAGAGACATATATTATAATGAAATGTGTTGAAAGGGGTCATAGGATAACCTATGAAACCTTTCAACACATTTTATTACAACATATGTCTCTAAGGGTCCCAAGACCCCTAAAAAAAATATTATAATCATTTATATGAGTCTAAAGGGGTCATAGGATAACTTATGACCCCTTTTAACACATTTCATTATAACATATGTCTCTAGGAGTCTTAGGACCCCTAGGGACATATTATAATCATTTAAATGGATCAAAAGGGGTCATAGGATAACCTATGACTCTTTTCGACATATTTCATTATAACATATCTCTCTAGGGGTCTTACGACCCATAGGGGCATATTATAACCATTTAAATGGGTCGAAAGGGGTCATAGGATAACTTATGACCCCTTTCGACACATTTCATGACAACATATATTTCTAGGTGTCTTATGATTCCCAAGAACATATTATAATTGTTTATATGGGTCCAAAGGGGTCCTAGGACCCCTACAAACATGCATCATGTGTTTGAATGGGTTGAATGGTATCATAAAGTTCTCTATGACCCCTTCTAACTCATTAAATAAGAAAATACATTCCTAGGGGTCTTAGGAATATATATTATGTGTACAAATGAGTCATAAGGGGTAATAGAGTATCCTATGACACCTAAGCACACTTAATGTCATTGAATGCATCAAAAAGAGTCATACGATATTCTAAGGCCATTTTGAGTCATTAGCTCACATCATTTATGTGGTTAGGGGTCCTAGAACCCATAAGCACACATATTATGATTAAATGGGTTAAAGAGTGTCAAAGGGTACCCTATGATCCCTTTTGATCCTTTGGAGCCATCATATGTATGGTTAAGGGTCCTAAATCCTTTAAAAAGCATATTAAGTATCCTAAAAAGGGGTCATACCATTATAAAAGAATTTGAAAAAAAGAAATTTAAAAGAAATTGATTTTAAAAAACAAAATAAAAAATAGGTACCCAATTTGAGAGCAAGTATCTGACTTGGGAACGAGTACCCGATACTATTGGGTACCCAATTAGGCTTGGTTTTTCTCTAGATGCCAACACTCCATGGTCAATACCAGAAATGTCCCAAAAACATGGTTTTGGTGTGTTGTTGTGTATTTCTAACTTTGACGATGTAGCTGACAATTTTTTTCATCCAAATTTGATGAAATGAAAATGGTTTCTTGAGAATGTTCTGCTTTCCATTGATATAATGTCTGTCAAATTATGAATTTAGTAAGTAATTATTACTTATTTTTTAATGAAGTTAGCTACAAAGTGTTGATTGACATATTGATTTAAAAATAGCTATAACTTTCAAATTGTATAAGATTTGTGAAATCCAAAAGATGCGTCACATTCTATGCTTCAACTAGTATAAGAAAATTAATTAATTAATTAATTTTGATTTTTTTGAACTAGTTAAGGTGGTCAAACACGAGAGTTTTTAATTCTAAAAATAATATAGTAGAAAATCCATAATTAATTATTTATTTGGAATAAAAATTCCAAAAAAATATGCATCACATCTGGGCATGAGTCTAATTTTTTATCTATAATTATATTAAAAAATATTATCATTTGATTTTGATTAAGGTGGTCTGACATACACCTACTTTTTATTTTCACCCTGAAATTTTTGTAGTACTGCATTAAAATCCAAATTTTTGACCAATCAAATATTTTTTCTCTAGATAAGGTCTAGTATTTTAGAAACTAGATTCAATTTCCTACAGATTTTTTTCTTACAACTTTTTGATATAAAGCCTAGAACCACTTTAACATTATGCATCAAGTTGAAATAACCTTGATTTGTTGGTTTTTCACTACCACTTAAGCTCTTAGTTTGGTTGACCATGATCTTGCACATACCCAAATAAGGTAATGGCCTATTAGAATATCAATAAAAGATATTCACCAAATGCCTATCATATATCTATATACAAACAACTCATAGACCATCAAGTGAAAGACATGATCTAACACTTAGTTGTTGATTTACAAGATATAATATATCATGATCTATTTCAACATTTACATAAAATGTATATTATGATTTAAGCTATTGTAAGATCATCACCTTTCAATAACTTATGTAAATACAAGTGATAATCATTTGGAATTTGTTACTTCCTCATCATGTACATAGGGGGCTAGTCCATACACACATGAAATCAAAATTTCACATGAAGTCACCACAAATATGGTCATGTGGTATTGTCAAGACATCCACCATGAAACATATTAGAGAATAAGATCTTCATCTCAAACTTATCTATATAGACAAGAATGTATTACAAGGGATTGCACTTGGAAATTCTTCTTCTCAAAGAAAAACTAAACTTTTAACCTTCTTGTCAAGGTTACTAATAAAGTGTCAAAACTCCCTCTAATTTAGATATCAACTTTTCTAACCTCTTAGTACAAGGTTGTCACTAATGAAGTGTCAGATTGCCTCTAAATCTATTATCATCCTTCTAATCCCCTGGCAGAAAGTCATGTTATGCTTCCCTAGTTCAATAGGTATTGTAGTAGCATAAGTCCTTCCATCCTACATAAATGAAACTTTATCCCATGAATCATAATCCTTTGACTGATATAGTTTCTAATCACTAGAGAATTCATTTCAACATAGTCTACTCCCTTTAAATCAATATGGCCAAGATTCTTAGAAGTCAATTGAAACATATCCTCTATTTTCTCCCTCTCTTTGTCCAATATTGTCTCCAATGAAATGTTAGAGTCCCTCTTGATATAGAATAATTTATAGTCTCAATCGCCAAAGATAATCACCTCAAGAGCCTTACTTTATTCAGCATGATCATCAAGTGATTAATGAGTTCTAGAACAAAACTCCTTTGTAGTTATTATCATAAGATTGAGTTCTACATAATATTTGGTAGCATGTGTAAAGTACCAAGATTCTTTTCTTGCAAGAACATCTCCAATGACAAAGGAAAAGATCAAGTAAAATAACTCTTATAGTATGTATAGAAATATAATTAAGAGAGAGAATAGAGTGAGTAGATAAATGTAATACTCAAGGATAATAAATACTTATTTGCACATGAATGAAACATCTTTTCTCTAAAGATGGTTCAAGTGGGAATGATATATTTCTTTATCATTTCACCCCTACAATGTGAAGTTCCCACTCTTATATCATCAAATAACTTTGCATCATATTCAAGTATGACAAACTTCTTTTTGTGTTTTTTTTGGTTCTTTGCAAAGAATCATCCAAGGAAAAGAACAAAACCATAATAAAGTGAATGACTCTTATATTACATGTATGGATATAGTAAGAGATTGACTATGATATGAAAATAAAATTAGT